>JAVXUO010001789.1:0-316899 GCA_033065855.1 Escallonia rubra
AGAAGATATGTTGGATGCATACTCATCCGGAAGCTCTAAATTCTTAACCCACTGAGAGACCTTCTCTACTTGTTTCTAGTCTAGACAGTATGGTGCTTTTGAAAATATCGTCCTCCTGCTGACTTGAACAAGATGCAATCCACAATATACACCCAACTGTTGTGGATCCTTTCTTCCTTTAAGGTGATCTTTCGATTTCCCCTTCACATTCACGAATGTGTTGAACACATTATTGAAAACATTCTTCTCAATGAGCATTACATCCATGTTGTTTCCAACAATTAGTATCCTCCAGTAGCCTAACTCCTCAAATACATTGTTTTCTCTAATTGTGCTCTTTCCCATATCCTGGAATCTACTGATTCGGCACACCCTTACAGTATGGTATGTTAATATCAAGTCCTCCAGATGTGAAAGCACTTCATCATCAGATGGATAGTCTAGTGTGACAGTCTCATGCTCTATTTGTTCCGTCCAATTTGTCCTTCTACCTACGGAAATGATGGTTTGGTGGCAACAGCTTACGGTGTCATCCGAACCACGAAGCCTTCGACCGCTCTTTAACGTATAACTGGGGGTTCACGCCCTTACAAGCAGGGCATCTAACTTTCCATGTGTTTATCCAGCCACACGTCATTCTCAGTACGGGAAAATCGTGTATAGTCCACATCAAAGTAGCCATAATTTGAAAGTTACGTTTAAGAGATGCATCATAAGCTCCAACCCCACGTGAAAAGTCCCCTGTTTGAGCTCATCAATCAATGGCCTTATACACATCTATGTCCTTACCAGAACTCTTCATCCCCAGAATAAACAACGACAAAAACATGTACGGGTGCTTTGTCACTACAAGAAAACAGGCTTTTAGCGACGGGGAAATCCGTCGCTAAAAGCCAAATCCGTCGCTAAAAGAATTAGCGACGGATTCACCGTCGCTAAAAATCCCTTGTATAAAAGCCCGTCACTAATAGTTTAGCGACGGAATTTTTAAATCCGTCGCTAAATATGTGATGTTTACCGACGGATTTATTTTTCATTAGCGACGGATATTCCGTCGCTAATTATATTTTTAGAATTTTAATTTATTTTCTTTTTTGTCTAATTAGCGACGGATTAAATATTTAGCGACGGAATATTCCGTCGCTAAAAATCTTATTTAGCGACGGAATATTCCGTCGCTAAATAACTGATTGAAAGGAATACTTTAGCGACGGAATAAATCCGTCGCCAAAAGTCAATTTTTTTTTTGAATTTTTTTTTTATTTTTCAATTACCTAAACCTGTAATACAATTTTCAATTCGCAACAACAACGCACAATAATCAATACAGAAAGAAATATATATAATCAATTATAAAAAATATTTATTATAAAAAAAACTCATACATGTACAAGCCGGGAACCGGATATAGCCGGTTAGGAGAGGGGAGAAGAGTACAAGCCGGGCGCGGGGGGTGGGGGGGGGGAAGCTAGGAACGGGCACGGGAAGGGGCTCATCAGGGGTTCCCGAGTCCCGGATCTGGATCCTGCGATCCGGCCGGGGCGACCGGTCCAGCAGTGCCCTGCTCCCTCATCATCCGGCACACCACTGTAGCAATGCGCTCGATATCCTCCTCGTTCAACTGAGGCCGAGGAGCCGGTGTCTGTGGAGGGGCAGCAGGGGGTGAGGACGCTCCTATCACGGCACGAGGAGTCGTGCTAGGCAGGCCGCGTATGCGGCCTTTCGGCCGATTCACGACCTCCGGCGTATCCAGCCATCGCTTCAACCCCCCAGTACTCGCAGCCGTACTAGTGGACGCTGATGGCTGTCCGGACTGCTGCTCGGACCCCCTTAGCTGTTCATACGAGGCCTGCAAAAATAGTGGTTTAACGATATGTTAGGGCATTAATTAACGAAACAGACATCGAGGATAGAAAGAAAAAACATTAACTTAAATAAATTGACTCACATCGATCCGCCGGGCAATATCTGAAATATAGTCGCCCGCCTGGTGCGTCTCGTCCTTGTCCTTCTTCCGCACGTGCGTCTGAGTATAGGTCAGAGCTATGACCTCATCCTCCTCTAGATCCGGGTGCTCGACCGCGTTCATATGTCGGACGATGTCGTGTGGCACCGACCCCCCCGTGTGCGTCGGATCTCTGTTCTGTCTGTTCTCAGCCCCGCTCTTACTCTTGGCGTCCCAACCTGGATCCGCAGCCCACCGATCTATCATCTCCCCCCATACACGGTGAGATATCCAATGTGGGGGATATTTCGTCATGTCCGTCATCGGGGCACCCGCGGGCAGCGCCTTCTTCGCCCGGTCCCGTGCATCGTGGAGCCATCGGCGGTAATTCTTGCCGATGTAGGCAAAGAAAGCCTGCTGCCCCAGTCCCTGCTGCTCAGGCGTATCAAACGTGAACCCCTCCTGTAATGCATTCAATAACACAAATTAACAACATAAAACAAACTGTAATTTAACATTTACTAACGCTGAAAAAAATACTTCACCGTACCAGCCACTCCTCCCATAGGGCCTCCCTCGCAGCGGCATCCCAGTCCTTCCAGTACAGGCGTGGCTCGAAGAATCGGCCCTTCACAAGAACGCCGATCTTCGTCCTCGCCATATTCTCCAGGATCCTGCCAAAGAAGTAATTAAATTAATTAATACAGTTCAAATATAAATTAACACCCAAAAATTTTAAACATAAGGCATGAGGTGATATTTTTAGTACTTACAGGCCCTCCTGCGTGAGCGTAACTCTCTGTTTACGCTGGGGGTCGATGCGTACCCCGCGTGTCGGACCACGGCCTCGTCGAGATCCTACAAAACACAGACATTAATACAGTTCAAATATAAGGCTAGCGAAAATGTACGAAACACCGTTATCAACTATACCTGAGGTAGAACCCACGGAAGATGGAGACGGCTGGGGCGACGGTGATGGCTGGGGCTGGGGCGACGGTGACGGCGACGGCTGGGGCTGGGCCCCCGATGGCTGTCCGCGATCACTCTGTGCCTCGTCATCAGTAGGCAATGACGAGGTGGGACTAACCGGGGAGGAAGCAGCTCGGCGTCCAGCCCGGCCACGAATAGCCCGTATCCTATCCATATCTGACTTCATATAGATTATATACAAAGACATTAACACGTGAAAAACAATAATTTAGGCATAAATCATCATCGGCACTATATATATATATATATATGAACGGATGTGCAAAAACACATCAATAAACACCAAGTTCTAAAATGTTACTACATTTTTCCCGTGATGTTACAACATTACAAGTCAATCATTTTCAGTTTGCGAATCATCTTCATCACTATCCTCGTCGCCCTCTTCTTCGTGGGACTCGTCGTCCTCTTCATCTTCTAATTCATCCTCTTCATCAGTAGACTCGGTCACATCATCTCCAACACTTTCAACATCTTCCGCGTCATCATCTACGACTTCTTCTCCCACAAGAAGTGTTGTTGGAAGAGGAAGATCGTCCTCCTCGTTGTTGACCTCAACAGGGAACAAGACACGTGGTTGGTCGGCTTGAAAGGAGTCTAGCTCACTGTCATATGTCACGGGCAATTTCTTGGACTTGATAGTTGTATACCAATGAGATTTGGGATTGGCGACGTCCTCCGCGTAAAAGACTTGTACAGCTTGACTAGCAAACACAAAGGGCTCGTCTGATGCAAGTCTTGACTTGACATTGACATCTACAATCCCTTGAGAGCTAACACGGATTCCTCTGCTGCATGTGACATCGAACCACGTACACTTGAACATTACCAGGCGGTTTTGGGAACCCAGATATGTTAGCTCAACAATCTCATCTAGCTCTCCGTAAAAATCCATGCAATTCTCGGCATAACAGTCGCCGTTGACCAAGACTCCACTGTTTTGGGTTTGTTTTGTTCGGTCATCATCTTTTACGTTAAACCTAAACCCGTTGATGATATAGCCTCCGTAACAGGATGTTTGTTTGTTAGGGCCTTCGGCTAGTAATTTCAAGCAGGAGGCCACTGGTCTATCCATTGACTGAACCTATTGTAGATGACGGTAAAAATTAAGGATAAATCAGTATACTAATTGGCCACAGAACTGTATATAACACATAATATAATTTCGTTAAATAATCTTACACGGATTTTGAACCACTGTACAAATTGTGATTTCCGGTGAGATTCAAGTCCAGCGGGATCAGTGATTAAAGATTCCGCATCGAACTCACTGCAAACCAATATGCATTTAACTCGCTTAACACACACTTTCAATTATGTACAGCAATGTAAGTGAATTAAGACTTTAACTTACTCAACGAATGCCGAAACTTCATCGCAATTTAGAAGGGCATATATTGTTGCAGCACTGTACTCTTCATCTGTTAGCCATCGAGTATACGTTCGGCCGAACGGACTACCTGACTGCTTGAATATTGACAATTGCCCTTCCAAATTTGTGCTTGCTCCGGGATCATTTCGGCCTAGTTGATTTAACCTTGTACCAACATCCGAACCGAAATATTGACTACAAAAGTTTACAAGTTCTTCCATTACGTAAGCCTCCGCAATTGAGCCCTCAACCCGAGCCTTATTACGGACTTTTTTCTTTAAATGGAACATGAACCTAGAAGTTTAGGGAATCGAGTTAGGTGGAATATCAATGATAACAGATGTCGCATTAAGTGTAAACGAACAACTGTAACAATTTAAGGATTACCTCTCGAAGGGATACATCCACCGATATTGCACGGGTCCACCCATCTTAGCTTCATATGCCAAGTGAACAGGCAGATGCTCCATTGAATCAAAGAACGAAGGTGGGAAGATTTTCTCCAGCTTGCAAATCGTCACCACAATGTTCTTCTCAAGCACTTCCATGTTACTCACCCGGATCGTAGAAGAGCATATATCTCGAAAGAAATGAGATAATTCAGTCAAAGTCTCGCAAACAACCCGTGGCAACAGTCCCCGGAAGGCAATAGGAATGAATCTCTCCATGAATACGTGGCAGTCGTGACTCTTCATCCCTTGGAACTTGCATTCCGATACATTGCAACAACGAGATATGTTGGACGCAAACCCATCCGGAAGCTTCAAATTCTTAACCCACTGACAGACCTTCTCCACTTGTTTCTTGTCTAGACAGTAAGGTGCTTTCGGAAGTATGGTCCTCCCACTGACTGTCCGAGGATGCAATTCACGGCGTACACCCAACTGTTGTAGATCCCTTCTCGCTTTAAGGTGATCTTTCGATTTGCCCTTGAAATTCATCACTGTGTTGAACACATTATCAAAAACGTTCTTCTCAATATGCATCACATCCATGTTGTTTCGGATAACGAGCGTCCTCCAGTAGGCTAACTCCCAGAAGATACAAAATTTTCTCCAGTTGTGCTCTTTCCCGAACCCTGCAATCTTCTGATCCGGCACACCCTTACCGTGTGGTATGTCAGTATCAAGTGCCTCCAGGTGTGAGAGTACTTCTTCACCAGATGGGTAGTCCAGCGTGACAACCTCACGCTCGATTGTCCCGTCAAATTTATCCTTCTGCCTACGAAACTGATGGCCCGGTGGCAAAAGCTTACGGTGACATCCGAACCACGAGGCCTTTCCGCCGTGCTTTAACGTATGACCGGGGTTCACGCCCATACAAGCAGGGCATGCTAGCTTCCCATGTGTGCTCCAGCCACACGTCATTCCCAATGCGGGGAAATCATGTATAGTCCACATCAAAGCAGCCCTCATCTGAAAATTTTGTTTAAGGGATGCATCATATGTTTCGACTCCATGATTCCATAATTGTTTTAACTCATCAATCAACGGCCTTAAATACACATCTATGTCCTTACCGGGACTCTTCGGCCCCGGAATAAGCAACGACAAGAACATATACGGCTTCTTCATGCACATGCCTGGTGGAAGGTTGTAAGGGACAATAATAACAGGCCAACAGGAGTAAGGCGTGGTAGACTGACCGAAAGGGTTGAACCCATCGGTTGCCAGACCAAGTCTAACATTCCGAACTTCCTGAGCAAAAACTGGATGCCTGCGGTCAAACTCCTTCCACGCCTCTCCATCAGCTGGGTGTGTCAGCACATCGGCATCGTTGCTGCGAGTCTCACGGTGAGCCCTCATATGTTCAGCCGTACTGGAGGAGTAGTACATTCTCTGAAGCCGTGGTGTGACCGGGAAATATCGCAATATCTTCCATGCAATGTTTTTCTTCTTCCCTTTGTCCGGTTTGTACCTCGAATGATCACACACTGGACATAATGACAAATCCTTATTCTCTTTCCAGAATAATACACAATCGTTATTGCACGCATCTATCCGGTCGTAGCTCAACCCAAGTTTCCTCATCATCTTCTTCGCGTCATAGTACGACGGCGGTAGCTTTTCACTTTCGGGCAGTATTTCTTTGATGAAGGTAACAAACTCGTTAAAACCTTTCTCACTCAGCCCGTGGTCTGATTTCAACTGTAATAACCTACTAACCGCAGACAGCCGTGTGTGTTTCGGAGCTCCATCCCACAGCGGCTCTTCCGCAGCTCTCAACAACTCATAAAACTGATGAGCCCCCTCGTTCGGCGGTTGTGGCCTGTCGTTACCCCAGTCAACATTAGCATGCCCAGCATCCATAATCATATCTCGGAAATCATATCGTGCCTCCTCCCTAACTTCAGTTTGACTAGCCAGGTTGGACGACAATACTATCGTTTCCCCGTGCTGCGTCCACCTTGTGTATCCACCCATAAAACCGTACCGACGAAGATGCCATTTTACTTCAATTCTTTTTCTCCAGTGCAACAACTCACATCTACCGCACGGGCACCTTATCTTATCAAGGTCAACATGTGCAGGATGCGCATAAGCGAAGTCGAGAAATTCGTCAACGCGACACTCAAAATCTTCAGCATTCTTCCTTTTCATCCAACTTCGATCGACTGACATGACGACTGAATTATCGTACTGTATACCACCTTCAATAATGACCAGTGATTAGGCATTGCCGATGTAAATATCAATGCATGAATGTTACAACACGTCTACATATTTCCCCTCCACTCTTGAACAGGTAGTGGTCCTATCCCATTCAGAAAAGCACATGTTTATAAAACAGTGAATAACTCATGCTTAGTCCGATGTCTGTGGAAAATTCGGCAGCACCTCCCCGCATTTCTCCAAGTACACCACATCGATTAGGTGTTCTAACATTCATCTAACCTTGCTCAGGAAGGTTTGACGGATGTTAGAACACCAGATCTGTATGCACCCGGAGAAACACACGAGAACGTGTACCAAATATCCACGACATAGAACATAAAGCATGAGTCAAAATACTGTTTTATAAACAATTAGCTTTTCCAAACTGTCCAAACTGGACATCCAAAGGCTCATTACAAGGCATTACTTTGTAATGAGTACCTTTGAACGGGAACTAAGGGTTTTTATGCATGCATGTGTTCAGAAATTGATAAGATATGCAAGAATCTTTCTGAAATATCAAAACTGCAGAATGATCGTTGCATATGTTATCAATTCCACATTAAATAGAACTCGTTGGCAACGAGTTGAACCATCTCGTTGCCAATGGACTTCTCAAAACAACAATTAATATAAAGAAGGCAGGGTTTGTAAACAACGAGTAATTGAACCATCTCTGGGCAACATGGAGTAATTATGGGATGTACAAGGGCTAATTAGGGCTAACTGGGTTATTAGGGAACAAGACACGATTATTAATTATAGCTGATTAGAGTTGATTAGGACTAATTAGGGTTATTTAGTCCTAATTAGAGTTTAATTGTGCCGAGTAGTGATGATTAGTCCTAATTAGGGCTAATTGGGCTTAATTGGGTTATGTTAGGGCTAATTAATGTTAATGAGGGATAGTTTCGGATGATTATAGCTGACTAGGGTTGATTAGGACTAATTAGAATTATGTAGTCCTAATTAGGGTTTAATTGTGCCGAGTAGTGCTGATTAGTCCTAATTAGGGCTAATTAGGCTTAATTGGGTTATGTTAGGGCTAATTAATGTTAATGAGGGCTAGTTTCGGATAATTATAGCTAATTAGGGTTGATTATGACTAATTAGGGTTTAATTGTGCCGAGTAGTGATGATTAGTCCTAATTAGGGCTAATTAGGCTTAATTGGGTTATGTTAGAGCTAATTAATGTTAATGAGGGCTAGTTTCGAATAATTATAGCTAATTAGGGTTGATTAGGACTAATTAGGGTTATTTAGTCCTAATTAGGGTTTTGATGGTGCCGAGTAGTGTTGATTAGTCCTAACTAGCGCTAATTAGGCGTAATTGGGTTATGTTAGTGCAAATTATGACTAATTAGGCTAACTACAATCAATATGCGCATAATTGGGTTCATTTGGGCTAATTTGAGGTAATTACAGCTAATTTGAATTTCATCAGGTTCTTAGGGTTAATTAAAACTAATTAGGCTCGTTAGAGCTAATTAGGGTTAATTGATTTACTAAAATATTGTTAATCAGGACTAATTAGGGCTAATTATAGCCAGCGCTGGAGCCACGATTAGATTCCAGGGGGTGCATGCTAAAAATGTCGCATTAACCTAACTAACCTAAATTTAATGCACATTCAACAACCTCAATTCCGACACCTCATATAGGGTGTCGATATGGTGTCCGATACAAGTGTCTGACACCTCCGGACACGTGTCCGACACATACCGACACGTGTCCGACACATACCGACACGTGTCCGACGCCTTTGGACACGTGTCCGACGCCTCCGGACACGTGTCTGATGCCCACCGACACGCACCTCCAGACACATCGGCATACGTTAATTTGTGTTCTAAGTATCGGAAACTGTCGATCAGACGTGGTGTCCGTGTCTGCGCTAACTAACAGGTATCTCAATCCAATAGGGTCCCATCCTCCGTCAACAATCTCAATTCTCAATTCTCAAATGCTCAATGCAATAAAAATTAACAAAAATCACACATTCAATCCAATTGGGTCCCATCCTCCGTCAATAATCTCAATATCTCAAATGCTCAATGCACAATTAACAATCTAAAATCATCAATTAACAACCTAAAATCATCAATTCATAATCGCAATTACTTCAAATGCACAGCTAATAACCTAAAATCATCGATCAATAATCACAATTCTAAAACGCACAATTAACAACCTAAAATTATCAAACAAATGATCAATGTTCAAATGGAAAAAAAATGTTCAAAATTCACATATCCGATGCGCTTGAATTATTTCAATTTAGGGTTCGATTGTATTAGGGCATTCAATTTAGGGTTCAATTAGTTTCATTTAGGGTTCGGTTCGATTAGGGCATTCAATTTAGGGTTCAATTAGTTCAATTTAGGGTTCAATTAGGGGGTTCTATTGATTCAATTTAGGGTTCGGTTGATTTGAGGCATTCAATTTAGGGTTCAATTAGTTCAATTTAGGGTTCGGTTGGATTAGGGGGTTCAATTTGGGGTTCAATTAGGGTTCGGTTAGATTGGGGCAATCAATTTAGGGTTTAATTAGGGGTTCAATTAGTTTAATTTAAGATTCGATTCAATTAGGGCATTCATTTTAGGGTTCAATTACTTCAATTTAGGGTTCAATTAGGGGGTTCTATTGATTCAATTTAGGGTTCGGTTGATTTGAGACATTCAATTTAGGGTTCAATTAGTTCAATTTAGGCATCGGTTGGATTAGGGCATTCAATTTAGGGTTCAATTAGGGTTCGGTTAGATTGGGGCAATCAATTTAGGGTTTAATTAGGGGTTCAATTAGTTTAATTTAAGATTCGATTCAATTAGGGCATTCATTTTAGGGTTCAATTACTTCAATTTAGGGTTCAATTAGGGGGTTCTACTGATTCAATTTAGGGTTCGGTTGATTTGAGGCATTCAATTTAGGGTTCAATTAGTTCAATTTAGGCATCGGTTGGATTAGGGCATTCGATTTAGGGTTCAATTAGGGTTCGGTTAGATTGGGGCAATCAATTTAGGGTTTAATTAGGGGTTCAATTAGTTTAATTTAGGGTTCGATTGAATTAGGGCATTCAATTTAGGGTTCAATTACTTTAATTTAGGGTTCAATTAGGGGGCTCTATTGATTCAATTTAGGGTTCGGTTGATTTGAGGCATTCAATTTAGGGTTCAATTAGTTCAATTTAGGGTTCGGTTGGATTAGGGCAATCAATTTAGGGTTTAATTAGTTTAGTTTAGGGTTCGATTCAATTAGGGCATTCAATTTAGGGTTCAATTGCTTCAATTTAGGGTTCAATTAGGGGGCTCTATTGATTCAATTTAGGGTTCGGTTGATTTGAGGCATTCAATTTAGGGTTCAATTAGTTCAATTTAGGGTTCGGTTTAGGGTTTAGGGTTTAGGGTTTAGGGTTTAGGGTTTAGGGTTTAGGGTTTAGGGTGCAGTTAGAAAGAACAAATACTTCTCCAAGCCTTGACTTAGTACTGAGAGAGAGAGCTGGCCTATGCAGCCATTTTTTACTTCAGAAGATTTCTTATTTTTATTCGCTACGGGAGTTTTTCGAACGTCATTAACGGTAACCACCTATCATATCTCGTCAACAAAGATAAAAGTGTAACAAAAGTCGGACTCGAGTGTACGTGGTTCCCACTTATGACATTGCTTCAATGCTTCATTTCATACTTCTTCGTCAAATTTTCAATGCTTCATTTCATACTTCTTCGTCAAATTTTCAACTTTTAAGAACTAATTTTTTATGACGATATCATGCGTGAATATTGTGACTTTGTCGGGGAATATACTGAGACATCCCAAATGACTTCAATGGGCCGGCCAGTCAAGGGATTGCGTAGATTCTTCTACTAAGTCCACAAGAGGGATCCTACGGTTGCATGCATCTACATACACCGACAAGGCAATTAACCTTTGTTTAACCTTGAAGCATATACTAAGGGCGCTACAAATATACTACTGCTACCCGAATAACAAAATTTCGAAGACCAACAACCAAATAAGTTACAGTAAGAAACAGATTGGGCCTTATGGTGACCCACGTTAGACATTGAAAGTAGAGGCCGGAAAGTATTTGATAGTTAGGCTAAGACTTTCAGCCCACACGGCAACAACAGGTATTCTGGATAAAAGCCCATACCCGTCGCAGACAGTGGTGGCAGACCGGCAGTGGTGGCGGCGCGACAGTGGTGGCAGCGCGGCAGTGGTGGCGGCGCGACAGTGGTGGCAGCGCGGCAGTGGTAGCGGCAGATCGGCAGTGGTGGCGGCGCGACAGTGGTGGCAGCGCGGCAGTGGTGGCGGCGGTCCTTCGGTTTTGAAGATGGGCGGCAGTGGCGGTGGCAGGCTCTATTCCGTCCGGGGCTAGGTTGACGGGGATGGCGACAGAAGCAATATCGCCGGTGAGAGAGAGAGGGAGAGAGAGAGAGAGAGAGAAAGAGAGAGAGAGAGAGAGCAACGGGAGAAAGAAAGAGAGAGAGCAACGGGAAAAAGAAAAGAAAGGGGATCTGATCTTTTTAAGTCTTTTACCGACGGAACACACCCGTCGGTTAAAGTCCGTCGGGAAAACCCTACTTTCACCGACGGGTGTGTTTACCGACGGAATAATTCCGTTGTTAAATAGTTTTACCGACGGACTTTTACCGACGGTTATTTTCGTCTCTGAAACGACTTTTAGCGACGGATTTTAGTCCGTCGCTAAAAGTCCATCGCTAATTCCCTCTTTTCTTGTAGTGTGTGAACATTCCAGATGGAAGGTTATGCGAGACAATAATACCAGGCCATGTAGAGTAGAGCGTGCAAAACTGTTCGAAAGGATTAAGCCCCATTGGTTCCCAAACCAAGTCTAACATTTCAAACTTCCTGTGACCCCTCATATGCTTAGCCGTATTGAAGGAGTAGTATATCCTCTGAAGCCTCGGCGTAACTAAAAAATATCGTAATACCTTCTATGCAATGTTTTTCCTTTTCCCTTTATCCGATTTATACCTCGGATGGTCACATACTGGACACTTAGTCAAGTCCTTATTCTATTTCTAGAATAGCACATAGTCGTTATTGCACTCATCTATCCTCCCATAACCCAATCCAAGTTTCATCATCATCTTCTTCACATCATAATACGACGGTGGTTGTTTCTTAGTCTCTTGCAAAATTTCCTTGATAAAATTAATGAACCCGTTAAATCCTTTCTTATTGAGCCTGTGGTCCGATTTCAACTGTAATAACCTACTAAAAGTAGATAACCGTGTCTGCTTCATAATTCATCCCATAATGGCTCTTCGGCACCTCTTAACAAACCATAAAACTGATGAGCACCCTTATTTGGTTGTTGGGGACTGTCATCATCGCGGTAGTTGCCCCAGTCAATATTAGCATGCACAACATCTATAATCATATCTCGATAATCATATTATGCCTTCGCCGTTGCTTCAACTTGACTAGCCAGGTTAGATGACAATACTACTGTTTTCCCGTGCTGCATCCACTTTGTGTATCCACCCATAAAACTGTATCGGGAGAAGATGCCATTTTACCACCATTCTTTTTCTCCAATGCAACAACTCACATTTACTGCACATATATGTTATCTTTTCAAACTCAACATATGCAGGATGCACAGAAGCGAACTCGAGATATTTATCGACGTGATCCTCGAAATCATCATCATTTTCCTAATCTAACTTCGGTCGACCAACATGACGGTTGAGATTACTATATACCACCTTAAACTAAAATCAATAATTAGGTAGGGTTGATATAAAAATGAATGTATGCATGTGACAACATGTCTATACCCCCTCAATTCTCTAATAGGTAGTGGTCATATCCCATTTAGAAGAGCACATGTCTAAAAACAGTTACCAACTCATGCTTTGTCACATGTCTATGAAAAATTCGGCAGCACCTCCCCATATTTCTCCAAGTACACGACATTGATTAGGTGTTCTAACATCTGACTAATCTTGCTCTTTCTTGATTAAACGGATGTAGAACACTAGATCTGTATGCATCGGAGAAACACTGGAGAAAGTGTACCAAATATCCAAGACATAAAACACACAACACACAGCATGAGTCGATACACTGTTTTATAAACACTTAACTTTTTGAAATTGTCAAAATTGGACGTCCAAAGGCTTATTACAAAGCATTGCTTTGTAATGATTACCTTTAAACGTGAACTAAGAATTTTTATGCATGCATGCGTTTAAAAATTTGTAATATGTAAGGATCTTTCCAAAATATCAAAATTTTAGAAAGATAGAATCATTAGGTTAATTTGCAAGAACACACCATAACTAAAATGATTCACTTTCAAGTTCATTGACAACGAGTTGTAACCAACTCATTGTCAATGGACTTCACAAAAAAAAAAAAAAACCACGAATATTCCTAATGCAAACAGCCGACTCACGTTTCTCAGTGAAATATGGAGTTCATTCATGGAGTTGGTATTGTCACCTGTGATTATGAAATTACGACATAGGGACACGGTTTATAATTAAAAATTAGAGTTTAGGGTATAGTTCAAAGTATATATTAATTTAGGGCTAGGGTTTAGATAGGGTTTACGGTTTAGTTTGGATTAGGGTTGTATTTAGGGTTTAAGTTTTAGGATATACGACTTAAGTAGGAGTAGGGTTGTATTTAGGGGTACGGTGTAGGGTTAAATAGAGTTTGGGGTTTAATTAGGATTTAAGGTTTATAATTAATTTTGTTTAGGGTTTAATTAGGGTATAGGATCTAATCAGGGTTTAATTAGGGTTTAGGGTTGTATTTATGGTTAGAGTTGTATTAGTTAGGGTTAAGATTTAGGGTTTAATTATGGTTTAGGTTAGGGTTAGCGTTTGATTACTGATTTAGGGTTTACGGTTAATTAAGGGTTAATTTGGGTTTCATGAGGGCTACTTACACTACAAAAAAAGTGATCTGTCGCGACGCTCTATGCCGGCGGCCACACGAAGGCGTTGATGTACATAGGCTACAACGACGCTTCCATGAGAACCGTTGCTGTAGGATCTATAGCGACGTTTTAAGCCGGCGGTCGAACATTCGGTACTGTTATAGATCATATTTTCACCCCAAAATATAAGCGCTAGAATTTAGCGCCAAAACACATTCTATGCCGGCAGTCTAACTATTTTAGCCGACTCATTGACCGCCGGCATAGGAAATGCCGGTTTATATTCCATTTTTCTTCTTTTATTTTTATGTTCTCTTCTTCTGATCTAAACAGAAGACCCACAAGTCCACGACTCTGGTTCGTCTCTCACACGACGCATATTTTCCGGTTCCTCTCTCTCTCTCTCTCTTCTCCCTCTTCTCTCCTGTCCATTCTCCACCAATCCGTCCTTTATGCTGAACTTCTCTTCTCTCTTCTCCTCTTTTCCAGATCTGAAGTCTCAATGCTCCTTTCAAACGATTCTTTAATTTGCTTTAAGGTTAAACATACTTTGGGATTGATCTCATCAGGTAACGTACTTTGGGATTGATCTAATCATGTAACTATTTCTTTCACCCAAGCTACGATTAATGTAAAATTGATTGTTTCTATGATGTTTAGAAAGCTTTGTAAATTCTTATTCCAAAGTTCAAACATTTGGGTCTTGTGGAGTCTTCGCAGGCAGCGCCGGCAATGAGTGGCGTGAGAAAGACATTGCATGGAACTCTGAGGTGAAGTGTTAGTGGGTCAGCAAAAATAAAACAAATACATAAAGTACAGAAAGCATAAACGTAGCTCTACTTATTGAACAATTTTGATGTTTTTCCATCTCTGAAAAGAATTAGACTAGATCCAAATGTTAGCGACAAAGCTGCTATGAAATCTTAGAGTTGCTCATCCCATATGTGACGTGGCATATACTCCTTGTTTAATTGGCATCAAACTTAAAAAATGTGGAATTTTTCATAGTTGATATGTATCTCTCGTACCTGCCTGGAAGAATCATCATAGGTTCAACTAAATTGAATGTCTTTGACAATGAGAGAGGACAGTGGACATCAAAAGTTTTTACTTATGGGGGATACCTAGATATGTGAAATTATTTCTGCTCCCATTTTTCAGGTTCACAGTTTGTTTTTCCTTGAGTTCTGTTAGATCAAAATGTTGCCAGAGTAGCGAGGAATGAGATATGAATTTAGTCTGTATCTTGGTCAAGCACTCTTCACAAGTCTCAGCAATATATCAATTGTGAAGTTCTTTTTTTCATTTTGATGCGATTAAAATTACAGTAGCAAGGGCTGACATAATGGTTCACCTTAAGTTGGCCTATAATGTCATGATACTCCCCTACTAAGTTTTAAGAGAAAAGATTGCTAGAACTCTTAATGAAATGACCAATTATGTAGAAATTTGCAGGAAAACAATACTGGGCTTGCCTGAGTGAGATATTCGGCTTGGAAGGATATGAACTTTTTACATAAACTAGTAAAAGAAAAGAGCTCTCTTAGAGAATGAAAAGTATGTGGAAGAAAAGAAATTGTAACCTGCTGCCAGCTTTTGAAAGGCAACAAATTAAGTGTTATTTGATGTGTTTTTCCATTATTTTTTGCCACCTCTACTTGTGTCTGTTTATGTTATTTGAAGATAGAACCGGCCCCCACAATATCCTTCTCTGATGACGATGTGGGAGACACTAGAACACCTCATGACGACCCCCTAGTTGTTACACTTCGGGTAGGAAACTTCGACATGAAGCGAATCCTCGTAGATAATGGGAGCTCGACGGAAGTACTTTTTTATGAAGCTTTCCAAAAAATGAACATCCCATCCGACCGCTTACGGAAGATAGATACGCCCCTATACAGTTTTTCTAACCATCCTGTTGCTTGCGAAAGAATTATCGCATTACCTGTGACCGTGGGTGCCCCTCCGACCCAAGCTAAGCTGATGCTAGACTTCGTGGTAGTACGCGTTCCTTCGACCTATAATGCAATTTTGGGTCGAACAGCATTAAACCAACTAAAGGCGGTGCTATCAACATACCACACGAAAATGAAATTCCCCACGGAGACTGGAGTTGGAGAAGTTAAGGGAGACCAGGTGGTGGCTTGGCAGTGCTACATGGCATCATGCCGAAACAGAGCCAATGAAACCCTCATGATAGAGGATTTGAGGGATGAGACCAAAGTCGAGAGAGGCAAGCCCGCTGAAGACCTCATTGATATCGAATTGTATCCAGGAAACCAAGAGAAGACAGTAAGGGTGGGAACAGGTCTATCAGACGACCTCAAGCTCAAGCTTGTAGACTTATTGAAAAACTATTCAGATATCTTCGCTTGGACGGCATCCGATATGCCTGGGATTGATCCGGAAGTGATCACCCATAAATTGAATGTTGACTCGCTCAAGAAGTCGGTCAAGCAAAAGAAGAGGACATTTGCTCCTGAAAGACAAGTGACAATCGAAGAAGAAGTCGATAAGTTTTTGACAGCCGGATTCATAGAGGAGATATCATATCCTGATTGGCTCGCCAATGTCGTGATAGTACCCAAATCGAGCGACCGTTGGCGGATATGCATCGATTACACTGACCTCAACAAGGCCTGCCCAAAGGACAGTTACCCGCTACCACGAATTGATAATTTGATTGATGCAACTTCGGGTCATGAGCTGTTGAGTTTCATGGATGCGTATTTTGGATACAACCAGATCAAGATGTGCGTAGATGATATTCCCAAGACCTCCTTTATTACAGAACGGGGATTATATTGCTACAAAGTCATGCCTTTTGGACTCAAGAATGCAGGGGCAACTTATCAGCGCCTCGTTAACATGATCTTCCACGACTCAATTGGGAGAAACATGGAGGTGTATGTGGATGACATGCTGGTGAAGAGTGTGGTAGCCGAGGCTCATATCGTAGACCTCAAGGAAACCTTTGATATCCTAAGAGCTTATAAAATGAAGCTAAACCCGCTCAAGTGTGCGTTTGGCGTAGCATCAGGGAAGTTCTTAGGATTCGTAGTATCTCAACGAGGTATCGAAGCAAATCCAGAAAAGATAGGTGATATTCATGCCATGAAGTCACCGAAGACAATCAAGCAGGTTCAGGAGCTTACAGGAAGAGTGGCGACTTTGGGAAGGTTCATGTCCAAGTTAGCCGAAAAAATGCCTCCCCTTTTTTAAGGCTATCAGGAAGGCGAAAGATTTCGAGTGGACTGAAGAATGCCAGAGGTAGTTCGAAGAATTGAAGCAATACTTGTCGTCCCCGCCGCTCCTTACAAAACCGGTTACTGGTGAAGACTTGTTCTTATACCTATCGGTTAGTGAAGTAGCGGTAAGCACGGTTTTAATCCGAGAGGAAGAAGGCAAGCAAAGACCTGTTTATTACATGAGCAAGGTCTTACAGGACGTGGAAACGAGGTACCCGAATAGACAAGGTGGCCCTTGTCCTTGTCACATCGACGAGAAAATTGAGACCATATTTCCAGTCGCACACCATCGATGTGTTGACGGATCAACCAGTGGGTAAAGTTCTCCAAAATCCTGATGCGTCGGGGAGATTGGTAAACTGGTCGGTGGAACTGGGCAAGTTTGATATTGGATATCAACCCCGTACAGCAATTAAGGCTCAAGCCTTATCAGATTTTGTTGTTGAGTGCACAATACCGGAGAACCCCCCGCAGTTGATTCTTTCAGAAGTTTCGGATCCTTGGCTCCTTTATGTTGACGGCTCTTCCAAGGTAGGAAGTAGCGGAGCCGGGCTTATACTTATCAGCCCTGAGAAGTTCGTGATTGAGTATGCCCTCCGCTTCAATTTCCAGGCATCAAACAATGAAGCTGAGTACGAAGCGCTACTAGCAGGAATAAGGTTGGCACACTCTCTGAAAGTTGACTCTCTTTCTGTCCATAGCGATTCTCAATTAGTTGTGAATCATATCTTGGGAGAGTATGGGGCGAAAGATGATAGAATGGCCCAGTATCTCCAGGCCGTGAGAGCAGAAGCAACTAAGTTCAAAAATTTCACCATCCGCCACATATCGCGAGACCAAAATGCCCAAGCAGACTCACTGTCTAGACTAACTTCCGAGGACATTTCGGAGTTCTCCCGTGCAGTATACATTGAATTCCTCCAAGAAAGAGGAGGTATCCAGCTCTCAAAGGAGGTGGATGTAGTAGAACATGAACCTTGCTGGATGGACCCAATCATTCAGTATCTCGTCTCGGGTGTATTACCGTTAGAGCGAAGTGAAGCCCGCAATTTACGTGCTAAAGCTACTCGGTTTGCTCTTGTAGAAGGGATGCTATATAAGAAGTCTTTCAGCCTGCCGTACTTGAAATGCCTGAGCCCTAGAGAGGCAGACTATGTGTTACAGGAGGTTCATGAAGGAATTTGCGGACAACACTTGGGTGGAAGAAACGTGGCGCACAAAATCTTGCGGCAAGGCTATTATTGGCCAGGGATGCAGAAAGATGCGATCAAGTTCATGAAAAGGTGTGATCGATGTCAAAAGTTTGCCCCACTCACGCACACGCCGGCGGAGCCCCTTTGTATCTTAACTTCCCCAATTCCATTTGCAATGTGGGGAATGTATATTTTGGGGCCCTTCCCGATGGCTACCGGGCAAAGGCGATTTGTGATAGTCGCCATCGAGTATTTCACAAAATGGACTGAGGCCGAACCATTGGCCACCATAACAGCATCAAAATGCAAAAAAATCTTCTGGAAGAACGTTGTCTGCCACTTTGGGGTTCCAAAGGTTTTGATCACCGATAATGGGAAGCAATTCGATAATTCTAACTTTCGAAGTTTTTGTGAAGGTCTCTCTATCGGTCTCCGTTTTACGTCGGTCGCCCACCCCCAATCCAATGGACAAACAGAGAACATGAATCGCTCCATCCTTCAAGGGTTGAAAAGAAAGCTGGACGATGCTAAGGGGGCATGGGTTGATGAGCTTCCTAAGGTACTTTGGGCATACCGCACAACACCCCATTCTGTGACAGGCGAGACACCATTTCTGCTGTGTTTCGGGACAGAGGCGCTGTTGCCCGTAGAAGTGGGCCTCCCCACGGTTCGAGTGTTACAGTTTTCAGAGGTAGAAAACGAGGAGAATCTTAGAGGAAATCTGGATCTATTAGATGATGTGCACGCCCAAGCCTTAGATCGAATGATTTCAACAAAACAACGAGTTGCGCGATTCTATAATCGAAAAGTTCGAATGAGGATATTTAGAGTTAGCGATCTAGTCCTCCTAAAATTGGAAGTTTTAGACCCCAAGGCTGCTGTGGGGAAGTTGTCGCCAAACTGGGAAGGACCTTACAAGATATCGAAGGTGCTTAGACCAGGCGCTTATTCACTGGAAACACTTTCAGGGGAAGCGATCCCGCGAACGTGGAATGCTGACAACTTGAGGCAATACTATCAGTAGAGTCTTGTATCTGTCACAAGACGTTTTCCTGTTTTGGGGGGAAAGTGGGATAGAACATAGTTGGAGAGTAGAGATGAAGTATTTCCGTTGTAATAAAAATCTTCTTCAGTTTGAAGTATATCGTTTCGTCTACCCAATATTAACATCTTCATTATTATTTGAAAGAGGTATTTCTTACATTAGCATAACGATCATTGGTTAACTCAGTTAATGATATCCATGTTCCCAATAACGACGTACATTCAATACCCGAGCAGACTGCCCGAACAGACTGCTCGATCAAGTGAAACCACGCATGTTGCCCAAGAGAAGGAACACCCAATGTGATAGGGTAAGACACAAGTCTTACCTAACACGGTCTAGCTTTAGTTCTAGCCCGAGAAACGGCAAAACCATGTGGGTGATCGTCGCCCCACCCTGTTTTGTTAATTTGAAGCATGGCCGAGCGTGAGTGCGAGGCTTCTTTGCCAGCCCTTAGCTGACGATAAGAGTTCGCGTCAAGGTAAAACAATGCAAAATGTGAAAGTTTCAAAACACGATTGCAAAAATCGAACCCATCAAGGGGTAAACAAAAATGTATCCATTTGCAAGCCTCTGAGGCAATAATCGTACTGAGGGCACATCAAATGAGAATTACAAAACAAGGGAATAATGATAAATTTTCCTAAGATGTGGGAGCATTCCCAGATCGGACACTTTTCTCCCAGGAGAAATGGCATCTCCAGCTTCGAGAGGTGCGGCCGTTTCCCCCGATGGTGACTCAAAGCTGGGCACCATGACATCATCCAAGAAAAGGCTCAGATACTTGGCCATTGTTAGTTCCTTAGCTTTCTGGAAGCCCGCCTAAAAGATGGAAAACCCATCTTCTATTCGCTTCCGCAGCCATTCTTCTCCAGCGGTACCATCAAGGAATGCCTGGATGGCCTTGTTCCCGATCTCGGCTTTTTCATGCCTTAGCTTCTCACATCTTTTTTCCAGGCGACCGAGCTTGGTAAGCAAATCAGCATTCTCCGTCTTTAGGCTGTTGAGCTCCTTGTCAAGTTTGTTAGCCTTGCCTTCGGCTGTTCTCTTGTCAGTCTCAGCATTACGGGCCACGTCCATTGCCATTGCGAACATGTCCTGCATCTGGCTGCTGTAGCAGTATGCCTGAAAAGTGAAGAGCGATGAAGATGATTAAATGGTAGAAGAACGGGATGAGTTAAATTGAAAGCTCAAAGAGAATGAAATAATTCAAATTACATTATAAGCAGCCTGGACGTGCGCCATAGCGAAGGCCTCACGAGGCTGGTTTTCCAAAATCAGTTTACCGCCTGGCAACACCCCGTGAGCTAAGTGCTGAGCAGAAACATGCGAGCTTGGCGTTCCCGAGTCGCCTCTCTTAATGGTCCATAGGGGACGAAAAATTGGATCCTTGTCAATAGGAACGTCCTCGCCCACAAGCGGAGCCACTGGTGCAGTCGGAGCGCGGGCCCTTTTTACAAGAGGGGAAGAACCTTCCCCTGTACCTTCTTTCCTCTTACCTTTGGAAGCCTTTTGGAGCAGGCCTAAAAAATCACTTTTTGCACCTTCACCTTTGCCAGCCATTTCTGAAAAAAGAATAAGGTCAGATAACATGTTTACAATTATAACGGCAACAAATATATAAACATGGCTGTAGATTCTACCTAGACTTGGAGTTCTAGAAAGCGACGTTCCTATTGTCATCCCTTGAGTCTTAGGCCCCAAGACAATTTACGACTCTACGACAGGAGTTGGAGGAACAGGCAAAGCGGGGGCGGGAGGAATGAGCCCTGCATGGCGCATCTCTTGTTGTGAGAGGGGCTCATCAATATTGAGAACACCCCTCCTCTTTATATGATCAATCATTTTTTCGTGGTAGCATTGGGAGCCAAAGAGCCTTTCTTTTCATAATCTTTACAATACCCATTCCACTTTCTTGGGAACTCCCATTTGCCGTTGGGCCTCTGAATGAAGAAGTACCGGGAGTGCCAACCTTTGTTGAATTTAGGACCCCCCTTTATAATTCGGATCCGATTGTGAATATAATACCAACCGACACTGTTGGCCACGTTATTTATAAAACAGACTTCAAGGTATAGCCTCATAAAGTCGTGGACTGTCACTGGATACCCAGAAGTTTGCACAAGGTAGATCAAACCAACGAGTTTTCTCCACCCGTTGGGCACAAGCTGACCTGGCGCCATTTTATAGTGATTGAAAAAGGCGACAACAAAGGGGTGCATGGGAACTCTATAACCAGTTCTAATCTGACCTTCGTAGACACTTGTTTCCAAGTTCGTACCATAGTTGGCAGGCTCTTGGAGTGTTGGAACCCGAGCAGAGAAGGGAGGAGGCAAATGAATTTCTTCCAAAAGCTCGATTATGCTTTCTTTTGTCATCTTGTTCCTCTTCTCGTCTGCGGAGAACCAAGTGTCTTCGTCAAATTTATCCTCGGCTTCATTCTTAATTTCCCCGAGAGCATCTCTACGAGGAAACGAAGTGCTGACGTGGGGAGTAGAAGTTCTTACTTGGCTTCTATGAGTTGAAGTACCTACTTGTGAAGATCTACTTTCGGAGCCACTCTCTATATCGTTTTCTGTTGAACTACTCGAAGGTGACGAAGAACTACTCGAAGTTGTTGAAGACATATTCTAAACGGACTTTACGATATTTAGAGCTACTAAAGGGAAATAGATATGTGCCGAGCAAGAGAAAGAGAAGAGGAACTTACTTGTTAGAGATGAGCCGAACACAGTGAGAGTGAGTAGCATGGGGCAAATGAGGATAGGAGCCCCAAATATATATAGATGGGAGTTGGAGTAACCTCCATTATAAAGGCGGCAACATTTAAGATACGTCTGGCGCATTTCCCGGAGTATTAAATTTTGAAATTCAAAAAGTAACCGCCACAATTTTGGCGGCTAAAGGAATGTTACAACTGAATCGATTCCCAACACGTGGCAAGGCAACAACTGCCCGAGCAGAGTGCCCAAGCACATAAACCTAGCAGATTGCCCGAGCACAATGTGCCCGACCAAGGTTCCCAACTAATGTGCCCGACCAGGGTTCCCGACCAGGATTCCCGACCAGGTCTTTTGATCAGGGTTCCCGACCAGGGTTCCCGAGCAAGATGCCCGACCAGACATCCCACTAGGACGCCTGACCAAAGACCACTGGAGCAGGGATGATCAACTAGGCCTCCCGAGCAGGATGCCCGACCAGACATCCCGACCAGGACACCCGACCAGAGATCCCGAGCAGAAGATCCGGGCAGACCACTTGAGCAGGGATGATCAACCAGGCCTCCCGAGCAGGGTTCCTGACCAGGGTTCTCGAGCAGGATGCCCGACCAGACATCCGACTAAGACGCCTGACCAAAGACCACTTGAGCAGGGATGATCAACCAGGGCTCCCGAGCAGGATGCCCGACCAGGCCTCCCGAGCAGGATGCCTGACCAGACATCCCGACCAGGATGCCTGACCAAAGACCCCGAGCAGAAGACCCGGGCAGACCACCCGAGCATGGATGATCAACCAGGCCTCCCGAGTAGGACGGCCGACCTGGCCTCCCGACTAGGATGCCCGACCAGACGTCTCGACCAGAACGTCCGACCAGACATCCCGATCAGGATGCCTGACCAGATCGTCCGAGCATAAAATTTTAAGTGTTGAACACTCAAAATTTCCGCTGAACAACAGACATGGAAAATTCGTGGCTGAACTGCTTTTGGTCGGTTTTCTACACCGTATGCCTTTAACTGTTCACTTGAGGGAATCGTCAAAGGCAGGGGGCATTATGATATAGCTAAATATATCCACCCAACCGACTAATGACACGTGGCATGGTTGACTCTGAGTGGACTAACGAATCTGTATCGGGATAGAACCTAAGAGAGGTGATAGAAGCCGTTAAGGACTCATGTGCTAAAGGAAGAGTCCTAACATGGCTCTTCTACATGAAGGATCAGTCAGAAAGGAGTTCTAAAGAAGAAAGGAGTCTAGAAATGACCTATATATTGGGCAGATCCTCAGGTACACAGACAAGTTCACACACAAGCACTCAATACATTTTCAGCTATTCAGAATCCTACCCTAGTAGCGTCGTTCTGACTTTAGCATAGGAGCCGCCTCCACCGGAACATCCCCAGTGGTCACTCTGTGTTTCTATTTTGCAGGCTCATTTCCTAGCTGTGGTCCCAATCAAGATTTAAGTAGTAACAGATCCTATTAGGGTTAGGTCCCCTCTCTCATCCTTGTATAAGTGATAGCGTGTTCCATTGACTATAATATTCAGCTCTTAAGGAGATGGAGAGGAATATCATACCCCAGTGAACGTGTTGGTAATTGTTCCATTTGTCCCATTGAGTATAATATGGTATTCAGTTCTAAAGGAGATGGAGAGGAATATCATACACCATTAAACGTGTTGGTGATTGTTCCATTTGTCATACTGTACCATGGCTCCAAAAGGTACGCAATTAGTTCTCTCTTATTCATATTTTATTCATGGTGTTCTAGATCTCTAGCACAAGTAATTGAAATAACTCTAACATTGTCTAGTAGTAGGCTCTACTAAACCATAAAGAATAAGCTGGGCTGATACTCAATGCATTATTACAAAGGTTCGATGAACAGTAGAGCCGTTAGGGATAGCAACATCATCATGTGTAAACTTCGGTTACAATAAAAGGTAGCTCGACGCAGGCACCCAAAAGCTACTTCTTTATTTCACATGCGATCAGCAGTCTCCATCTTAGTTGATGCTGTCAAGCAAAAAAAGGTAAAACAACAGATCAACAATTAAATTTATGCATGAAAAGAGTAATGGTATACTACAACTCAGAAGCTTTAATCATAATTTAGAAAACAAAAAAGAAAAACTAAGGCCCTCGTAATTGTGTTTATGTAAAGTTTTAACTTATACACATTACTTACGCATTGCAATCTGTGGTTGCGGAGATCGGAATATCCATTTTAACTCCGCACTTTTGGGGAAGAGTTTTGGCTGCATCATCGTTCAAGGTTTTTTCGTGACTGGCAGCATCCTTAACGCACTGGCATGCTGCCCTTTTGTCTGCCTGTGTGGTGGCCATTTCCGTTATAGCCCTCACTCCATTGCAGCACTGATCTGGCGGAGTACCACCCTGCCTAAGGTATGTTAGGCATGGCGCTAAAGAAGCATCCACTTGTCCGCAGTTGATGGCCTGCCCAGGTTTAATCATGAGCTGAACCATGGCTAGCACCACAACCACTGATACAGCAGCAGCCTTCATTTTCTATCTTGAACGGAAAACTTGGAGCTACGAGCTGGGGTTTCAGATAGTATTTTCTGTGAGCTTCTCTTGGTTTCTGTTGAGGGAGACTATGCTTGGGGGTATTTATAGTACTTCAAGTAAATGACACAAATATTAACTTGTTACATTATTTTGGATCCTTCTTTGCTTTAATATGTCAGCGTCGATCATCCGACTACATGATAGAGGTTAAGCATTTAAGCATCTTCCTTTTCAAATTTGGCATTTTCTTCCATTTCTTGGTCACTATAATGAACTGCGAACCCTTTCTGTTATGGTAAAGGTTGGATTGTTGTTTACATACTTCCTCGAATTTCAATCAGGTAATGCATTACTACCTACATTTATGCGGAAAACTAATGTGATTATATTGAATTGCTTCGGCCAAAAGTTGCTCATACTCTGATTTCTCAACGATGAATCCATGTGATCTCAAGTAACAAAAATCTTTGCAATTTTTTGTCCTGCATCGATCTCCAAACTATAAAAACTATCCCTGCCGTTCGCCTCGTTGCGTTGATGCAAATTGCAAAACGCTCTCTCTATCTTTTTTTTCCCTTTTGATGCCTATCCTCACTGTTAGTTTTTTTTATATATATATAATAATGGATGCATTAAACAGGAAAAAAAAAATACAGCACGATGGGTACCTCTCCATATTTTAGCAATATACAAAGTAAAAAACTAGCTTCGATATGTTAAAGCATATATGACTTTTGTTAAAACTATATGTACAGTTTAAGATGCACATTGATTCGTACAACCACTAAAAACAAGGGTTAATTACAAAATTATCTCTTGAGGTTTATACGTTTTTGTACTTTACTCTTCTTGTTTACAACTTTTACAATAATGTCCCTCGAGTTTGACAAAATCATTGCAAACAGTTCCAAAATTGGACGTCCGTTCAATTTTGGACGTTAAATCGTCATGTGCGGTGCACGTGCCATTTTGGCATGGACATGTTTGTCATTTCCCCTACCTCATCTTCCCCACGGTGTTCATCTCTCTCTCTCTCTCTCTCTCTCATATGCGGCAAAACCCTTAAAGAAAACAAGATCTTTGTATGTATAAGCCAGCATGTCCAGCTGCCCCGCTCCGTATGCTTGTCGACACAGCGTCTCAAGAGCGCTCTCCATGCCGACCTGGTAAGATTTCAACGTGATTTATCACACAGAATCCAAAAACATGCTTTTAGAAACATGAACTTTTCGAAAAACATGCTTTTAGAAACAGAAACGGCATGAGTAGCCGAATCAGCCATCGAAACGAAAGTTTGATCCATGACCTGAACTTTAACCCGTGGATGAAAAGTGACGGGGATTAAAGATTTTATACCATGATGCCGAAAGAGAAGCCGGCGATGACGGAGTTCTTGATGGAGAAGGCGGCCAGCGCCAGGGTGCTGACGTTGCCGGCAAAGGTTAGGTGACTGCGCCGAGCGAGTACTGACAGACGCTAGTGAAGATGGCCGCGCCGGCGAGGTACCATAGCTTCTTGGACTCCACGGCAAATTCCCTGAAGAAATCATGTGGTCCGGTGATCGGAGCGATGTCGTTGGCATCTTCCACGAAAGATGAAGCAAAGGAGGCGTTTGATGGTCGGAGGAAGGTGGCTAGTCACATAAACCCTAAAACCTTGAGAAACCGGCAGAGAAGAGAAAATGCAAATTTTCGTGAAGACTCTCACCGGCAAGACCATCATTTTGGAGGTGGAATCTGGCGACACCATTGAGAATCTCAAGTCCAAAATTGAGGACAAAGAGGGTACCTCTACATACTGATGCCCTTTACATTTCAAATGGGTTTTATTGTTTCTCCGAAATTTCACAGTGAGGAAGATGGGGTAGGAAAAATTACAAATTTGCCCATGCCAAAAATGGCATGTGCACCGCACATGCGGACTTAAAGTCCAAAATTGAACGGACGTCTAATGTTGGAGCTATTTGCAATGGTTTTGTCAACCTCGAAGGACATTATTGCAAAAGTTGTAAACACGGGGAGTAAAGTGCAAAAATATTTAAATTTCATTGGACAGTTTTGTAATTAATCGTAAAAACAATCATTACTCCGCAAAAGTCAAAACTGCTCTGTCAATACAGCTGACAAAGCGAGAAAAAAAAAGAAGGGCTACCCTCACCAAACCTAAGTTTTACGAGGAGAAACACAAAGGACCAAAAAGCTAGCAAAATCCTCACCATACGCAATTTACATTTCACACGATGGCTGTTATGACTGAATATTCAGATTCAACTACATATTTTTCTTTCGGGAACCGTTTTTTCTTCAATATATATGTACACAAACATTATATATGCTCATATACAAAGAAAAGAAACAACATTAATGGACCTTATCCGGAAGTATTTTACCTTCGAAATATTTTGAAAATAGCCTATTTGCAAGATAAAGTTGGGTTGAAAAAACACGAAAAAGGTGTCAAAGTAAGCAGGCAATAGACCATATACTCTTTGAAAAGTCAAAGACATCTTTTTTATCTAACGCGAAAACTTTTAAAAATGAAGAGCTAATATTGATATGTGAGTAAGATTTTGTAACGTGAAAAATGTACATAACAATTTCTAAAAACTATCCTAGTGTCGTGACAAAAGTCAAAGGCGTCCTTTTTATGAAAAGGAGATAGGTTTAATTTCAAAAGGCCGAAGCGTGGCTAGCGAATTCTAGAATTTTCTTGTTGTTGCTGTTCAATTTGCGAAAGGATAAAGTTATTAAAATGGGGAAGTTACATATTTCAATTGGTGTTTATTTATTCTTGCTTTTTTAACTCATAGTTATTAAGTGACATTATTTAGATAAATCACTCGTCATTCAAAGAAGCATGTTACACCAAGCATTTAATTATTCTCCTTTTGTTGACAGTTGTGACAAAGATAAAAAAAAAATTAACACCAAACTACCTTGTTACACCAAACGTGATAAGATTTGGATCCTTTGTGACAGATGAAAATAACAATGAATGTGCTATTAGTCCTCCTTTGCTGTCATGAAAAGACCGATGAATGTGTTACGAATCATTTAACAGTTTTTACCGATGAATATTTATGTTGCAAAAGAGTTGTGACATTCTCTTACACTACTTCTACTGCTATAGCAACCCCATGGGTATATAACATACAATCGCCGTTCGTGTATATCTCATTCACTTCTAGTCTTGCCTAATGGATACCAAATAGAGTTGTAAATAAGAACCAGAGTGGGCTCCCAGGCTCCCATTTGAAGACACTTTTGGTTACTTCTTCGCCATCAAACATATACTTACCTTCTAATAATAACGACGATAACCATTTTGGCTACAATTATCACCGTAAGAAAGAGGCTATAATCCTCTACTTAAATACAAAAAATTTATCACTTAATGTGATCACCCGTGTTTTCAAGATGTTATAGCTCAAGAGGTGGAACCATCCAACTTATAAATAATTACAACGAGGAAAAATGTCCACAAGGCTTGTATCATGACTTATTTTTAGTAAATACGCAATGTGGGATTATATCTCAACTTGCCCCCTGGCTATTTCTTTTTTAGTGAGCCAAACACGTATATAAATTAAATTGGGTAAAAGTAGATATATATTTTCAATTGTCCGTTGAGCCTAAATCAACTCACTCTATTACAATATTAAAGTATCCGATGCAAAATCGATTGATAACAAATATATTCAGGCTGAAGAATACCTGGAGACACACAGAGAACGACATGGAGAAGAGAAGAAACGATCTCGAGAGATAACTCCTCAAGGAGGCAAGACAACAAAACAATCTAAGCGCGATGATCGGCGTCCAAAAGACCGGTTTGCTTCGGAAAACCTGACACCTCTCAATGCAAAACCATCGCAGATTCTCCACGAGATCAAAGACAATAAAGCTCTCCAGTGGCCAGACAAAATGAGATCTCGACCAAATAAAAGGAACAAAGATTTATGGTGTCACTTTCACAACGATCATGGTCACACAACTGATAATTGCGGGACGCTTAAACGAGAAATTGAGGCCCTTATCAAGCGTGGCCAGTTGAGAAAGTTTGCAACTCCTGGAGAAGAAAGACAACAGACACCTCCGGCCATGGAGGAAAGAGAAGATCGAGAAGAGAATGCGGGTACAATCAATACTATATCTGGGGGATTAGCAGCAGGAGGTTCATCAGGACAGGCTCGAAAAGCATACGCCAGAGAAGTGTGCATAACGAGTCAGCCTCCGAATAAGAAACAGAAGATAGTACTCGTAGCGGCGATCACCTTTTCTGATGAAGATTCAAGGGGTATAAAAACTCCTCATGACGATCCATTAGTTTTGATTGATAACGGAAGTTCCGCCGATGTCTTATTTTACGATGCATTTCAGAAGATGAACATTCCAGCGGACCGTCTCCGAAAGATGGATACACCGTTATATGGATTCTCCAATCATCCAGTTGCGGTCGAAGGTATCATTGCACTCCCAGTTGCGATTGGCACACCTCCGGCACAAGCCAACTTCATGCTTGATTTTGTGGTGGTAAAGGTCCCCTCAGCATACAACGCCATATTGGGACGACCAGCACTCAATCAATTACAGGCAGTAGTGTCAACTTATCACCTCAAGATGAAGTTCCCCACGGAACAAGGGATTGGAGAGGTGAAAGGAGACCAAACTACAGCTCGTCAATGCTACGTGACTTCATGCCGATCAAAGAGCAAGGAAGCACTCATTATCGAAGACCTCCGGGAAAATACAAAGATACAAAAGGGAGAACCAATTGAAGATTTTATTAGCATTAAAGTATATCCTGGAGAAGAAAGCAAAACGGTTCGGATAGGTTCGAATCTTAAGGAAAACACCAGACTCGAGCTGGTGAACTTATTGAGAACCTATGCGGATATTTTTGCATGGACAGCAGCAGACATGCCTGGAATTGATCCTGAAATCATTACCCATAGGCTAAATGTTGATCCATCCAAAAAACCTGTAAAGCAAAAGAAGAGGACTTTTGCGCCAGAAAGACAGGAGAAGATTGAAGATGAGGTAGATAAACTCCTAACTGCCAAGTTCATTGAAGAGATCTACTACCCGGATTGGCTCGCCAATGTCGTCATGGTTCCTAAGTCAGGCGACAGGTGGCGGATATGTATCGACTACACAGATCTCAACAAAGCATGCCCGAAGGACAGCTACCCGCTCCCAAGGATAGATCTTCTTATCGACGCTACCTCGGGCCATGAACTGCTAAGTTTCATGGATGCATATTCTGGTTATAACCAGATTATGATGCACGAGGACGATGTCTCCAAAACTTCATTCGTCACAGAGAGAGGATTATACTGCTATAAAGTGATGCCATTTGGACTCAAGAACGCCGGGACAACGTACCAACGTCTGGTGAATATGATCTTTCGAGACTTGATCGGAAAGAACATGGAAGTTTATGTTGATGATATGCTAGTCAAAAGCATAAAGTCTGAATTCCATGTCAAAGACTTGAAGGAAACTTTCGACGTACTTCGAAAGTATAAAATGAAACTGAATCAACTCAAATGCACTTTCGGAGCCGCATCAGGGAAATTCTTGGGGTTTATAGTTTCTCAATGAGGAATTGAGGCAAACCCAGAAAAGATCAAGGCCATTCAAACCATGACGTCCCCAAAAACAATCAAGCAAGTACAAGAGTTGACAAAAAGGGTCGCAGCCTTGGGAAGGTTCATGGCTCGATCAGTTGAACGATGCTTGCCATTCTTTAAAGCCATCAGAAAAGAAAAAAGTTTCGCTTGGACAGATGATTGCCAGGAGTCGTTCGAAGAACTCAAAACGTACTTGAGTTCTCCGCCCCTACTTTCAAAACCACTTCTCGGCGAAGACTTATTTCTATACCTCTCAGTCACCGACCTCGCAGTAAGCACCGTTTTAATCAGAGACGAAGTTGGAGTTCAGAAACCCATCTATTACATTAGCAAAGTCTTACAAGATGTAGAGATGAGATATCCGAAAATTGACAAGATCGCACTAGCCCTTATCATATCAGCTATGCGTCTTCGACCGTACTTTCAGTCTCATACCATTATCGTACTAACGGACCAACCACTTAGAAAGGTTTTGTTGAGCCCCGAGGCGTCAGGAAGATTAGTCAACTGGTCCGTAGAGTTGGGGGAATTCGATATCCACTATAAACCTCGCACCGCCATTAAAGCTCAAGCCCTAGCCGACTTTATTGTCGAGTGTACATTACCTGAAGACCCCCCTCAATTGGTAATTTCTAAGGTTTTAGATCCTTGGAATTTTTATGTAGACGGTTCTTCAGCTATTGGCAGCAGCGGAGCCGAATTATTCTTATAAGTCCAGAAGGGTTTACTATTGAGTACGCACTTCGCTTTGGATTTCAAGCCTCAAATAACGAAGCAAAATATGAGGCTCTTCTTGCGGGAATAAGGCTAGCACACGCCTTAAAAGTAGACTCACTATCAGTACATAGTGATTCCCAACTGGTACTCAATCACGTTTTGGGAGATTACGAGGCCAGAGATAAAAGAATGGCTCACTATCTCGAGTTGGTTAAAACTTCAGCGGTGAAGTTCCAAAACTTCACCATTCGCCAAATCCCCCGAGATCAGAATACTCAGGCAGATACATTATCAAGGCTGGTGTCCGCTGAAGAGACAGAAGTCCGGCGCCCGTTGTACATTGAATTCCTCAAGGATAGCAGCATCAGTTCTCAAGCTGAGATTGAAATCATAGATCAAGAACCCTGTTGGATGGACATAATCATCAAATACTTATCCACGGGCGAATTACCAAGTGAAAAACATGAGGCGAGAAACCTTCGTGTCAAAGCTGCGCGGTATGCTTTAGTAGAAGGAACTCTATACAAGAAATCATTCAGCCTTCCTTACCTCAGATGTCTACGCCCATCAGAATCCATATACGCATTACAAGAAGTACATGAAGGGATATGCGGCCAACACCTCGGAGGGAGGACATTAGCACAGAAAATCTTAAGACAAGGATACTACTGGCCTACGATGCAGAAGGACGCCATCGAATTCACACGAAGATGCGATAAGTGTCAGAAGTTTGCACCGGTTTCTCATACACCAGTTGCTCCTTTAACTTCGATTGTTTCTCCCATTCCCTTTGCTGTATGGGGAATGGATCTGCTGGGACCTTTTCCCATGGCGTCTGGGCAACGACGATTTGTGATTGTGACGATAGACTACTTCACCAAATGGACTGAAGCAGAATCTCTGGCAACCATTACTTCAGCCAAGTGTGAAGACTTCTTCTGGAAAAACGTCATCTGTCGTTTTGGAGTACCAAGAGCTTTGGTCGTTGATAACGGAAAACAATTTGACAACAACAACTTCCGAACCTTTTGTACGAATCTCTCGATCGATTTGAGATTCACTTCTGTAGCTCATCCACAATCCAATGGCCAGACTGAAAATATGAATCGAAGCATCCTACAAGGGTTGAAAAAGAAGCTAGACGAAGCTAAAGGCGCATGGGTGGACGAACTCCCCAAAGTGTTGTGGGCTTATCGAACAACTCCACATTCAGTCACAAGGGAAACACCTTTCTTACTCTGCTATGGAACGGAAGCAATGTTGCCAGTTGAGATAGGAGTTCCAACAATACGGGCCTTACACTTCAACGAAGTAAACAACGAAGTTGGACTCCGCGCAAATCTTGATTTGGTAGAAGAAGCTCAAACTCAAGCCCATACACGATCCGTTGTCATAAAACAACGAGCCGCACGGTATTATAATCAAAGAGTCCAATCCAAGCAGTTTAACGAGGGAGATTTAGTCCTTCGTAAATTGGAAGTCTCTGATCCAAAGGCAGCAACGGGAAAATTATCTCCAAATTGGGAAGGACCCTACCGTGTTATAAAGGTGCTCAAACCGGGCGCCTACGCACTGGGAACACTTTCTGGAGAATCCATCCCTCGTACTTGGAATGCTGAGAACTTACGCAGATATTACCAGTAGTGTCTTGGCCCGAGCCATGACACTTCCTTTTTTGGGGGATAAGGGGCACAGACCTTGCCAGAACTCAAAGATCTTAGAAATAGCCTTTAGCATATGTTTTCAAATAAATGGGTTGTAAAGCGGTCCAGTGTAAACTTTATCTTTTGCTCGAGCAATAAAGTTATTTTTCTCAGTATTGTGGTAATATAAGCTTAGCCAAAACATTCTGCCCGAACAGAGTGAAGGCCGAACACTCTGCCCGAACAGAGTGATAAGCTTAGCCAAAACATTCTGTCCGAACAGAGTGAAGGCCGAACACTCTGCCCGAACAAAGTGACAAGCCAAAACATTCTGTCCAAACAGAGTGAAGGCCGAACACTCTGCCCGAACAGAGTGATAAGCTTAGCCAAAACATTCTAAACAGAGTGATGGCCGAACACTCTACCCAAACAGAGTGATAAACCTAGCCAAAACATTCTGCTCGAACAGAGTGATGGCTGAACACTCTGCCCGAACAGAGTGATAAGCTTAGCCAAAACATTCTATCCGAACAGAGTGACGGCCGAGCACTCTACCCGAACAGAGTGACAAGCTTAGCCAAAATATTCTGCCCGAACAGAGTGACAGCGAAGCACTCTGCCCGAACAGAGTGTGTAACTCTTGGGTTTTATAAAAATACAAGAGAAGACAGACGGATTAGCTACAGATCTAAATCCGTGAAGAAACAAAAGTTAATGGGGGCATCGTCACTCCACCAAAACTTTTGCTTCTTCGAAATATCGGCCGAGCGAGGGTGCTCGACTTCTTTGCCGACTCTTTAAGTGACGATTAAAGGGTTTGAGTCAAAGTAAAAATGAATAATACTGTGTGAATGGTAAAACACAAACCACGAGAAACACATAGTAAGAGCAAAATACCATAAAATTAAAGATAGAGTTTTACAATAAGCCCTTAAGAGGGCATCAAAATTCTGTCTAAACAAAGCAAAGAGACTAGATACAAATCTAAGCCTCGGGGGCATCACCAGAAGGACCTCCCCCTGGAAGATGAGAAGCTGCGGCATCCCCTGCCTCTGAAGGCATAGCAGTCTCTCCAGATGGTGACACTACCGCAGGCAGAACGAAATCATCCAAGGGGATGTCAGGAAAGCGCTCAGCAAACATCTCCTTGGCCTTCGCAAAGCCAAGCTAATAAATCTCCAGGCCATCTTCAGTCCGCTTCTTCAGCCATTCATCCCCCGCGTTCCCATCCAAGAAGTCGCGGATGCCTTGGTCTCGAGCTTTGGTCACCTCTTCTGCAACCCTCCTTTTAACTCGCTCCAGCCTCTTCTCCAAAGTCACAATCTGAGCAAGTTGATCTTCCTCTTGCTTGCTCAGCTCTTCAGCACGATGGGTGGCCTCTTGTGCCTCCTTAACTGCTTCCCTCTTCAGCTGAGCCTCCTCAGCCGCCACCTGCCTTGCCATCTCAAAGCGAGAAAGCATCTCAGATCCACTGGCGTACATCTGGAATGAAGATTGGGGCCATCAACTAAATGAAAGTTGAAAACAAAATAGAAACCTAGTTGAGACAAAGGACGTTACCGTATAGGCGGCCTGGGCAAAAGAGCAGGCAAAGGTCTCGTGGGTCTGATTCTGGAAAACCTCCTTGTCTCGAGGAAGAATTCCATGAAGAAGATGCTGCTCCGAGACCTGGCTGTCCAGCATCCCAAGGTCATCACGCCTAAGTGTCCATCTCGGACGAAAGATGGGATCATCTTCAATAGACACTTGCTCAAGGATCCGTGGAGAGCGTTCTGGAGGAGTGACTCTAGTCCTCTTAGGAGCAGGAGGCAACTCCACACTTGGCTTATTCTCCTTTCGCTTCCCCTTAGCTTTCTGGAGAACGCCAAGGAAGCCTCCCTGCTGCGATTTTCCACTTCCGCTAGCCATTTCTGCAATGAAGAAAGAAATCAATACGGGAATAAACATTGAAATCAAGTTTAATTCAATGTCTTATACAAAGCACACCTAGAGGAACGGTCTCAGCAGATGACACGCTAGGAATAACAGGAAGAGGAGGAATCAGAAGACCAGCTGGAATGGGCTTTGGAGGTATGATCTTCGCCCACTCCAATTGTTCCTCCGAAAGAGGCTCATCTATACAAAGACCACCTCGAAGTTTAATATGACTAAGTATGTGCTTAGTCTGGTTGTTGGGAGTAGGCTTGCCAGGATTTTCGAAATCCTTACAGAAAGGATTCCACACTCTGTCAAACGGAAGCTCCCCCTTGTCCAGTCGACCAACGAAGAAGTATCTAGAATGCCAGCCTTTATTTGACTTCGGGCCTCCCTTCAGAAGCCGTTGCCTACTATGGATGTAATACCATCCCGGGCAGTTGGCGACTCCTTTGACGAAACAGATTTCAAAGAAGACTCTCATAAAATCTGTTGCATCTGGTTTGTAGCCTGAAGTCTGGACCAAATATATAAGACCGACAAGCTTCCTCCAACCATTTGGAACAAGCTACCCGGGAGCCATGCGATAATGCTCAAAGATACGAAGAGTAAAAGGATGAAGAGGAAGTCTATACCCAGGCTTCACCTGCTCTTTGTAGACACCCATTTCAAACTTTGTGCCATAGTTAGCTGGTTCACCCAAACCAGGAAGACGAGCATACCAACCTTCGGGAAGAGGATATTCCCGAATTAAATCCTGCAAATCTTCGGTGGACATCTTACTGGACTTCTCGTCAGCAGTATACCAAGGCTTGGGATTAGCCTTATCCTCGGCCTGATCCTTTACATCTCCTAAAGGATTCTTTCTAGACAAAGATTGCGAAGGTTGAGAAGATGAAGGTGGTAATGGTTGAGAGGATGAAGGTTGGAATGGTTGGGAAGTTGAAGGTAGTGGAGGTTGTGGATTTGAAGTTCCAACTTCACTTCCTGAAGTTGCAACTCGCTCCGAACTCGAAGATGAACTACTTATACAAATATTCTCTTTGGACGAGGAAATAGATGTTGAAGTTTCGAACATGTTTTCTACTACAACTAGGAAACTATGAAAAACTTGAAGTGCTGAACAGAAATGGTAGAAGAAAAGACTTACTTGCAGAGTAATGTGCTTCCGAAATTTTTTTGAGTGAAGGTAAAATGAAGTGAAAGTTCTCTTTTTATAGAGAAACGCCAAGTAACCGTTTCTTGGCAAACGCAACGGTTCGTTTACCCAACACGTGTCACAAGCTGAACAGTAGAAAAGCTTGAAAATTTTCAAATTCCCTCTCAAAAAACATTAATGGAGAAGGAGACACGTGGAAGGAACCAAGACTTTGGCCGAGCAGAATCTCGTCCAAACACTTTGCCCGAGCAGAGTGTCAAATGCCGAACAGAATTTGCCCGAGCAAAATCTCGTTCGAACACTCTGCCCTAGCAGAGTGACAAAGGCCGAACAGAATTCGGTCGAGCAGAATTATGTCCAAACACTATGCCCAAGCAGAGTGACAAAGGCCGAACAGAATTCGGCTGAGCAGAATTATGTCCGAACACTCTGCCCGAGCAGAGTGACAACGGCCGAGCAGAATTATGCCCGAGCAGAATCTCGTCCGAACACTCTGCCCGAGCAGAGTGACAACGGCCGAGCAGAATTATGCCCGAGCAGAATCTCGTCCGAACACTCTGCCCGAGCAGAGTGACAAAGGCCGAACAGAATTATGCCCGAACAGATACTCGTCCAAACACTCTGTCAGAGCACAGTGATAACGGCCGAACAGAATTATGTCTGAGCAGAATCCCGTCCGAACACTCTGACCGAGCAGAGTGACAAAGGCCGAACAGAATTCTCCCGAGCAGAATCTCGTCCGAACACTCTGCCCGAGCAGAGTGACAACGGCTGAACAGAAGTCTGCCCGAGCAGAATCTCGTCCGAACACTCTACCCGAGCAGAGTGAAAACGGCCGAGCAGAATTCTGCCCGAGTATAATCCTGTTCGAACATAACCATGTCCAAGCAGAACATGGGCCGAGCAGAACCTTGTCCGAGCAGAACATGGTCCGAGCAGAACCATGTCCGAGCAGAAGCCCAACAGAACCTTGTCCGAGCAGGCACTCTGTTGAATATTTGAAATGTCAGACAGACAGGTTCAATTCTGTTTTTGGCATATTTCGCTATCGCCAGTGGAAAAGGTGTGCTTCCACCCGCTTCGTTAAACGCTGGTAAAAGCAGGGGGCATATGATATAGCTAAAAATATCCCTCCAATCTACGGACGACACGTGGCAGTTGTGACACGTAACCCATGCTGGCTCATTACTAATATGGCACTTACCATATCAGCCACCGGACAGAACCCTAAAGAAGCTCTGACTCTATCAGCAGAGATCAATATGGGATCCTCTAGGATCCTAATGAGATTCTGATTAGAGTTGATTGAAGCCCAATTCTAATTGGACTCCTCTTGCTACCACTATATAAAGGGGGTCAAGCCCCCCAGGTAAGCCTAAGTTCACACACATACACATTGTGTAATATTGCTTTTCAGAGTTCCACCTTGTTAGCCATCTCTGACTTAAGCATCGAAGTGTTCCTCCGCCAGAACCTCACCCGGCGGTCACTCCGTGTTCTCTTTTGCAGGCCTGATTTCTGGTGTTGTTCCCGATCCAGTTTTTAGCTGCAACATGTGTAATGTGGGAATTGGGCAACGAAGAACAGCTACTGCCATGAGGCAGTAGTTGTATTTGTTTGAGAAAAATTATAGTATGTGTGTAGCTAGTGAGTATATATGTATGTGTGAAAAGAGTGAGTGTGGGAGTGCACTGGAGTGTGTGTGTGTGTGTGTGTGTGTAGAGAATGAGTGAACTGTTGTCTGTGTGTGAGTTTATTTCTGGACAAGAAGACTATGGGTAGAGGGAGGAAGAAACAAGAAACTGACCAGGATTTTTGAATCACATCTGGTTGTGTGGTAGGTGTAACGGGTTAGCGTTAGGTACATCGCGATCATTGGATAGTGTACAGTAATCATTAGCCTGTGAAATTTTAAAATATAATACTATAAGCTATACTAGAATTTGTGGCAAAATGTCATAATTTTCTGAAGTCATACGTATTTTTAATATTTTATGTAAGCTTAGATTTGTAAAATTCTTTTGGAGCCTTTCAACTCATGAAACTATTTTGAAAAATTTGTAATAATGTTTTTATAGTATAAATAAGTCCCAGATTAAGTTTGGTAATTTTAGAGTTGATTTGCTATAGTTTCTCTATCGCATTGTTTTAGCAAAATGAATAGATTAAAAATAATTTTAATGCCTTTTAATTTCTGATTTTAATTTCTGTAATTTTTATACATATTTTAAAGTTATTAAAAAATTTTGTACTTTATTTTCAACTAGAAATAATTATGGCTATTTATGGGGTTTATTGCATTTAAAGAAATTATTTAATTCAAAATATCAAAAAAATTCATATTTTGACTTTTTATTATGTTTTAAGCTATAACAGTGTTTTTTTATAATTTAATATGTATTTAGAGTATCGTTACATATTAAAGAGTGTATAGGGGATTTCGGTTAGGTTAGCCGTGTGCGAGACCGTTTTGAGTTGCACGATTTCAGAGTTAGAAGTGAGTACGTGGTGGGTAGTTGATATTAGGTTTATAGAATTGTAGCATAGATTGTGCTCTAACAAATAGATTGTCAATCTATTCATAGAATTTTGATCAAGGTTGCGTAGCATTGCTTAGCTTGGATCGAGATAAAGATTCTCTCTCCGAACCCTACTCCTTGTTCTGAACTCAGATGTTTTAATCTCAACTACTTTGCAAATACTGTTGAACTATGGTTTTATTAAAATTTCCATGAAAATATTTGGATATGCCCGTGAAACCCTACTTTGAGCCTTGAAACGATTGTTTGGAATTCCTATTTTATTCTTATATGTTTATTGATTCAATCATCGTAAAATATTTTGAGTTGTACTTATCTCTTCTCATTCTCATCTGTTTATTGATTCGATTATCGTAAAACATTTCTAATTTTATTTTTTATTTTTTAAATGTTGACATCAGTTAATAATCATGGGATTTATAAGAATGGTGCGTATTGTTGGCGTTATAAGGATGGTCTGTTGGTTGGGTTAAACTAGTACCTAAATTGACTAGTCAGCGTACATATGCATATGTAAAGCGTATCGAGCACTGCCGGGGTGGCTTTGTTGTAGTGTACTTCTCATGTTCAATATCACTTATCTCTTTTTATTATACCTGAAGCGTTTTGCATGACTACTAATTTAAGGGATTAAGTTGATACTCGTCCCTATGTTTATATCGAGATAATTGTGGTTTCATTTAAAAGTTCTTCGAAAATATATTGTTTGACTTGAATGAAAAAAAATCGTTTGAATCGTTCGTCTATATCAAAATACGGTGTTTTTATTGAAAATACTCTTAAAAAGTTTCGTTTGACTTTATATGAAAACTCGTCCGAATCATTTTATTGTTTCAATCTTTGATCGACTTTACTGGGCTCTCAAAAGCTGACTCTCCTTTGACTTCCTTTCTGCAGGTTGCCTGAGTATGGATTAGAGCGAGTGAAAGAGAAAAGGGATTTATTTTTTGGTATTGATTGTTAGAACCCCAGCGTGGGTGACTTTGCTAGTTTATTTTTCAGGTTTAAATTTAGTTTCTAAGTATGATTGTACACTGAGAGAAAATAAATTGATCGATGTTTTAGTTGCTATGAAAGTTATGGTATTATTTGGTTAGGTTTTGAGGATAATATTATTTAGTGTATATGATTGAACGAGCGTTAACGTTCCAGAAATTACAGGATGTTAAATTTTTTATAACAAAATAAACACTCAAGCATAAAGAAAACATAAATTACACGTCATCATTTTTGCTTTAGTGTTTCATTCTTCTTCTACCTCTACTTATTATAGTCACACACGCATCATGACTCTTTATTGTAACTTATTATTGAAAAATTCGGAGGTATAATTACCATAAATTTAATTAAACTTATAACAGTAAAAAATTAATATCACACCTTCTGAAGCTCTACATAGCCAACATATCAACGTATTGGAACTTGATTTTGACTATTAGCACCTCAAAACACTTTAAAAAACAACATAAACACTCAAACGTAAAAGAAAACATAAGTCACTTATGGAAAAAAAAATATAGGTCACAAATTAAAAGCTTTTTTTTCTTTATACAGAAACAACATGTAAAAAGAGTATGAGGTTATTGTTGTAAATAATTGAAAAGTACTCATATGAGATTTTACTTCCTGAGTTAATTCTAATTATATCATATTGAACTTTGAAACATAAAAACTTTTCTAACTTTTTTTTTCTTATTTACTCCTTTTACTTATGTGTCACGTCATCTTATTTGTTTTAATGTGCGTTTCTTTTTTTTCACAACTTATTAACTCTTTACTAAAAAAATTTATAAATATTGTGAACATTATTGCCCCAATTATTGTGAAGATTTCAAAACTAGAAAAACAATTCTAGAATTTTAATTATATAACATTGAACTTTCAAATACATTAGCTTTTTTAATTTTTTTTTTCCTTATTACACCCCTTACTTATGCGACATGTCATCCTATCTGGTTTGGTCATTTTCATTTTTTTCACTCCAACTTATTAACTACGTATTATAATTTATTGTTAAAAAACTTGTGGATATTATCGGCCGAATTTTCGTAAACCTTTTAAAATTAGGAAACTAAGTCTAAAGTTTTTAAAACACTACCTATTGAATATACACGCATATTAGGCCTTAATTTTGACTGTTCATGCTTTAATTGCACTTTAAAATAACGAAATAGAGTTTCACAAATCTAAAGTACGAAGACTATGTATAAAAAATAAAGATTAATACTTAACAACTTTCACATAAGCAATATATGAAATGAATATGGCTTCATTTTTAGATATCTTTGAAATGCCAAAATAGCAGGTTGCTTCACAAATTAGTTTTAATATAATAACTCAAAATCTAAAGTAGAAATCATATACTCTTTTAAATGCCCAAAACAAATAATCAAATACAATGCATTATTAAATTGATGACTTTATAAAATCTTCAATAACATATCAAAACGGCACATTCCAAATTGTTGAACCTGATTTTGAAGTGAAACAATTAAATACAGGGATTGCCACCGTAATACTACGCTATTTCTTTTATCAGGTTAATTCTATCTTTTAAAATTATGGTTATTTAAGAAATTTTTTACCGCAACCCAGGTTATAGGAAGATGCCTACAATCTCCCATACAGTGAAACTCTACGGTCATTGTATACTTTTGGTGGCATTTGTTTAGTGACTTTAAAAAGTTACCTTTAAAAATTGCCAGTTATGGTGTTAATTATCGATCATTAACTGTTTTGTATAGAGGGTTGTAGCGATTTTCATGGTCGGTAAGTAAAAATAATTCATTATCTGAAATGAATTAAAATTACTCAATGTGCTTCCACTTCAGTTTTAATATTTATTTTTAGTTGTCTATTCATGTCGACACAGTAAACTACTAATTGTATAATTCGTGCACCTCTTTTAAGATTTTTCTTTTCCAATAAAAATGACTGCGACTAATTTTTAATTCATTATGTTTTAACTTATGTATATATATAGTGTAATCTACAAAAGATAATGTTAAATATGTGATATTCTAACTTAACAAACTTCTATAATCACCTTAATATACTATAAGGTTAGAACTTAATGAACAATCTACAATTCATCAAAACATGAAGTATAAGAATTTTGTAACCTTACGCAATTACATCCCCGTCTATTACAGTCTAGACAACTGTACAAATATTCACCGCTATATAATTGCTTAGCCTCATTTATAATTTTTTTTTATAAAATCATATGACATTTTTATGATCATTCAGACAATAATTAACTGTACAATGCACCCGTATTTTGAAATTAGTTGTCTTAAAAAATATTCAAAATTCAATGGATGGTAGAAAAAACGCCGAACATGATCATGACGTATATAATACTAATATTGCCACTATAATACTATAGTTTCTCTTTCAGGGTTATTTCTACATTTTAAAATGACAGTTGTCTGAAAGGAAATAAAATAGCTCCACTTACTTCCATTTTTTGCTATAAGGTTTTCATGGCATGCTTTTGAGTAGGTTTATTCAGTCTAGACAATAGTAATTCAATAAAAAAATGTTTGAGCCTTTTTTTACTTTCTTATAAACTTTAAATTTTATTGTATAGGACTGTAGTAGATGTTTAATTTAATATATGGTCAGGAGTTCTATGATAGGTACTTATAAAATAAAAATATTGATCAATGATGCACCACATGACGTGGAAAACTATAAAAAATGTCTCACACTTATATGGATAAGGTAAGCAAAATGAATAGCGTAGATATAATTTTGTGTATAAATTCTTGACATTTAACTTTTTCGTACCAAAACAAAATTAGTACCTACAATACTAAAAAAACAAAGTAACATTCTAATTTGATGTGAAATAATTGATCAATCATCTTATGCTTCACTTTTTGAATATTTTATTTTGAACTTCTGAATCTTACTAATTTTTAAGCATTATAACATGCTTTACTATTATGAAATAATTTTAAGATTATGCTTTCATAAAATTTCTCTTGATTATGATACTGCTTATATGTGAAATGTATGAATGCGATATGTTTTGAATTCGATGGTTCACTTCAAGCGAATATGAATAAATCGTAAGTTTCAAAACCATCGACATGATGCTTAAATACCCAACCTTAACTTTATAAAAATATATTAAAACTCAAATATACTTACAGCATTTAAATAGAATCCAATCGGGCCTTGTCCGGGTTACTGAACAACTAATTATATATAATAAGCGAAGCGATAGCTTTTTTGCTTGACACGTCATCACATAGATAGCTTTTTTATGTGACACGTCATCGCATTATGTATTCAATGTAAAATAGAAGTGTAAACATAATAAGTATCTCCAAAGGTCTCAAATATTATTTTGGATACGATCATTATATCTGGATAAGTTAATTACCATATCAATAACCTTTATATAATTGAAAACGTATTTCTAAATCTTTTGAAACTCTAACTAATAAATTAATTTATTTATTATGACTTAATTTTAACTATTGTATCCTCAAAACTATTATCTGATATGAATATAAAAACAAAAAATAACATATTAGATTTAGAAGAGAAAAAAAAAATTATTACTGTAGTTGATGTAAAGATTTATCAATATAATATATATGAATAGTTACATTATAATGATTGTATCGTTATTACTAATTAAAATTACAATGTTGATGAAACTTATTCATAAATCTGATTGTTAAAAAAAATTTACCATTATATACTAAACATGTCAGTTTATCTAAATGTATGCATATATGATTTTGGATGTGATTTTTACTTTTTAAGTTCATTTGACTTTGCAAGAACTATATGATGGCTATATTAGGAAGCCTTATATAATCTAAAAATTAATTCTAAAACTTTAAATGTACTAATTTTTTATGATTGAATTTGACTTCAATGTTCTTAAAACTAACTCTCTCATACGAAAATATAAAATTTCGTATCTAGAAAATAAGATAACATGTGAGATTTAAAAATAAAAGAATTATGTTACAAGTAATATAAGGTTATTATAATTCAATAAATGTATAATATATTTACACATAAAATAAGCATTGAAAAAGTTATATGTATACTATATAAATGAACATTAAAAAATTAAACAATTCCTTGCTTTGATAAGACCACACCACGATCAACAAACCGACTATATAAGCATATATGAGATTTTGAAAAGAACTCATCTAAAAAAAAGGTGCAAAAAATAATTCTTAATTATTGCATTTGAGAATATTTAAAACCTTTAAGATGCAAAAATATGGTATGTAATCACTTTATGTTTTCAAAGTGAAATAAAATTTTAAACATTATAAGCATCTCTAAAGGTCTCAAATATTATCTTGGATGGGGTCCTTATTTCTTGATACGTTGATTACCGTAACAATAAGCTTTATACAATTAAAAAACTAATTCTAAATATCCTAAAACTCTAACTAATTAATGAACACACTTAGTTTTTACTATCGTATCCTTAAAACTACTCTATAACGTAAAATTCATATATCTAAAAAAAATAACATATTAGATTTAGAAGAGAAAAAGAATGATGTTCCGATTGAGATTGAAAAAAAAAGACTAAAACAGTAAAAATAATGTAACAGTTAATTCATATTTATTTTGTTTTAGTATATGCTTACCGTAATCGGTTTAAAGATTTATCAATATAATATATAACTTTTAAAATCCTTTTGGTAATATAAAAAGTTGATGGTATTTTTTGGATTAGAGTATATGACCAGCGAAAAACTGTATAATAATTGTTAATTAAAAGTGCAACAATAATAAAGCTTATTCGTAAATCTGAAAATTTAAAAATGATTTTACATTATATATTAAACATGTTAGTGTATATAAAGGTATGTAAATATTATTTTGGATGTGACTGCTATTTTTAAGTTTATATAATTTTGGAGGAATTATATGAGGACTATATTAGGAAGCCTTATATAATCTGAAAACTAATTCTAATGCTCTAAATATACTAATTTATATGAATTTAATTTAGACTATCACGTCCTTAAAACTAACGCTCTCATACGAAAATAAAAAATCATGTATCTGAAAAATAAAAATAACATATGAGATTTAGAAGAAAAAAAAATTATCTTACAATTAATTTAAATTTATTATAATTTAATAAATGTATACTTTCTCACGCATAACATAATCATTACAAAAATTATCAACATAGAATATAAGTTCAATAATAAAATTATATGATAATTTTTACATTGATAAGACTGCACGATTAACAAAGTGGTTATATCGTATTTATAAAATTTTGAAAAGAAATCACACATGTATTAGTACAAAATGGTACAATTAAATCAAATAATTATTAATTACTATGTATTACAACATTTAAAACCACTAAGATGCAAAAATATATCCATGTAATTCTACAAAACTAACGATTAACCAGATTTTTTTACATAGAGCCCTTACGATCATGAAAAAGACATTTTCGTTTATACTTAATTAAATTTTCAATAAAAATAAGATTAATTGGTAAATCTTCGACAAGTTATAAGCATTAAAATTTAATTCTGGTTATAATAGTATTGATTACAACTATGAGTCGTGATTATTGTGTGAATTCAATAAAAAGTGATTGATTAACGCTCGCCCTATAATATTAGTCTAATGTACTGATATTTGTTATTCTTTGCAAGGTCATTATAGTTATAGGTATAATAACCCAACATATTTTGATACTAGGATTATATTATATTGTGATAAAACAAGTGTAATTCATGAGAAAACATCATTAAATGCATATAATAGATATAGGAATTATAACTTGGCGACAAATAATAGTCATAGATGATGTGAAAAATAATTTCAACACACCAAAAGGAGGACAATTCTTCTTCATCAACTTGAATTTTCTCATTACTAGTATCTTACAAGAATTAAGTGAAAACATCTATATGAACATATCACATACTATGTTGTCGTTCTATTATAAGTTATTTTTGCAAAAAAGTGATAGTTTATTTGAAAGTGATAAGGTATATACATAATCTTGTTAAATTTGAAATGCAACTTTATTCCTTTTAAATTTCTACTTAATCATTATAATAACCTCAAGAGCATAAATAACACCTTAAAATTCCTCTGAAGTTAATGAATTAAATTCATATATAATAGTTACAATTCAAGAGGGACACATGGTATCGTCACTATTTTTAATTACAATTACAATTGTATTCGCTATTTAACTCTATTTAGTACTGGCATGACTATTCTATTATTCTAAGTGCTAAGTCAATATTCATTTAAAATACTGCTTGACAACTTATAACAAAAGCTTAAAGAGGGAATTAGCGACTCCACTATGTCGGTATATATTCTTTTTCTTTCAGCTTACAATATAAAGAAATTACAGATAAACATACATGTATATGCAAATATCTCATAATAATTTCATGCATCCTAATCAAACAAATAATGTTGTTTGATAATCCAAAGTTGGGAGTAATGCACGTAAATTCATTTTGATATTTTACTTTAGTTAGTCGTGATTAATTTAGGTATAAAGGTAATCCTTTATAGTTAAATAAGATATTTTTATACTGTTAATGTCATTTTTATCTCACAATATATGGTACGTAATAAGACACATTTTGAAACTGTTTATTTTACAATCTGACCCGAGCTTGACTCGGATTACTGAGCTAGTATGTATAACAACCGTGCATAACTCTCCAATGAGGCTATCACAATTCATAAACTTATATTGTTCTCCTTCTTCTAATTAAGAAGATAGATGTACATCATTCAGTATCCAATTAAAGGAATATCTAGACGTAAACAAGAATAATAGTGAAGAAGGTTGTCTTAGACGTCAACATTATTTTCTTGAATAAGTTGGCTTTAGCTGGATCATTGGCTCCCTGAAGGAGCACTTGTTTATAATCACACCATGGTCCTCGTTTTGCTGCTGCAAGTTCTTGGATGCCACGGTTTCTTCTATATACAAGATGGAATTTGATCATTTTCGTCACCTAGCTTTGTCCTCTAGTTCAATGACTGAACAACTTTCCATCCAATTTGACACCTACAACTTCCGATCTTAAAGACCATCAAATGTGGATCCCTTATCCGAATGGTCTCATCTCTAGTGCCTAGTCTAGAAAGTCTCTGCTGTCCCTTGGTACAAGTTGGTTTGGATACCTAGGAACATCCCAAAATGTGCCTTTATACTATGGCTCTCTTTTGGAAGCACAGTCTTTGTACAAAATGTATTCTGAAGAATTGGGATATTGCAAGTTGAAGAGTACGCTTTGTCCACATCTCAGTATGAGAACCGGGATCATGTACCCAAGTCTTGTTCTTATGTCAAGCAAGCCTAGTCTCGTGTTCTTTACATGATCATTGATCAATAGCCCCTTCTTGCATAATGCTAGGTATAGATTCTTGGATTATGCTACTAGTCAGATCAAAGGTAAGTTTTCTCGAATTTAAGTAAACAAACCGGCTATAGCTAGGCATGGATGGAAAGGAATAAAAGGGTTTTTGAACACAAGTCATCGGCTGCAGATGTTTTTTTTTTTTGTGGTAACAGGTCCTTTATTACTTTGAAAGCACAATATACAGTTTGACTATTTGTACAACCTTTTTCAACAAATGAAAACAATGAAATACAAAAATTTAAGTTTACATCATTGTAAGAGGAATTTTCCAGTTTGAGCATAGCTATTGGTTTTCCAGTGATGATATTATCTTTTTCCAGCTCAGGACTCTGTAGAGGATCCATAATTCAATCTCTGCAATAATTCCATCAGCTCCCCTTGGTTGGCTTGCAAATATCCTTTGATTTATTTTTTGCCAAATCATATATACTGTTGCAGCCAATGCTAACTTGCTAAAGGAAGCTCTAAAGCTCTTACCTCTGAACTTCTTGGTGGTATAGTGTAGGAGCTGTGACCATTGATGAAAAGCAACCCTGATTCCCAATTTATTCAATACTTTAACCCATATTTCTTTGATAACAGGACATGCCATGAACAAGTGCTCTAATGTCTCTTGCTGTCGTAGACAGTAACAACATGTATCCTCAGTCACCACATTCCATGATTTTAACTTATCCCTTGTTCTCAATTTTTGTTTGCAGAGCATCCATAAAATGAATGCACACTTAGGTATATGTCCAGGGAACCACACAATTTTCCACCATGTAGGTTGTGCTTTACGAGCTCTGATGGCATTCCAAGCAGAGTTTATGCTAAACTTGCCATTTCCTTGATGTATCCAACTTGCTTGATCTTCTTCAGCTGCATTAATAGGGAGATGAGTAGGTAATTGACCATGCAATGCTCTGAGATGCTGAGATCTTTTAGGAATGTTCCATCCATTATTCAACCAAGCTTCATTAACTTTCATATTTATTGGAGTAGCTGCATCATATATTATTCTATATCCAAACTGATGCACAATAGGTCCATTAGGGAGCCAATTGTCAAGCCAGAACCATGTAGCCCTACCATTGCCAATCTTATATTTGATGGCAGTCTGCCAAAGGCTCTTTATTTTCATTATTTTCCTCCATGCCAATGATAGATCCATAGAAGTCTTAAAGTGCCAAATTTTTTTATCTTTCAATATATAAGTATGACTCCACATTACCCAAAGAGTATCCTTTTTTGCTGCAATATCCCAAATATATTTAGATACAGCAGCCTTGTTCCATTCTTGAAGCCTTTTTAATACTAGTCCACCTTCTCTCTTTGGTAAACATACATCTTCCCATGCTACTTTGGCCCCAGTGCACTTTATATCTTGCCCATGCCATAGGAAGCTTCTGATTTTAGCTTCTATTTGAGTTATTATTTTCTTGGGTAATATAAAAATAGAACTCCAGTAGATTTGCATACTAAAGAGTACAGATGTAGCCAATTGCATTCTACCAGCATAAGAGAGGTGCTTCACAGTCCAACTCTCAATCCTTTTAGAGAGTTTATCAATTAGAACTTGGCACTCAGCTGCCTTGAGTTTGGTAGTTATTAAAGGTACTCCCAAATAGGTGATAGGGAGAGTACCTCTTCTGGTATTCCCAGTATCTGAGTCAGCTGCTCTTTTGTTCCCTCACTTAGACCAGACATGAAGACTAAACTCTTTTGCAAGTTTGGTAAAAGCCCAGACATTTGACCAAAATCCTTGATTGCTTGCTTGATTAGGGTTATAGTTTGCACATTTGCCCCAGCTAGGATGAATAGGTCATCAGCAAAGCATACATGAGTGATACTTTGCCTTTCACATCTTGGATGATATGTAAACCTTGTTTGCCTTGATATGTCCTCCAATAAGCAGGAAAATACTTCCATCACTAGAAGAAAGAGATAAGGGGACATAGGGTCACCCTGTCTCAATCCCCTTTGACTGTTAAAGTATCATTCCAAAGATCCATTCAAGCTAATAGAGAATTTTGCACTTTGAACACATTCCATGACCCACCAAATATATGTCTCTGGGAAATTCAAGGTTTCCATTACCTGTTGCAAGAATTCCCATTCAACAATATCATAAGCCTTTTGAATATCCACCTTGATGGCACATCTAGGTTTGCCTTCATTCCTATGGTAGTTCCTCACTAGCTCCTGCATCAACAATATGTTATCTCGAATGTTCTTCCCTTCCACAAAAGCTGATTGATTCTTACTAATTATCGAAGGTAGAACTACTTGCATTCTTTTACATAGCTTTTTTGTGATGCACTTATAGATCACATTGCAACAAGCAATGGGTCTAAAGTCCTTCATGGTATTAGGTACAGGTACCTTAGAAATCAAGGTGAGAGCAGTGTTATTGAAGATTTTTATGGCTCTCCTTTTATGGAAGAAAGACAGCACAGCCTTTGTCACATCTGATCCAACTATATCCTAATTTTGCTGGAAAATATTCTGCATTATATCCATCTGGGCCTGGAGCCCTATTTGTTCCGAGTGCAAATATAGCTTCCTTAACATCAATTGCATCATAAGGAGCCCTCAGGAGTGGCTGATATTCATTAGACAGTTTCCTTTGCATTATTCTCTGCAGAGTATTTTGAGTATGTCTAGCAGGTCTCTTAGATGCACTAAGAAATGTTGAAAAGTAACTCACAGCTTCCTTATGCACATCTTTTCCCCCATGCACTTGCATTCCCTCAGAGGTATAAATAGACAAGATTTTATTATGAGCTGTGTGGATTTTCATCTTTTTGTGGAAGTAGGAAGTATTCCCATCACCTAATTTTACTTCCTTTACTCTGGCTTTTTGATGATAGAAACTTTCTTCAGCAGTGAGTAGATCATAGTATTCAACATGAAGCTGCTTCACTGTTTCATTGAGGCCAGGTCTTATGTCCCCAGACAGAAGTTGGTGTTGAGCAGCTTGTAATTGCTGTAACTTTTCTGCTACTTTAGCAGCAATGTTACTATAATGGGCCTTATTCAGCTTTTTTTAGTTCAACCTTGAGTCTTCTTAGCTTCTGATAGAGACTATGCACCTCATCCCCTTGTGTTGGTGCTTCCCATGATGCAGTTAGAATATGCTTGAAAGAAGAGTGCAGCATCCAGAAATTAAAGAACTTAAAAGGCCTTTTCCCCACATACCTTTGATGATACATAGTAGCCAAGAGCATGCTATGATCTGAGATACCTGTGTCACAAGCTTTCACTTCTGATTGAGGGAACATATGTAACCAAGCATCATTGATAAGTGCTTTGTCAATCTACTCCAAATTTGCTCAGATTCATCCCTATTATTACACCAAGTAAATAGGTTTCCCCTTGTATTCATATCCTGCAAGTTCAATTAGAAGATACAATCATTGAATTCCTTAGTGTCAATCACATTTATTCCATTCCCTCCTTGCCTTTCATATGGGAATCTCACCACATTGAAGTCCCCCATTAGTAACCAGGGCCTCTGACCAATTACAATACCAGTATTTTCCATTATATTCCACAGTTCCCGTCTCTTTATACGTTGGTTGCTACCATATATACATGACAAGAACCATGGTTCTAGACCTTCTTGTGTTATCTCTACTGTAATAACCTGACTAGATATAGAGATTTCCTTTACTTGCACAGTATGATGGTTCCACCCAAGCTAGACCCTTGTGACCCCTTTATTGTTGCTATTGTGTATGAAAGTCCACTTGTTATTCCTCTGTCTGTTATTCCATAAACATTCTCACATCTAACTTTAGTTTCCACTAATCCAGCAATTTGTATATCACTTTTTTTCACCAATTTCCAAAAGTCATACTGCTTAATAGGGCCATTAAGACCTCTAACATTAATGCTTGCCACTTTCATCTTCTTATTGTATTACTGCCACCTTTCTTGACCACACTTGGTCCTTTTTCTGATTTGGCTTTTGGAGTAGGAGTTACTTTTATCTCCTGACTCCAGTTTCTTCTTTTCTATTTCCACATTGGCTTCTATCATTACCGTGCTTACTCCATTATGGGGATCACTACCTTATTTAATTTCTCCTTCTTCTGATGAATCTGGTTCTTCCTCAATCACTGAGTATTTATTGGTAGTTGTTATTGTAGTTTCTCCCCTGGCCTGTACTTGCATTTCCACTGATCGAATAATATGTTCTATTGGTTGTCTAATCTCCTCATGAGTCCTGTCATGTTGTGTTTCAGCCACTAAGGGATGATTCTTTACCCTCCATTCTTGTCTAGCTTTGGGTTTGTAATAGCAATTGCTATCACTATGTCCAAAAGCTTTGCAATTGCTACACATCACTGGCTTCCAGTCATACTCTACAGCTTGCTCCAGAATTTCTTGATTTGGTCCTTTGATTGGTATTATTTCTGAAAGTATATCTTCAACATTTACTTATACACATGTACGAGCATACATGAGTCTTTCCTTGGTAGCAGTCATTCGATCTGTATATAGCGGCTTACCCACTGAGCTAGCAATACGACTTAACAGCTCCACATACCAAAATTGAAGTGGTAATTGCAGCAATTTGATCCAAATAGGAACATAGCTTACCCCTTCCTTTTCCAACGAAACCTCAGGTGTCCATACTTTTGTAATTAAAGGCTTATTATCAAATGTCCAGGGGGCGGATCCAGAAAGTCTAATCGCATGGGACCAAAAAGTCATAATTTTTTTTTTAGTGACTAACATCAAATTTTTTATAAGGTTCAAATTCACATAAAATATGAAAAATAAAAAACATATTGTAATTAGCTCATTATTGATTACATTAATTACAAAATAGATTGCTCAATTTAGCTACTAATCATATATTTTTACTATTCATAGTGATTTATTTTACTTGGTAAGGTTAGTCAATAACAAATTACTAATCTTGCATAAAAAAGCTTAATTCTTAATGTGTAGATGTATTACTAATGCAATTATCAATTATATGAATATAATAATAACATATACGTTAACATACTATAAGAATTTAAACTAAAAAAAGTATTGATCTTGATCTCCTCGTGCTTTTTTTTTTTGTAATCTGAAGTTTTAGAATCTGAATTTTGGAAGAATGAAAATGGCGTAAGGGAATGAGAAATACAAATATGTGACGGTCGGTGGCACAAAGAGTAAAAAACACAACAAAATCAAACTTTAATTAATTAATGTTATAATCTAGTGACATTTTTATAATTATTTAAAATATGATTACCATTGGCTAACAAGTTAAATAAAAGTTCTTCATATTTGGGGGGTGCCATGGCCCCCGCCGGTCAGGTGGGTGGTCCGCCCCTGACAAGGCCCCATTTCAATTACTTGGTTTTTTGCATTTGGATCATCAAAACGAACAATAAACACTCCTGATTTCAGTAGACTCATTTGGAATGATCCAAATTTCTGCCATATTCTTCCAGAGAATCCTTTCATAACATGATATGGCGGTTTTGCACCCAGCACATATGTGACTATCGAGTTTTGCCAAGTTTGAATTCCATCTTGAACTTCATCCATAGAGTATTCTACTCCTTTGTGGCCATTAATCGATTTGGGTGGTTTATATGCAAGTTTGATATGATCAGATTTATTTTGATTAGTTGATATTGCCGCTGCATATGATTTTTCAGTCGATGGCTTTTGGATGGAAATTTGCGGGTTTTTCAGGGGCAAAGCTGGAAAATCATCTTCAGTGCACACATTTTTAAATTGATTTATGTGGGGCGGGCCTTGCATGTGCTCATAACCGCTCATTTCTAACCGCCCTGCCATTACTTCGGTTCCACGGTTTGACAATGCGTGATTCACACGCACATCCATCATCGAGTTATGTTCCGTCATCGGGGTGATTCCGGCGTGTTCACTCACACAGCTTGACGATGCATGGTTCACATGCACATCCATCACCTGGTTCTGTTCCATCATCGGCGTGAGTCCGGCTTATTCATTCACACGGCTTGTCGATGCATGGTTCACATGCACATCCATCACCGTCATCGGAGTGATTCCGACTTGTTCGTCTTTGGGACTAGCCCTTGCAATTTGCTGTTTGAAGGCTTGGTTTTCCTTCATAAGCTCAATAATACGATCATGTAACTCAACATGTTTTTCATCTGAATCTAAGCTTGTGAGTGTCATGCCTGGTCGGAGATCTTGAACATCCTTTGCGTGGGGTGATCCCAATGTCACCATAACTGGTTTTCCATTTGCACCATGAGTTTTCGTCCATAAATTTCCAACGAACTCCTCTGCATATGGATCTTTAAGTGGTCCCCGTAATCTTTCTGACCTTCTAACAATGGTAGATTGCATAATGTTTGTCGGTGTTACTGTTTCGATGGATCAATAACTCATAAACGTCATTACGAACCCTAAGGGAAATCTAGAGAGAAGGAGGAATTTCTCTCTCTTCGGGTCCCTACCTTTGTAAAGATTCTTACTAACTCACTTAAACAGTAAAGTAATCGGCTGAAGATGTTGTATTGCAAGGCATCTCCAACCTAGTATGGATGCAAGGGAGTATAAGAAATTTGAACATAATTCACGGATTGCAGGTTTTTGTTGTGGAATACATCTCCAACTTAAATTAGAAACAAAAACTAGAATTTAGACCATATGAGGTTTTGGATGCTATGGAACCTGAATATTTGGAATGTCGAACTTTAGGAGCCCGAAAAGAAAGGAAAATAAAAATAAAAATTCTAGTCTAGAATGTTGATATAATATAGATTGATGTTATTTAATCTTTGAAGACGACGATATTTGGAAATATGACACATAATTTTTCTTTTTAATAGGTTGCATTTCAATATATATATATATATATATATATATATATATATATATATATATATATATTGACAACAAACTTTTGCAAGCATTATTTATATTTTTCTCCAGTCCAGTTCAGCTCATTCAAGCCCACTCGGGTCCAATTCAAATTTAGTGTATTTAGTCCAGTTTTACATGCTTTATTTTTATTATTTTAATCTAGTCTTGTCCGGTCCAACTAATTTTAATCTAGTCTTGTCCGGTCCAGTTTAACATACCCCCACTACCACCCGCCACCGTCCCTTCACACTTATTCAGCTTCAAAACACACACACGCGCGTGCGCAGAGAGAGAGAGAGAGAGAGAGAGAGAGACGCACACACACTACAACTAGTCACAACTACAATTGCATGCCAGCATCGTCGTGTTCTTCAACTTTCTGACTCCAATTAACTGTTACAACTTTCTCCCTCCAATAACTTACAAAAAAACCATCACGATTCAACTAATCAAATGAACAAAAACAAAAAAATGAATGTTTTGGGATTTAAAATATAAAAAAAGATGTATAAGATTTCTTATTTGCATGAAACTACTATCCAACACAAATTAAGCTGATACATGGTACCCGCTAAAAGAGTAGAATTATTTACAGCCCTAGGAACACGTTTATCGTCTTCTACCCGAAACCCCTTTTAGCGACAAATAGAGATAAGTGAACCGGCGCAGCCCTGCGGGGTTATACAGCTAACGGAAGACAATGGGCACAGACCCGGAATTGATCGTCGGATCTTGAAATCTCGGCCAAGGTCAGTGTAGAATGTCCGTCAGTAACCTCCTCACACACACTCACGCGCGCGCTCACACAGAGCACAGGGGAGCATATTCTTTGAAGTTTGTAAATCTGTTTTCGTCTTATGCTCGTCAGTTGTTCGACGAAATGTCCCAAGAAGCAACGAGAAAATCTCTCCTTATGCTTGTCAGTAAGTAGAAAATTTGTGGTGCCCTACGGTCGTATCGATGACGTGCTGCGACTAACCGGCCTCTTATTCTAGTTGGAAAGCACTACAACTCTATAAATCTCGACCTAACGTAACCGTTGCAACACTTGCACTACAAATTTTCTCGTCAACAACATAAGAAGTAAGGACGCTCTCTAGAAGGATCTGTCTCTACGTTGTCATCTACGACTGTGAGACTCCCAGATCATATTTGGCATTCTAGTATTTGAAGTTGTTTGGTCTTGGCACCATGAGTAAATAGCCATCCATTTGTGCCTTCATATTGGGCATTAAATTGCCATGTGCTCTTTATCTTGGTCTCTAGACAGTTCTGGACTTGTCTGAAGAAGGGGAAGAAGTTTAGAAAAACTGGAGGAAAAAAAAAAGGCAGCAGCTTTGTGAAGGAAAAAAAAGCTGATTTCATACTCGAGCAATGTGTTTTGAATGGTTTTTCTTTGCATTCCACCACCGAACTGCAGCAACTTCTGGCCAAGCTGTATCCTTGCAATTCCTGTGTTTTGTCCATTGGCTTGGAAGCTCTTTGGTGGTGAGGAATCTGGGATTTTCAACCCAGAGGAGGTAACCTGCTGTAGTACCCTCTGTGATCGTGTAATACCTCAAGTTTGGAACAAACTTTGGAGAAAGATTGAACATTTCATTACTGAAATAGTGGAAGTTTTCCCTCTTGGGCTTTACCACGCCAAATTATTGTGTTTAGATTTGATTTCTTGCTCTTGAGTGATTGGTTACTGCTGAATTCTTAGGTTTGAGTTTGTGATCTTGATTAGAGCTTTGGCATGTATTTTGCTTGTGTTGATATCTTTACATCACACTTGACACTAGCTTGGGATTAGGTTGTTACTGATGTTTTAATTCCAACAGAAAAAGGCCACTCTGTATTGTTGAAATCACTTCTTGGAGATCACATTGATAGTTATCTGACCCAAACCTCCCTCCACCACCCTCCTCCGAAATGATTGTCCTTCTTCCGAGTATTGTCCAAGCATTTACTTGACAAAGTCTTATTGAATGCATTTATCACAAGGCATTCACAATCTGGGTACGTACTACTTTCTGCTTTGTTAAGTATGGGGTAGTACTTTCAGGGGTATGTGTCAAGCTGGTTGGAACACTGACCACTATGGAAATTGATTAACGCGGAGCAGATGCTTTGAAGGAGATATACGACTAACTTGACTTGTTACTTATGCAAATATATTTCCTTTACTTTTGAGTAAGCTTATGAGTGTTAATAGAAGGCAATGATGCTTATGGTAGCTATAGCAGTAAGTAAGGACTATCAGCGTCTACCTTTTTCTTTGTTGTGGAGGTGTTAGCAATTCCACTCATGTCTTTCTCACAATATGCTCTATAGATTTCCCATTCATGGACCGTTGGAGTGGGATTTTGAAGATTCCTTTGCACTCTAATAGCAGGTCTCCCTGCCGAGTGGCAGCATCACTCTGTCTCTCACCAACATCCAGAACCCTAACAGTAAGTTATTGTTACTAAAATCTAGGAGTTATATGGTTGCACATTCTTAGTAGCCAAGCTCCCCTTCAACTATATCATTTCGCTTGTCAAACCATGATTTAGTAGACTCTAACTAGACTGCAAAGAATGTGTACTTGTTTCTATGTTTAGAGCACGAAAGGAGGAGCGGCACATTCATGTTGCTCTAGGAGATGCTGAAATATTGTCTAATAAACTCTAACAAAACATCTTTTGCCTCTTCAGACTTATTAATATATAGATGCTGACATGCACTTCACTTTGGAGGCAGGTACCTTCTGTTAATGCTATTTTCTTCAATGGAGATCAAGTTGAAGGGACCGGTAACCCAGTAATTGAGAGACTATCAGATCTACAGAGGATAGCTGAAATTCTCGTCTTGAAATTCGGTGGTTCTACTAATGCTTGGGTTATAGAGGCTTCCACTTTTAATGGGCCTTTTGCTGTATACAAGGATTTTATCCCATCTGTAAACCAGTGGGGAGAGCCACAATCTTACGACCCAACTGGGTTCCCAGCTTCTGAATCGACTGTTTTACTCTTGTCTAATTGCCTCGAAGAGGTATTTTCTTATCGGTTTCTGTTTCAATATCACACCCCCCACCCCCATCCCATCGCATGCTGGTTGTGTAACTTTAACTTTGTTTAGTCAAATCATACCTAGTAGAACTTTAAATAGGTCGATATCACTATGGTATGAAGTATGGATACTCCATTTGGCCAGAGTATCTGTATCGAGTGCGTATCAAGTGCAGGGATGCGGGGGTTCGCGTTGAGTATGTACTGGGTGTGTCAGAAACGGTATCCATTGTTTTATTTTTTGTAATCAGATGCTTAATGGAGATGGTGGCTATACTTTTTAAGGGTGATGGGTGAGATATAGATTGAGAAGAGGAGGTCAAGGAAGTAACATTCTATGACCATGAGATAACCTTCCTTTGCTAGTACTTATAGCATATGATGCTAATTGTACTGCATTCCTGACTTATTGGTATTATGTGTTTGTGGTAGTCTGGTAGAATGAATAACCTATAGATTCCTGTGTTCGCGTTGCCAGCTTCTCTCACTGATTATTATGGTATGCGCATTTTCCATTTATATAAACAATGTGATGCATATAATGCCAAGTCATAAGTAATAAAATGGTTGACGTATTGCCCTCTTACTTTTGTGAAAGACTTGTTACTGTATCCATCCTCGTTGTATCCTCACAGCCACATCCATGCTTCATAGTTTTTACGCTGTGTTTTAATTCATCTTTACTGGTACAGTACTTTTACCTTAAGTTGCATAGGTATTTTTGGTGGTCTGGCAAAACCCTTACACAGATTGTTAGTTTTTCATATTATATAGGGAATACTTCTAAGGTTGTAGGTTAGAATTAAGAGCATGAGTATGGGGCTTTTGTGTTTGCAATCTCGGCAAACTTTTTCAGATTAATAAAGTTACCAGGATATTACTAATGACATTTGTTATGAGTGCACAACCATTCTCTTCTGCTATGCTGGAAACATGGTCATAAACATCTGGGATTTGTTCTCTTCAAGGCTACGAATACTGCATTACGCGCACACAACTAGTATATATTCAACATATCATACAGTGATATCTGTCAATACTGTGAGAGGACTTTTGAGCTATATCGTTGTTGGTCGTTGTAATGGTCGAGTTTATCTCTTGCATTTGTTAAGATCATGAACTTCTTCGGCTACTTTCTCTTTACTTCCTGAATATGACCTTTTAATTTCATATCTGCCACTCCGCAGGCAAGAAAAATTATTTCAGAAAGAATTGCAGAACCTAAGCAAATTGGACATTCTAGACCACCTTTTGTCCAACCCAGGACAAAGCTCCTTGGATTTAGCAAGGGTGGTGTTGTACTTAACCAGCTAGTTGCTGAGCTTGGCTTTTCAGGAGTCGATTCAATAGGAAATCCCATGCAAGCAATTGAACAGCCAATTAATGGAGGACCTGCCTACATCCAGGAAGAGACTCAGACTGTACCCACATCAAGAGAGAGTCTTTTGAACAGCATAACCGAGATACATTATGTAGATGTTGGCTTGAACTCTGCTGGAGCTTATCTAACTGATCAGAATGTCATTGAGAGAATTTCCAAGCGTCTCGCCCAAGGACCCTTCGGAATTCGTTTTATTCTTCACGGTACCCCAAGACAATGGTGTGACAATAGGCGGGTTCTGATTCAGAAGGAAAAAGAAACACTGGTTCGGCTGCTTATATCAGAAGACCAGAGGAGTGGAGGGAAGTTGCGTGTGTGCGAGAGGTTATATTTTGCTGGCAGGCCGCCTACTATGCAGATGCATTTTGAAGTAATTGAAAGCTTGGATGTGAGCTAAATGCTCTAATCTTGTTTAATAAGATGGGAATATTTGTAGTAGGAAAGAACTAACGCGTTTGTGTTTATGTAAGCTCCATCGATATGTTTATATTGGCTTAGATGTCATTATCCTCATCGAAGCTTTTATGCCAATCTAGCTACGATCAACTATGTTACTCACGTTCTTTCATCCTCCCGTTCCAAGCAAGTTCTTTTTGGAATACTCAAGCAACGTCTTTTCTCACGAAATGTACCATGACCTTGGTGATTCTAGCTGCTAAGTTGACTCCAGGGAGTCGGACAAGTTACTTCAAGGTATGCCTTTTATCGGAAATGAACGGAAAATTGTCAAAAAAGGGATACGGATTGTCCTATCTACCTATAACTACTGTAGTGTTCGGTGTCTCTGTATCCACACGTAGTTGGGAACAACGGTGGCCGTCGAGTTGCCGCTGAATTTCCGCGTACGAGTCGGTGTAACTTGCCGGAATTCCAAATATTTGTTGATACCTCAACAAAAATTTCCGATCTATGGGATGGTGTGTAACACTCTGATGATAGTCGTATCAATCAAGTTAACAAAAGAGAATATTTTGCTACTCAATGATAAACATGCAACTCTGGTTTGGACGATTGTGGGCAGCTACAGTTTCCTTTACGTGTGGATAAGTGGTACCAGAATTTACCTTTTTGTCTTTCTTTTTTTATCAGTCAGCGGTCTCAAATTGACAATTTGATCTTTCTAAACAGCCCTTGTGGACGAAGGACTAAAATCGTAAACTTATAGCCTAGGGGGCTCTATGATAAAACTGATATTTAAGTGCTAAAAAAGTTAAGCACTGAATTCGTAAAACTAAAAATTTTAAGCGCTGAATTTTTACTGAAAAATAAGTTAATCTATTTAGTAAACAAAAAGCAAATGTCCGAAAATTGTTTATTTACAAATTTATCCATTTTATCCAAATTATGCTTTTGTTTATGTACTTTATAACTTTTTTGGGGGGCTAAAATCGTGTTGGTGGTAGTGGTGGCGGCGACAATGGTGGCGATAATAGTGCGTGTAGACGTGGTGCTGGTAATTGTGATAATAGCGATAGGCAGCGACATGGCGGTCATGATAGTGGTTGTAGTGAGGTGGATCTTTAAATAATTTTGGCGGAAATAGACGTGGTGACAATAGCGACGGTATGGTGGAGGTGGCGATGCCCTTGTGGTGGTGTCGTTGGCGGTGGTGATAGTGGCTAGGTCGTGGTAATTGTGGTGGTGGTAGCAAAATGAAATAATACTTGTAGTGGTGGTTGTATTGTGGTAAAGGCGGTGTTGCCAGCATACTAATTGAGGCGGTGTCATGGTGATAATTATTTTTTTATGTAAAAATATGTTAAATAACTTTTAATCATCTCATTTAAAATTAAGTGATCCGCTTTGAGTAAGACGACCTTGACTTAAAATTTTAGTTTATTTTTTGTAAGAATTAATTTTTTAAGTGATACAAGATTTAGCGTTATCAAACGCACTTAATTGAAAATCATTGAAAATTTTAAGTTTTAAGTGCTTAATTGCGTTATCAAACACACCCTAAATCTTGCACACAACCGCGTCATTTGGTGATTTGTGAGTCAAATGTAGTAGATTTATTATCTTTTTATGTTTCCGGCTGTCTCCTAATTGTCACACAATTTTGATAGCGGAGTATTAGAAATGTAGTCTAGGAAATCACGCAATTATTAATTGATAAAGAGTCAGGAATAAAGTGGTGAACGAGAAACCATCCGTGTGTTTAGATGTAAGTAGTAAACCCCATCATGTTTAACTTCAAGAAACCCGCCAAACATGTTTGTACTTGTAAAATGAAATAAGGATTATTGCAGAATGAGGCATAGACTTAATATTCCAAAAGGACTCCAATGGACTAATTACAGCTATATGGTACGAGAAGAGTAATTTTCTTCTGACAGTGATATATATACAAAATTATGCAAAAAATGATGTACTGCTTAAATGATATTTATTTGATTACCAAGATTTCAACCTTTTGTGTTTTCTGTAACTTTCAATTATTTAGACATCTTACCGGACACCGATTTATATGTCGTGGTAAAAAACCGCTGGTGATAAATCTAAAGGGCATTTCAATCATTTTTTCTTCAATATATTAATAGTATGTCCAATATGAATTTGTGCACATAACTTATAATAATAATAATAATATAAAACAATGCACTACCTTTTGGACTAAATCCTAAAGATAACCTTTCTTATTTTGGAAATAAACAACGAATATATATCACATGTGCTGGGAGGCTGCTATTCCCTGCAATAGAATTAATTCTTTTTTGTTTTTGTGAAAGGTCTTTATTGATCAATCTCAAATTAATTCCAAATACAAAGTTGCATCATGACTAAATTCAACAGAAGAGGAAACTCAAACTATCCACTTGGTTGGTCCCCAAGAATCTTCTCACAGATTCCCCATTCCTGACAAATACGTTTGTTAACCCTATGGAAAGGCACTTTAGTCCAGCTTCTTACTCTCAGCTGTATCATTTCTTTGATCATTTGTGATATAAAATGTGAAGGAAAAAATAAGTGTATTAGAGAGTATTATAAAACTGAGTACAATGAGGTCTTTATATAGACAAGAGAAAACTATCTATCAGAAATAGAAAAGAGAATCCTATATAAATTATGAGAACTATAAAATGTTCTAGACATAGAACAATAACGATAATGTAAATTATATATATATATATATATATATATATATATATATATATATATATATATATATATATATATATATATATCATATAACATCCCCCCTCAAACTCAAGTTGGTAGAAAACGAACAAGCTTGAGTTTGGAGGTCAAGTCTGGAGCGGTGTCTTGTTAGTAGCTGCACTATGTGAGATCCAATTTAAGATGAATTCCATGTGTAGAGTCAGAGAACGAATCGAACAAGCTTGAGTTTGGAGGTTAAGACTGGCGCTATGTCTTGTTACTAGCTGCACTATGTGAGATCCAAGTTAAGATGAATTCCATGTATAGAGTGCGATGATGTGAGATGAATTTCATGTGTAGAGTCCGGCGATGTGAGAACATACAAAAGTCCAGGGCAAAGTCTGACAACCATCAAGGTCTCGGGGCGAGGTCCAGCGACTAACAACGGATCAAGACTCCTAAGGCAAAGTCTGACGACCATAAAGTCTCGGGGTGAGGTCCGGCGACTAAGAATAAGGTAAGAGTCCCAGAACGAGGTCCGCAGACTAAGAACATAGCAGAATTCCAGGGGCGATGTCTGATGACCATAAAGTCTGGGGGTGAGATCCGACGACTAAGAACAATGCATGAGTCCTAGAACGAGGTCCGTAGACTAAGAACATAGCAAGAGTCAGAACACGAGAAGAGCAGGACCCATTGCAGGTTCTGAACGAGATGCATGGTGGCATGGTTGCAGCGTTGTGATTGGTGAATGGAATCTTATAGGGTGTTAGATTATGGTTTGGGCTAACAGAAATCGACAGAGGTAACTGAAGTAGGAAATAATTTTCTTTTGAGCGAAAGAGATAAGCTAGAGTTAATGAATAGTAAGAGTGGGCGGTGGCTAGGGTTTCAGCATAGCGAAGTTCACTGTATAGAAAGAGCGATAAAGAAAGACCCAAATTCTGAACTCAAGAAGAAAAGAAGAGCATGAAAAAGAAACAAAAGTAGATGAATTGGCGGGCGAAAGGCAGAATGTCGTATGCTGGAATTCGCAAAATTAGTTGAAAGACTCTCAAACTGGCGAATCGTATGGCTTTGATATTATGATAGAAAATGTGAAGGCAAAGATAAGTATATTAGAGAACATTATAAAACTGAGTACCATGAGACGTTTATATAGGTAAGAGAAAATTATCCTACCAAAAACGAAAAAGAAAATCCTATGTAAGTTATAAGAACTATAGAATGTTCTAGACATAGGACAATAGCGATAAGGTAATATTCATATTAATATATATCATCTAACAATTTGCATGCAATCCTCCACAAATCTTTGGTCATTCCTATGTATTCTCGTATTCCTTTCATCCCCGATTATGCATACAGTGACAGCTATGGCCAATTTCCTGATCCGTGCCTGAAAGCTTTTGCCCCTAATATTTTGAGATGTCATCTGTAACAATTGCTCCCAGATTTGCCAATTCCTGTTGATGTTCAACCTTAATAGTACCTCAGTCCATACAGAAGCTGTGAAATGACAACTCCAGAAGAGATGATCCTTAGTTTATTGATGATTATTGCATAATGAACATGTATCATCTACAATATAATTTTAGCCCTTTAATTTCACCTTCATTCTCAGTCCTCATTTACATAGCATCCACAATATAACTGCATGTCTGGGGATGTTGTCTTGAAACCACACCAGTTTCCACCCAAGAACAACCTCCTTCTTAGTTCTCATTTCAGTCCAGGCTGACTTGATAGAGAATTTGCCATTCTTTTCCAATAACCAAACCACTATGTCTTCTTTATCAGCTTAAGGCTGAGAAAAATTACTCATACCCTCATGACATGATCTTAAAGCTTATGATCTAGCTGGGGGAAGGTGCCGCTGTCCATTCACAATGATAGCATCCACTTTCCTGTTCAATGCAATACTTGCATCATAACTTATGCAAAGTCCATATTTATCAATAATGGAACCCATATACATCCAATTGTCTAGCCACACCCATGTACCCTACCTCTTCCCAATTTTATACCTGATATACTGCTGCATTTTACCTCTTAGCTTCAGCATTTTGCACCAAGTCCAAGACATTATCACGAGAGGGTTGAACGTCCAGATATGTTTGTCTTTGATTATGTAGGTGTGACACCATTTCACCGAGAAAGAGTCATTTTCTGAACTAGATCCCACAAATGTTTGCAAATGGCAGCCTTCTTTTATTCCTCAAGTCTTTTAACACCCAAGCCTCCCTCTTCCTTTGGTACACATACATCAGTCCATGCAATCTTGGCTCCTGTACATTTAACCTCTTTACCATGCCATATGAGGGTTCTAATCAGTTCTCAATAATCTTAAGGTTCTCTAGTGCAACTGCAACAAGAAAGATATATGGTCTGCAACAACTGTGGGTTGTGTATCGCCGGCAAAATAGGCCGTAGATTGAACGACAGTGGCTGATTCTGGGATGTGGCCGTAGAGAGAGGGCCAACAGTGTGGTTTTGTACGATGGCGATTGGGCGGCAGTGGTTGATGTCACCGGAGAAGAGAGGCTTGGCATTGGTGGGTTACAGTGACGATGGAGATTCGGCCGGTGACGGAGGCTGGGCAACAACGGCGGCTGGCAATGGGGTTGTGTGGTTTGGCTAATTTGCTGAGAGGTATAATGACGGGGAGGGAGGAAAATGGTGGTTTCACCGGTGTGGAAGGTTGCTGGCGATGGACGAGGTGCAACTGGCAAGATGAGCAATTGGTAGTGGCTAATGACGACGGCAAGCAGTGACGACGACCGTCGATGTGCCCTGTTTGGTCTTGATGTAAGAGAGAGATTTGACGAGAGGGTGCGACAATCGCAAATTTCACTGGTGACTTTTGCAGTGGGCACCGATAGATGGTGACTTTTCACGGTGGTCTATTGTGGACGGCTGCCGATGGGCTGCTGTGTGCTCTGACGAGAGAGAGAGAGAGAGAGAGAGAGAGAGAGAGAGAGAGAGAGATTGACGGGGATAGATAACTACAAAAAGAAATACCATGTCAAAACTACGTAATTTTATCCTCTAGCCTTAGGCAAGCTACCCAAGGCTAGTAATTTATTCGTTATCCCCTGTTATCCCCTATATATATATATATATATATATATATATATATATATATATATATATATATATATATATGGGGAAAACGAATATAAGGCTAGCCTCACGTAAGTTGCGTGAGGCTAGCGACTAAAACGACGTAGTTTTGGTCAATAAACAAGACCAATTCTTTTTTCTCTCTCTCCCTCCCTTCCCCCTGTTTTCCTCTCTTCCCCGTCTTTCTGTCGCAGGCAGGCAGGCCCTAGCAACCCGTAAAATGGGACATCAATATAAGGAGGATGGCCTATGAATTATGATCACCGGCCGAAGAGGATGTATGGCGCTCAAGCCGAGTCTGTCGTGTCTGGTCGAGTCCTGTCCGTTGTGTCCATGTGCATTGCATTTGATTTTCTTTTGATGTTGATGATTTTAATGATTTGTATTTCAATGATGTTTATCTTTACGACTCTGGATTTCGGGTTCACTTGCATAGTCAGTCAGATAGTCATGTCCATGAGGAGGTGGCAGCAATGTTGTTTTGTTGGGTCTTGAAGCCAGTAAGTCTGACGAAAGATAATATCGTTTGACAATTATGATGATGTTGAAAATTTATTGGAGCTCTTGATTAATTGTTAACGTTGAGATGATTATTATTCCTCCGAGTCTCTTGAATCATTTGTACGCGATACTCCTCGTGTTGTCTTTACTGGGCGATTTGCGCTCATTCCTTATGTTGTATTGTGCAGGCTATATGTTTGATCAAGGAGAACCCTCTAGAAAAAGGAAGAGAAACTAGCTAGAAAATTTGAGCAAGGGGATAAGTTGTGTGAGGTAAGACAAGTTGGAAATGGTGAGATAAAGTTTGAGCTACGAGATAAGTTGATAAGAGTCTTATGACTACAGGGGTATATTAGGTTGTAAACATTCATGTTGTTTAGAGACTTGAACGTCTTCCGCTGTAGTATGATGTATGTTTGTAAGAATTTTTTTTGTAAGGATGCATTTTGGAGCGTCTATTAATGATGTATGAGTATGAGGATGTAGTTGCTTTGTATTCAGCACAGGGTTTTAAATGTGATTATAGTTGATAACTCAGCCTAGTGATGTCACATGGGTTGAGGGTGTCGCACTTTAGACTGTGTAGCGGATGGCCTAACAGAAACCTCAGTCTTCAACACTTAGTTTTTTTTGGTACTTTAGGCCGTCTGCTAGATAGTGTAGCGAACGGCCTAACAGAAACATCAGTCTTCAACACTTAGTTTTTTTTTTTTGGTCTTTAGACTGTCCGCTACACTATATAGCGGACGGCCTAACAGAACCTCAGTCTTCAACACTTAGTTATTTTTTTGTGGTGTGGACCGTTTGCTACACTTTGTAGTGGACGGCCTAACAGATACATCATCAGTCTTCATTACTTAGTTTTTTTTTTTTTTGGTGCTTTAGACTGTCCACTACACTATGTAGCGGCAGCCTAACAGAACCCTCGGTATTCAACACTTAGGGTCTGTTTGGTAACACTGTTAGTTTTCAAATTTTGTTCTAAAAAAAATAGAAGAGTTCTGGGTTTTTTTTTTTTACCAGTTTAAAAAACTGGTGGCTGTTTGACAGAGTTTATTTTTTCAAAAAATAGAAAAGAGCAAGCGTTTGACATGACAATTCTTTGGGTTTAATTTTTTTTAATACACATTTTTACATAATTAAACATTATTAAAGGTAATTAAGCAACTATATTACAATGTCTTTCAAATAATTAAACGTAATTTTCCAACATTACACTGAATAACAACCAACATTATTAAACATAATTAAACCAACATTAGCTCATTTTAATCCTAAACAAGTGTAGATTGACCACCGGCGCCAAGACCACCGGCAGACCACCACCAGATCGGCACTGCCACACTACCACCAAAGCTGCACACACCCACGGATTCGCCCCATCACCACCGGTCTCATCGCCACACCGCCGGCACCCAGATCGGGCCACTGTTGTCCGCCGTCAGCGGACATCACAACCGGCGATACAAACCCACGACAATTACTCCCTGCCGGTAATACCCGTCGGCATCACCCATTAGCAACACCGCCGGCAACTCGCAACACCCACCACCGCACAACAACCTACGGCAACCCACAGATCTGTCCATCACCGTCGGCAACTCGCTACACCCACCACAACCACAACAACCTACGGCAACCCACGAGACCCATCTCCAATGGCAGATCGACAGAGGCCGCCAGTTTCGAAAGGTACCGATTCCCAGGAATTGGGCGCAACCATCTCCAATGGTTGTGTTCATCTTGGACCGAAGAGTGGCCGGTGGAGGCGGTGACGGCGACGGGCTGTGGAGTCTGTGGTGATGAAAGAGGTGAAGAAGGGTTTTATACCCAGAGCAAAAAAATGGAAAGATGTTGCTAGTGAGGTTCGAAGCCTCAATCTCATTTAACCAGCCCCTCAGCCCCGCGTGAAAAAGAGCCAAAAAAAATAGCTTCGAGCTCTTTTCAGAAATGGGCAAGAGTTTAAAAAATCTTGGGCCTTTTTTAAAAAGAGAACCCAACCAAACACCCCACTTTTATGGGCTTTTGCACAAACAAAAAAAAAAGTGGGCCAAAAAAGAGCAAAAAAAATTTGTGTCAAACGGCCGCTTAGTTTTTTTTTTTTTGTGCTTCAGACTGATCGCTACACTATGTAGCGGACAGCCTAACAGAAATCTCAGTCTTCAACACTTCGTTTTTTTTTTGGTGCTTCAGACTGGCTGTTACACTATGTAGCAGACAACCTATGTTTTTTGGTGTTTCTTTCCGTCTCCTACACTGTCTAGCAGACGGCTTAACAGAAACATCAATCTTCAACACTTAGTTTTTTTTTAGAGCTTTAGACTGTCCACTACACTATGTACCGGACGGCCTAACAGAAACATCAGGCTTCAACACTAAGTTTTTTTTTGTTGCTTTAGACTGTCCACTACACTATATAGTGGACAACTTATTCCGTCCGCTATATAATGTAGCGGATGGCCTATCAGTATAGATGCAAAGACATTACCTACATTTTCTTTCCCACCATCAACCTGTCTCAATCTCTCAATGAGGGTAAAAAAAACCACACCATAACATTTTCTTACCACCATCAAACCTGTCTCAACAAGGGCAAAAAATCCACAACACACAAATAGACCACAACAACACACAAAAATACATGTCTCAATCAAAGTTCGATTAAATTGGTATTTAAAATAAAAATTTTGTCTTAAAAATAATCGCTTACAATGTCATCATTGGACCTCATCTTGACCCAGATTCTCATCGTTAGACGGATGTAGAGTAAACCTAACTGCTCTAGGCCGGCCATTATGAATTTGGCAAGCTATTCTATATCTAAAGGTTTCTACCTTTGCTTCACTCCAGACGGCCACCTTGAGGCTCTCACGCCAAAAAATATAGTCCATGTACATGCAGACGAAGACGCCACAGTCCGAATGATTACCTTGCTTGGGTCTCTTCCTTTTCAATCGAACTTCGAGCTTTGGCTTCGCCAGTACTTTTAGTCGACGGAGATCGTGGACCATGGCACAAAACAGATCCGCTGGAGAAATAAACAACAGTATAAGCTACGAGTTAACAATTATAATAACCATAAAACAACAATCGCAAGAGTACCATATGATCCAATTGGTATTTGAAAAGTTACTTCACGGGCATATCTTTGGCATCATCGTGGAGACTGTCGAGGATTGATATGACCATCTCAGTTGGTTCATAGCAAACCAAGTACTAGTGGTTGCTATTATCGTAAAATGGTATCAGGAAGACGTCCGCATCAAGGGAGTTCATCGGACTATCCCTTCTAAGAAATGCAAGGAGCGCATCACATGTTGCCACTGGATCAAGGTTTTCCTCCCCCTCATTTTCTTCCAACCTTCCTACTCAGATACAAGCATGACATGAAAATACGCGCCCAACAAAAACCTGCTGGGACACGCATTCTGCCTACCCTGATCCCGATCCCTTAGCCTCAAAATTTGAACGTAGGAAGAGATCACAGTGTCGGCCAACGAAGCCCTTGAAGATATATAGGGTGGACATTTCATCCTACGAGATACTGTAATCCATGCCATTTGGTGTTTCCATAACATTTGACGCTTTTCCTTCCCAAGGGGACTCGCTAAAGTAACGATCTTGCTTTAGGCGGCATTTTGCCGGTTGTAGAGGCTTCAATGGATGCCCTTTGGGATAAGCAGGGGGGTCGACCGGGAGATATTGTCCTCCAGGGGGGGTCGATCGAGGGATATTACCCTCCAGGGGGGGGGGGGGTCGACTGGGGGATATCCCCCTCCATGGGAGTACCCCTCTCAAGAGGGGCCAGAAGGTCTCCCCCCCACGGGACAATTGGCAGTACCTTTTGCAAATTGAAGTTTGCAAAATCGAAGCCTTGTGTGACTTGACTCTGAGAGAGGGGTGTAACTTTCGAGTCCTCAACCAAAGTAAACGAAGGGGCATTGAAGTTGTCCCAATGAGCCATTCCCATGCTCGATGGCGGCCCCCAGGCACCACCCATCCAAGTTACGAAGGGACCACTAATTCCATGGTTCACCCCCGAAGTCTGTCCCAATAGATCCCTGTATCCCTCGCTCACATAGGGAGGCTGCAACTCCGGATAACCCATTCTCGAGCAAACGCCCGAAGGCTGTCCCATACGAAGGCGTAAAAAATCCTCATAACCATATGCCAAAACATTAGCATGTCCGTGAAGTTCCACTCCCATGGCATCCACCACTTCCTTCCGCTCACTCAGCTTCTTGAAGAAGGCGAGCGAGGCATTAACCTACATCCAAAGAGATAATAAGTAACGTCATTAAATCTAATTAAAAGCATTGGTTGGGCAACTTATGAGATCATATGCCCTATGCTCATCGATCTGACCCCTAGGGAAAAACTTCTGCCCTCGTTCAAACCTTATTGAGGCTATTCTCTTTCGCGTGATGTGGTAGTACCACTCATTGTACTACTCGATGCTGATAACGGGGTCAGGCACCGACACAATGGTCACCAGCGTGTCTTGCCAAGAACTCCAAAGCTCAATTTCATCTGAGCATAATTCGTGCGCATTCACCTTGCCAAACCGTTGGACACCCGATGGGTTCCTGTTAACCCTCATAGCTAGGGCATCGGCTGGCAATCCCTGCAGGCAGTCAAAATGGTGCATTGCACGATCTGGTAGTTACCACTCCACGATCTCAAAGTGTATCAGTGGTGTGCGTTGCAACCCGGAAAATGTGAAAATGAACGACTCTGCCATCCTTTTTTCCAAATGTTTGTACGGTGCCCAACGTATTTGGCCCGGAGATAGCGAGTCGAACTCCCCCCTACAGAGTACAATGTTGTGATAGGGATCATCTTTCCTCCGGTAGTAGCTCTCCTTCCGGCTGTACTCCCAAGCGCACACCCGAGGCCACACATTATCGGTTCCCTTCCTACGGTTTGGTGGGCTGGTAGCAATGTGTTTATAAGACCACACCTGAGAACAAAGACAAATTAGGCTCATATCGTCAAAATTTATTGCGTACCGACTAATAAAAAATATAAAAAATGTAATCATAAAGAGTTATATGATTTACATGCAACAGTGAGAGCATGCACATATAGCTTTGGAGTCGGTCCTCGTTGCCTTGTGCAATGCTCTATACAAGTATGCAAGAGTTGCTACACCTCAGGCATACTCCTCAACCTCTTGCAGGTTATCCAACAACGGTAAATATTTGTTGCTGATCGTATTCTTCGACGTCGTTGGGAATAGAATTGCCCCTATCACCCACAGCAGGAAAGCTTTTGTGCACAGTACAAACATTTCCTCCGTGTAGTTTTTCAACAGAACCTTGTAGGTATCTAGCAACTACTTCAACTTTATCCCACCAGTGCTAAATTGGCTTTCGGGTATCGAAGTAAAGAAGTCCCTAACGGCTCTCTTATCTATTACTTCTGACGGAGAAGCAATTACCGATCGCCCCGTCACCGGTAACCCTAAGATGAACCCTACATATTCTAGGATAATTGTCATCTCTCAATGAGGGAAGTGAAACGTATTCGTTTCACTTCTCCACCTTTCAAGAAGGGCACCAATTAAGGTCCGATCAATTTGTTGAAAGATATTGCCATGCGTAAAAACCCCAAACCCAATTCCACACAGCAATATTTTCTGGTATTTGTTCAATTTCCAGGCTCCGAATTGTTTGGATACTTCTACTGTGTTGAGGGGTGCTCTTTCCTACGAATTAATAAATACAATTTAAGTAAAGCAAACGATATACAATGTTCGTGAGGATAAGAAAATAAACAAAAAATAAGTATGTTACTCGTCCATTCCAGATAGATGTACTAGTATGATTTTCTTGATTGTATAATACGGAGGGATCTTCTGGTCCAGGGTTAAAATCCATTTTTTACGACTGAAATGACTGAAATTATGGAAAACGTCAACAAATAAATGATTGGTTTGTGAACTTGCCTAATTAATTAAACGGTTTAAGGACTTCTTGAGAAGAAATCGCACAGATTTACTTGCCAACGACACTGGGAAGATTTGGATGAAGAAAGAAGGAAGAAGAGTTTTGAAATTAGGGTTTAGCGGATGACTTTTTGACTGACAATTGTCAGAGTCAAAAGGTCGTCCGCTACACAGTGTGGCGGATGCCATGGGTGGGGTATTTTGGTAAAAAAAATCGGTCTGACACTATATATCAGATGGTTTCCTTTTTTTAAAAAAATATATGGGCCGTCCATCCTTAAATGATGAACGACCAGATCGCGCGGGCAACTTCTCCTATTTTGCCCGCGCGGTCGAATATCATTTTCCGGTAAGATTTGCTTTACAATTATATACGTTTCATATAGAAATGCATATATAGGTTATCTATAGATGAATATGTGACTGAGTTAGGTGAAGATGTGTGGGTTTTTGGTTTAGCCATTGTGGATGTGCTTGTGACAGTGGCAGAACTTTATAGTGATAGATTGTGCTTGCTTTATGATTTCTTTATTGATGACAATGGTGAGAAAGAAATTGGGGTACAAGAGTGAGAAAGAAAAGCATTAAAGAGAGGGCAACAGTGGGTGTGTGTGTATTTTTCTGGTTGCATTTGTTTGTGGGTTGGACGAGAGAGAGAAGCTACTGCCGTTAGGCAGTAGCTGTGATGAAATGTGTGTGCGTGTGTGTGTGTGTAATTGTGGAACATGTGGGTTTGCAAGGGAATAGAGACTACCATGAGGCAGTTTAGGTGATTGTGGGTGTGAATATGTGTAGAAATATGGGTCTGTGAGTGTAGAGGTGAAAGAATGGGTGAAGTGTGGGGTCTTAGGTGCATTTGTGTATGAATTAGTGTAATGGATGTTGTGTGAAAATCTAGGAGAATAGGGCTTACGGTGTGAGTGTAGGTGTTTGCAAGTGGGTGAGTGTGTTGTGCATGTGTGTGTGAGTGTACTATCAACTTTTGTGCATGAGAGTGTGCTTGTGTGAGTGTAAAGTGTGCTCTGTGTGTTTGTGTGTGTGTGTGTGTGTGAAGCTACCAAGGGCAGCTGTTTTTGTGTGTGTGTGTGTGTGTGAGAGAGAGAGTTTGTGAGTGATTTATACATGTGTGTGTGTAAATTGTGTGCATGAAATGTGTGTGTGAACATGTGTACAGGTGGTGCGTTACATCTGTCCTTGTGTGTGTTTAGAAGAGAAGAGAAGCTACCGAAGCAGCCGGTGAAAGGGTGTGTGAGCTGTGCGCAGGTGTATGTGTATACATGTAGTGTTAGGTTCGTTGCGCGTGTTGAATAGTGTATAGTGAACATTAGCATGTGAAAATTTAAAGTATAGTACCTTAGTCTATATTAGAATTTCTAGCAAATTTTATAATTTTCTGTAAGCTTGACTTGTAAAATTCTTTTGGTGCCTTTAAACTCATGAAAATGTTTTGGAAAAATTATAGTAATGTTTTAATAGTATAAAGAAGTCCCAGATTAAGCTTGATGATTTTTAGAATTGATTTGCTATAGTTTTCGTATTGCATTAGTTTTAGCAAAATGAATAATTTAAAAATAGTTTTAAGGCCTTTTGAATTCTAATTTCAATTTCCATAATTTTTATACATAATTTCAAGATTTTACAAAAATTATGGGACTTTATTTTTAGCTAGAAACAATTATGGCTATTTATGGGTTTTTATTGCCTTTAAAGAAATTATTTTAATTAAAAAATAGTCAAAATTTTAGAAAATTCATATTTTGACTTTTTAATAATGTTTTAAGAAATAAAAGTGTTTTATTGTAATTTATTATGAATTTTGGGATATCGTTACGTGTTAAGGAGCGTAAAGGATTTTCGGTTAGGTTAGTCGTGTGCGGGACCAGTTTTGAGTTGTGCGATTTCGGAGTTAGAAGTGAGCACGTGGTGGATAGTTAATATTAGGTTCAAAGTATTGTAGCATAGATTATGTTCTAACGAATGGATTGCCAATCTAGGTTTATTCAGATAATTTTGATCGAGGTTGCGTCGCATTGCATAGGTTGGATCGAGATAAGGATTTTTCTCTCCGAACCCTCTTTCATTACTCTAATTTAAAATGTTTATAATACTATTTTTATAAACTACATTAAATGTTTTTCCTCAAACCCCGAGTAGTGACAATTAATAGTCGCTATATATTTGTAATGATTTTTCTTTTAATACTCTCGGCGATAATTCTTAACCGTACTTTTTAGAGTAATTAAATAAAAGTTACTAAATTTTTTTAGCGACAATTGATTATCGCTATGTAGGGAAGACGAAGATTCATCAAACTGGAATTTTTTTTCCTTATTTTTTTCCTGTAAAACACATGGGTAGTTGGAATGACGATATTATCATACCATTGAATAGCACACACCATTGAATAGCACGCCGTGGGTAGTTGTTGTAGTTGTCTCGTAATTATCACCCTATTGAATAGCACTAGAAACTTTGTCTACAAACTGGGGCCACTATTAATCAATAAAGAGTAGCGAATAAAAGTGGTGAACAAGAAACCATTCCTTTGCTTAGATGTAACTAATTAAACTTCTTTAATTACAAACAAAAAAAAAATTAAACTTTTTTTTTTGGTTATAAAACTAATTAAACTTCACATAATTAACTTCAGGAAACACCATAAACATTTTTGTACTTGTAAAATTGAAATAATGATTATTGCAGAATGCGACGTAGACTTGATATTCGGAAAACTATTCGAATTGACTAATTACAGTTATATATCATTTGAGTAGAGTAATTTTTTTTTGTGCGTGACAGTTATATATGGACGGATCTATACAAAGAACCACGTAGTGCTTAAATAATACTCCTTTTGTCCACTAATATTTATTCATATTTTTTTTGGACCAGACAAATTGATCAATTTTCAAATTAAAAAGATTTTGTAAGTGTTTTTTCATGTTTACGCTTTTTAAACTTATTTTATTCTATTTTCTCTCGCCACATTTAATCCTCCACTAACACACTTTCTATCTCGTGACCCACTCTCTCCCTCTTCTCTCTTTGCCTAGAATGAGTAACTCATAAATTAAGACTCCTATCTCTAATAAGATGCAAGACAAACACAATCAAATACTTAGATACGAAGGGATCATTTATTTGACCACCAAAATTTCATTCTTTCAAAAATTTTATAACCTTTCAATTATTTAGACATTTTACAAGACATTTCAATCATATTTTTCAAAATATTAATATTTTCTCCAAAATATATACATGGTGAGTAAGAAGTTGTGACGACCCTTTGATGATGTATGAATTTGCGCACACAACTTGTAATCTATCTAATATATAATAAGAAAAGCGAGAGCTTCTTTGCGCGACACGTGATCGCAGAGATAGTTTCTTTGCTTCATACGTCATCGCATTATACTTTCAATATGAAATAAAATTACAACCATTATAAGGGTCACTAAAGATCTGAAATATTATCTTGGATGGGTCCTAATTTCTTGATAAGTTAATTTTCATATTAGTAAACCTTATAGAATTGAAAAAATAATTCTAAATGTTCTGAAACTCTAACTAATTAATGAATTAACTTATTAGGACTTAATTCTGAGTATTGTATCTTTAAAACCACTCTCTAATATGAATATAAAAAATAAAAAATAATATTATGTTGAATGAGGTCCTTATTTCTTGATAACTTAATTTTCATATCAGTAAGCCCTATAAAGATAAAATTCTAAACATTCTGAAACTCTAACTAATTAATGAACTACCTTACTATGATTTAATGTGATTGTTGGTATCTTTAAAACCACTCTATAATATGGTTATAAAAATTCACATACTTAAAAAGTTAAAAATAACATATTACATTTTGAAGAAAACGATGTTACCCTTGGAATAATTATAATTATAATTATTTACACATATATGATGCATATACATATATGTATCGAAGTCTAAATATATAATATAGTCAATATAAAAAATAAATTTATAATCTATAACAAGCGAACCAAAAAACACTAAAATTCAACCATAGCTTCACTGCGAGACACGTCAGCATATTATGTTAGCTTTTTGGCGCGAAACATCGCTATATTATGTATAAAGTAGGATTTATAACGTATTGGATTTATAAAAGAAATGATCTTACAATTGGGATAGATGTATTTTAATTATTCATGTATATATAATGCATGTGTGTGTGTGTGTGTGAGAGAGAGAGAGAGAGAGAGTCGGTGTAGAAAGCACATTTATATCTATATAAGCTATCATAAGCGAACTGAGAAACGCAATAAGATGAACAATAGCTTCATCAGGACACACATTAACGTGTATGCTCGGAAAGCACATAAATAAATTACCATATAATTTCAATTGATAAAATATGTAATAATAGTAAAATACATTAATAAATGTAATTTTTATAAAGCTAAAAATAATATACTTAACATGTTAATGTCTTTAAAGGTCTCCAAATATTATTCTGGATGGAATCCTTACTTTATATTAACTTAATTTTGCAGAAGTAACGAGGACTATATTAGTAAGCCTTATGTAACTTAAAAATTAATTTCAAATAATCTAAGGTTCTTTTGAGCTGATATGCTACATTAGTAGGACTTGATTTTGACTTATTTGTCCTTAAAATTACTCTCTAATATGAAGAACAAAATACATATTTCTGAAAAACGAAAATTACGTGCGAGACTTAGATGAAAAAAAAAATGATGTTACAAATGAATTGCATTTGTTAGTTTTATGAGTTATAATAGCCATTGTAAAAAAAAAAAAAAAAACTTGCATGATGTGTAACTTTGATTAATGAGTAGTATGCCAGCTTTTGTTAGACATAACCTAACGACCTAAAATCTGACTATACTCTTTGATATCAAGATCTTAAAAAAGAAATCATATGAGATTTAGAAAAAAAAAAGATCAATTTAATGTAGCTATGTATTTCTACAAAATAAACGATGAATAAATTTTAGTGCAACAATTATTCTTTTACAGGGCCCTAACGACCAACAAAAAATCTCTAATTTTTTAGTTAATATATTTTATATGATAAATAAGAATGATAAATTAATTATAGGTATTAGACCTTAATTTTGACTGCAAATTGGTTAGTCTCTGAGCAACAATTATTATATGAATGAATGAGAATTAATAGATTCAAAAATCGTAGATGACATGCAAGATATAGCTAAAAATAAATTGTACAACAATTTATGATAGTATATACCTACAATAATCAATGCAAGATATTATGTAAATAACATAAAACTTATTACAATCCTTTTGGTAAAAAAAATTATATGCAATATATTGTAACTGGTACTCATGACAAAAAAATGCCTATATAATTCAATTAATTAAATAGGAACAATAATAATAAAACGTATTCCTTAATCCAATACTTAGAAAGAATTTTAAGCTATATTCTTATAATTTTAATCTCTAAAGGCCCCCAATTTTGTTTGATGGATTTCATATTTTTCAATTTGACTCCACTAGCATATCTAATGAAGGGTATATTAGTAAGGTTTACATAATTTGAAAACTAATTCCAGATAATCTAAAACTCCACCGATTAATATACTACCTTATTGTGACTTAACTTTTTATATGTATTTAAGTCACTCCCTAAGATGAGGACAACAATACGTAATTGCATAGTAAATTGAAGTTACAAATGAATTGAATTTATTAATTTTATTAGCTTTAATTGTTATAATGTTGAAAAAGAAGTTGTCTAGTGTATAGATTTGATAAACGAATTGTATAGGCCATCTTTTTTAAGAATGACCTCACAACTTAAAGTTTGACTGTATCTGTTATATAAGGTTGAGAAAAAATCACATGACTATTCTACTACTCTATGTGCTAAGCTAATATTCATTCAAAATACTTACCAGACAATTTAAAACAAAAACTTAAAGAAGGCAAAGTATCTAGCGGTTCCACTATGTCACCATCTATTATTTTTCTTTCAGCTTACAAGATAAAAAAATTACAGGTAAACATAAAGATGTGTATGCAACATCTCATAATAACTGCATGGATACTATTCAAACAAATAATGTTATTTAATAATCAAAAGTAATGAGTAATTCAAGTGAATTCATTCTATGATATTTTATTTAAATTAGTCGTGATTAAATTGGGTACTAAGGTAATTCTCTACAGTCCAATGCAATATTTTTTTCTAATGTATTGTTTGTCTTATGGTATGTGGTACGCATAATACACTTTTTAAAAGCTTATGATATATTGTATTTTACAAACCGGTCCAAGCTTGGTTCGGTTACTGAGCAAGTTTATGAATACTAATAATAACAATAATATAAAACAGCACATTACTTTTTCGTGTGCCAATAGAGTCAAACTTAAAGATAATATTTTTTATTATTTTGAAATAAACAATGAATATGCAGCACATGGGCCACGGACCGGCAGGTTCCTACTGCCAAAAATGAAATTAATTGTTTCACTGACTTTTTTATTGGGGAATCAATTCAGCTCTTCACTGTCAAGAATATTGAAATGCGAGATGTATTAAAATAAAGGACTTGTTTAATCCCTTTTATCAAGTCCTTGTGAACTCCCCCACTTTAAATATAGATCGTAGACACAAGAGAACATGCAACACACTACAAACTCAAGATAGCTCACCTACATCAAGTTTCTCACACACGAACACCCACTTTGTTGCTCTCACAAATTAAGTACCAAAAGGATGAAGACCTTTGGATCAGTGACGACAGAAATGAAAGTGCATGCACCAGCCCGCAAAGCCTGGGAGCTCTATGGCACGGTTGATCTGACAAAGATCACCGTGCCTAAGTACTTGGCAGCTGTTGACATTGTAGAAGGTGATGGGGGAGAGGGAAGCATTGCCAAACTTACTCCTCTGTCAGGTATACAAATGATTCAGGCACACGTAATACATGTGCAAAATAAGATAAATTGATCAAAATTTCTCTAAAAAACTCTGCATGCAAGATAAGAAAGATGGTTAAAATGTTCGCTTGGAATAATCGTTCATACGATGGTGGGGAGTGCATGGGTTAAGAGATGAGGGCGATGCGTTTTTTGGGGATTCTGGAAGCGGATGGAGTTGGTGGGGAGTGCATGGGTTAAGAGACGAGGGTGGTGCTTTTTTTGGGGATTGTGGAAGCGGATGGAGTTGGTGGGGAATGCATGGGTTAAGAGATGAGGGTGGTGCGCTTTTGGGCGGCTATTTCACTCTTTTTCATTAAACCACAAAGCATGATGAAAATTCAAATATATAAAAAGCTTCTCAAACAAATATCCTCTCGCTTAATGTAAGTGTAGATAATCAGTCATGTTAGAAACCCCAAACTCTTCCTTATTTTAGTTTCTTAGACTACATAATTCGTTACAAAATGGTGATTCCATGACTCTTGATTATAACCATCATTAGCTATATAATTTGACCTTAATGACATGAGATGTGTCACAAGGATTAAAGTCTAATGACCTTATTGCTAGACCCTTTTTAAGCCGAAGAACTGCTTGACACATGCAACTATATAGATTACACCTACACCTAGTAACAATCGTTTGCTAATACCGCTGTTTGTTTTGTAAAAGCGAAACTACGCTCTTGTCATGACCATTTATTCAGGAGGTAAATCATGCATAGCTGCATCAAATATCATGTACACAGTGTATCTTTTCTTACACGTCATAACTCGATTGTGCTGGACTAAGTTCATTTGAATTAATTGATGAAAGAAGTAGGTGGTATTTCTCCTAAAATAGGATACGGCAATCAAACGACGCAAGTAAATGCATGTGGCTGTGGTAATATAATCACGAAACACTTGTAGATGAACAGATTTTGCTAGCAAGCATATAGAATTAATGGTATTATATTCACACTCTTCCATTGTGTTTGATGATCAGGTGTACCTTATTATGAGAAGTTTACCAAGGTCGATAACAAGAATATGGTGAAGGAAACGGAGATAACTCAAGGAGCATTTCTTGATCTGGGGTTTACTCTCTACCGAATTCGCTTTGAGAATATATCAACGGGTAAGCATACATGCATCACGAGAACAACAATCGAGTGGGACATCAAAGAAGAGTTTGTTGCCAATTCATCAAGGGTCTCTATCCTGCCTAGCATAAACATTGCGAAAGATATCGAAGCCTATCTTCTGGCGAACGAGAAAAAGGAGAAAAAAGATCATAATGGCCATTAATCCTTGAAAGTTTGAATAAGAGTGTAGGCCATAATGGCCATTAATCCTTGAAAGTTTGAATAAGAGTGTAGGCCTCGTAAATGAGCTACATACATGAGCTCGTATAATTACGATGCCAACCAATAAACAGACTATCTGTTTGGGGCAAGAATGTCGCCTTTTCAGGCCGCCGAACTGTATTTTCTTTGTGTCTTTGAATAATACGCATCATAAAATGGCGTTGAAGATTTAAGCAAAATGAGAAGAACAACAAAACCCTAAGGAACTAAATTGGTGTATACACTGGTTTAGATATAATTAAATATTTTTGTATATGTACGCTGTGTTGAGAGCTTTCGCACAAGTCATTCTGACAACCCACTAATAAACTATGCAACAAGTACCATTACTGCAAAAATTCCTTCGAGCCAAAGGAAATGAAGGAAAAGAGACTGAATATATTTGACGTTTAAAAGAAATATTTTCTTGATTATGCATGTTCACAAAAATTCTCCCTAATTCTTAGCAAAGTTATCCTACATATATATAGACGATAATTAAAACCTCAAATGTTTCACGGTGAGCAAAAAAATCCAAATCAAAGCAATTTAAAATTGATCGATGGCATGGAAGAGAAGCTTGTTTTGTATTTAAGAGGTAAGAATGGTGGTTTCAATGGGGTGCATGCCTTGAGGTGGTGAGGTGGGGAAGGGAGGACAAGAAACGGCAATGGCTTGTGGTGTGGTGGTCATGGTCTTCTTTTAATAGGTGTAAATGTTTGGTCTTCATGGTTGTGGCTGTCGAGAAAATAAGCTGTGTATACTTGTGCAGAAAAATTAAGTACGAAAATACTGAAATATAATATACTAAATTGAACAAACAGAATCAGAACATGAACTGTATAAATAACTCACTACAGACTTACAGAAACATCAATGGAGAAATCGAGGCGTGAATTTGATTCACTGTCCTTAAGACTTCATTCGTCCCACAACGGTGCTAACAGTCCTTTGACGAAAGTCTCCCAGGATACAACGGTAGTACGTTTGAAAATAGAAGCACTCCAAATTTTCAGACTCGGTGAACAAAAATAAACATACTAAAATCGTGGCTTAGTACCCCAAACAATTAGTAAACCAATTCAATATCCAAGTTTCACATCAAACATAACACTTCGGCATCTTGCTTCGGGTATCCTCAAAAGGATCCGTCAACGCTCAGCTGTATCATAAGCATAACGCATCATGCACATACACAAATCACTAGAGCACTGTCATTGATCAAAAGTACTTAAGCCACGTCCGACAGATATATTTCAAAAACGAGATATTTATCAATATTCAAAACAAAGTATTTGAGCAAGATTTCAGAACAACAGTGTTTAAGAGTACATCGAACGTTGAGAAATAAATAACCATGTACCATGAAAGAATAGTGATATGAAATTTCCCTTACCTAAATCATGAAGAATCCATTTAAACAATTCCTCCAAATCAGGTACTAGGATTCGTCTTCTCTCACTCGTTATCTATCTATTCATGAAAGTCAAAGATAACTTAAAGAAATTTAAAAAGAGATCAAAGGCCTATTTATAAAATATTCTAGGTAGCACGAGGTGGAAAGAAACACGACGCGGCGAGACAAGGCTATGCCACCTTGCAAGCACAACAACGCTAACAAAGCACGACAAGGCTCGAAGCACGAGGTGGCACGACAAGGTTGTGTCACCTAGCAAGCACGACAAGGCTTGAAGCACGACGTGTCGCAATAGTTTGTTGACACGTCATAAGCACGACGGTGATAGGTAGCACGAGGTGTCGATCAGATAAGTAATCAACACTGACTCCTCAATAAACATGAGGTGTCACGATTGCGTGATGACACCCAAGAAGAACGACAATGCCAGTCCTAATTGTCACTAAAAATCATCATCATCATCATTTTTCTCTCAACCAACCAGTAATATTTTGAGCACCTCCAACATTTTGGGGTGTTACATTCTTCCATCTTTAAAAGAATTTCGTCTGCAAAATTCACCAACCTTAAATCTGAATCAACAACTTCAAAATTCAGCTCACGATTATAACAAAACCTAGGAGCCTATCCTGGCTTACGCTAACCTAAGCAATTCAAGCCTAGGTATCGCTCTGATACCAACTGTGAAGACTCAAGTCGCCGATGACGTAATTCGACATTTTTCAACACAATGACAACAGTAACCCACAAGATTAGAAGCCCTAAAAATAGGCTACAAAAATTTCTAAAACTCCAAAACTGCATGTCCCGCTCACATCCCCACTTGCATGTGCTCATCTAATCAATCATTTGCATTGGAAGGGTAAATGATGGGGGGTGAGGCGGGTAGCCCAGTAAGTGGAATAATCATTGCACCATAGGATCAGAATCAAACACGCTAAACAATTCTGGATCAGTCAAAAATTTCGACAATCAAACAGTCAACGTAACCTTGACATAGTACCCTGAAAAATTAGTAAACCAATTCAATATCCAAGTTGCATATCCAATGTAACACTTCAACATCTTGCTTTCGGTATCCTCAAAGGGATCAACCAAAGCTCAATTGTATCATAACCACAACGCATCATGCACATAGACAAATCACTAGAGCACTGTCATTAATCAAAAGTACTTAAGCCACGTCCGACAGATATATTTCAAAAATAAGATATTTACCAATATTCAAAATAAAGCATTTGAGCAGTATTTCAGAATAAGAGTGTTTAGGAGTACAACGAACGTTGCGAAATAAATAACCACGTAGCATAAAAGAACAGTGATATGGAATTCCCCTTACCTAAATCTTGAAAAATTCACTTAAACAATTCCTCCAAATCAGGTACTAGGATTTGTCTTCTCTCACTCGTTATCTATTTATCTATTCATGAAAGTCAAAGATAACTTAAAATAATTTAGAAAGAGGACAAATGCCTATTTATAGAATATTCTAAGAAGCACGTGGTGGAAAGGAACTCGACGTGGCGAGACAAGGCTATGCCACCTAGCAAGCACGACAATGCTAACAAAGGAAGAGGTGGCAAGACAAGGTTGTGGCACCTAGAAAGCACAATGATGCGAACCAAAACTTGACAAGGCACGAAGCACGAGGTGGCAAGATAAGGTTGTTCTACCTAGCAAGCACGACAAGGCTAAGCAAACCACAACAAGGCTTGAAGCACGGCGTGTCGCAATAGTATGTTGACACGTCACAAACATGACGGTGATAAGTAGCACAAAGTGTCGATCAGAGAAGTAATCAACACTAATAAGCATGAGGTGTCACAATTGCGTGATGACACCCAACAAGCACGACAATCCAAGTCCTAATTGTCATTAAAAATCATCATCATCATCATTTTTCTCTCAACCAACCAATAATATTTTGAGCATTCTAAAATTTTGGGGTGTTACGTTGTTATACAGTGAAAATATTCACTAGAGGGTGCACTTGTTCACAGCTATTGAAAAGGTTGCAACTTTTTAGAAAAGAAAGAAAATAAATGAGTAAATAATTATTTATTTAAAATATTTTTGTCCAAAAAAGAATAATGCTTAATGGCCCAAGCCCAAGCCACGACCACGAAATGGGACGGGACAGGCGACGCGCGCGCATGGGCGGACCTACAATGTGACCGGGGGGGGGGGGGGGGTGTTCATGTACCCCTCACTTTTGGAGATTTTTTTTTTTAATTTAAAAAATCAGAGTTTGTTTCTCTCTCTCTCTCTTTCTCTCTATCGACTGTGAATCTGTGATAGTAGCGGCCACGAGTCCCACGACCACCAAGGCGCGGCACACGACCGATCTGGGGTCCTGAGTTCTGACGAAGCCCACCGGTGGGGGGTGACGAGTCTTTAGGGTTCCGCCACTACTCACAGCTCACGACCACCGAGCACCAACCACTGCTCACGGCGACTCGATGATGAGTCTTTAGGGTTCCACCACTGCTGAATGTGACTCGGCGAGGACTCCATCGGTGGCCAAGAACCCATCGCCGGCGGCGACGACGACCATTGACCAGTATCGGTCAACTGCTGAGGTACGCATTTTGATCATTTTCTTTCCCAATTGAGCATTGATTGATGATTTTAAGTTGTTAATTAAGCTTTTCAGATTGTGAAAATTGAGCATTTGAGATTCTTGATTGGGGATGTGACCTAATTGGATTGAGATATCATTTATGTGACCTAATTGGATTGTTGATTGAGATATGGATTGTTGATTTTATTGAGATATGTGAAATAATTGGATTGAGATTGTCTATTGAACCAATCAATTTTTTTTGTTGGTGTACTATAGGACTTCATTGGATTGATACTGAAAATATGTTCTTGGCTTCTTACTAGAGTAAGTATAGTACAGATTCAACTCCTAATTTTGTTGAGTTACCTTACGTTATCTCTGTTTAAAAGCAATTGAACATGTGGTAAGATTAAAAAAATTGATAATTTTACTTTAGAACTGAACTAAAAAACTCTATTGAACCAATCAATTTTAGTTGCTTATGTATGAAATGGATTTTTTTTTTCCAGAATGGAAAAGTTCTTTAAAAAGAAAGCAAAGTTGGAAGATTCCTTGCAGTGTAATAAGAATGAGCGTAGAAATCAAGATATTATTCAACAGTCTCCAATCCCAACAGTAACGGACAAGGCTCCAAGTGTGCATCGTGATGTTAATTTCGAACATCCAAGCAAAGTTAGCGATGACTTGAACTCTAACGAACTTATTACGGATCCTGGGTTGCGTCTGAATATTTTGGATTATGGTCCTAATGTTTGAGATAAAGTTCGACGAGCTTATTGGTCGAAAAGTCCTTGTCAACCTCGTCTCCATAATTTTCCATTTACACAATTCAGAATTCAGTCTCGTCGATTTGTTTCTTCTTGGTTTGACATTTATTTGAGTTGGTTAGAGTATAGTGTAGCAAAAGATGAAGCATATTGTTTGTGTTGCTACTTGTTCAGAAGTGCTCATGAGGAGCAAGGGGGTGGTGGTACTTTTGTCAAGCATGGTTTTAAAGATTGGAAAAGGAGGGATAAATTTCAAAAACATGTTGGAGAAGTTGGTAGTGCACACAACCTTGCTTTAACTAAATGTCAAGCTTTTGATAACCCTAAGCAGAGAATTGAAGCAGTTTTGTCCAAGCAAACAGATGAAAGTAAGGTTCAATACCGTACTCGCTAGACTGCATCAATTGATATCACTCGGTTCCTCTTACGTCAAGGCTTATCTTTCCGTGAGCATGATGAATCTAACGAATCTGAAAATCAAGGAAATTTTCTAGAACTTTTAGAGTTTCTTGCTGATCACAATGAAACGTGAAAAAAGTCACGTTGTCAAATGCTTCTCAGAATCTCAAATTGACATCACAAAAAGTTCAAAAAGAAATTGTTAGTGGCATTGCCAGAGAAATAAGAGATGCAATTGTTGGAGACATGAAAACTGAATTATTTTCCATTTTAGTTGACAAGTGTCGTGATGTTTCAGTCAAAGAATAAATGGGGGTTGTCTTGAGATATGTGGACAAAAGAGGACGTGTGGTTGAACGTTTTCTTGGTATTGTCCATGTTGCTAGTACCGCTGCCTTATCATTGAAAGACGCGATTGACAGTTTATTTCAAGGCATGAATTGAGCATTTCAAGAGTTCGTGGACAAAGTTATGATGGAGCAAGTAATATGCAAGGTGAATTCAATGGTCTTAAAACTTTAATTCAAAGAAAGAATGAAAGTGTTTATTATATTCATTGTTTTGTTCATCCACTTCACCTAAGTTCGTAAAAAAACATTCTTAGATTTCATTACTCTTTAATTTGGTTGCTAAGTTAGTAAACACCGTGGGAGTTTCATGCAAACGAAGAGACGCTCTTCAAGAAAGTGAAGCCATTAGACTTTCTCATGCCCTTGATAGTGGTGATACTGTCAGTGGTCGAGGTTTAAATCAAGAAACTAGCATCAAAAGAGCAGGAGAGACCCATTAGGGATCACATTACAGTGCATTACTGAATTTGATTCATATGTTTGCTTCAGTGATAGGCGTGCTTAATAAGGTTGTTGAGGATGCTACTGATTATGATCAGAGAGGCGAAGCATTGAGTCTTTTGAATTCAGTACCAACTTATGATTTTGTCTTCAACATGAATTTGATGAAAAATATTTTGGGAATGACGAATGAACTTTCACAAGCATTAAAAAAGAAAGATCAAAAAATTGTGAATGCAATTAAGTTGGTAAGAATAACAAAGTAACAATTGTAGAGCTTGAGGGATGATGGGTGGCAAGACATGATATTGACGTGTTGGACAAAAAATTGCAGGAAGAGGTCTCATAATTTTTTGTAAAACACGATATTGACGTGTTGGACATGGGTGCGAAGTTTGTAGCCCCGAGGAGGCGAAAATGTAATGCTAAAGAAGGTACAAATTTTTACAACTATCGTGTTGATATTTTTTTTACGGTTGTTGATTTGCGAATCAGTGAGTTGAAGAATCATTTGAGTGAGGTAGCCACTGAGTTGCTTATTTGTATGGCATGTCTCGATCTAGGTGATGATTTTTTTGCTTTTAATAAGCAGAAGTTGATACGTCTTGCACAATTTTATCCATATAACTTTTTTCCAGTAGAGCTTAAGGTACTTGAGAGTCAGCTCGAGACTTATATTATGGATGTGCGCTCCTGTGAAGAACTTCATGAAGTTTAGGGAATTGGTGAACTTGCTATAAAGTTAGTTGAGTTGAAAAAGGATGTGATATATCCTTTCGTGCACTTGCTTTTGAGATTGCTCTTACTTTTCCCTGTTGCAACTACTACTGTAGAAAGAACTTTCTCTGCCATGAAGATAATAAAGACTCGACTTCGGAATCGCATGGGAGATGAATGGATGAATGATAGCTTGGTTTGTTACATTTAAAAAAATGTCTTCAAAACTATTGGGAATGAAGCTATTATCAAGCGCTACCAATCTTCGGGGCCTCATCGAGTAGTTATTTAGTGTTTTCGTTTGTAAACACCAAAATATCTATTTTGTATTCTGTTCTTTTGTGTTGTAAAGAGTCTTTAGTAGCTCTCATGAAACTTAATAAAACTTTTTGGATACTTTGAAGTATGTTTTTTTTATGTATTATCAAAAAGTGCACTTTATTTTTGTGGGCTATTTTACTTATAAAAAAATTTACTAACTTTGATATATTTTTAGCACCCCCTGGGGTGAAATCCTGGTTCCGCCACTACGTGCGCGTGTGTTATGAACTTTGGGTCAACCTAGGTCCTCCCTCCTTACAAAACATGGGTACCCCCAAAGGGAAATGGGAGGAGTTTTAGTGTGGTTTTGAGACTTTGTGCGTGTTTATGCGTGAAGTGTGTGTTGTGTGACTGTGCAGTGCGTGTTCTTGAGTGATAATGTGTGTGTGTGTATTACGGGTGTGTGGGGGTGGGTGTGGGTGTGTGTGTGTTACGGGTGTGTGGGTGTATGAGTGATTTTTGTAATTTGAGTATAGGATTGTGTTAATGTGTGTGTTTTAAACATTAAAGTGTGTGTTTAAGGTATAGGTCGGTATGTATATGTGTAGAAATGTGTGTGCGTGTGAGAATTGGAAGTGGGTGCCTCGGCAGAAAGAAGAAGATGAAGTGTGTGTGTGTGTGTGTGTGTTAGGTGAAATAGTGTGAGTGTTCGATTTGAATAGTAATTGTTATTGTCGAGAAAGGTAGTATATTAATTAGGCAGTTTTAATCCGAATTTTTATAAATAGTTAGAGTCATAATTTGACAAAGTCTAAATTAGTAACCCCCAATGTTTTAATGAGATGTACGCCGGAAAAAAGTTTGGGATTTTTCGGTGTCCAAAAAAGATACTAAATTAGGGTATCAATTAAAGAAAATTCTTGAATTATTTGACATGCCAAACTAAGTTACTTTAATCTAAAATTTTTAGGAAAACCTTAATTTATTGAGATGTTTCATTATTTAAAATTTCGTGTCATTCCAAGGCAAATAGGATTTTTTAGTGAAACTAGTTTCTGAGCACTCGGTCTAGACCCGGTTCTGGATTTTCAGGCAAAAATTTTCTAAAATAATTTTTAATCCAAAAATGACTTCATAATTCTCAAATAGCGTTTTGATGTATTTTTTTAGATTATTCCGGTGCCGAGAACCCTATGGGGCTATTTTGGTGATTTTACCTATAAAATATATTTTTGAGAAAATTCACATACAGTAAGGTTATATTAGCGATTTAACTCACATGAAGGTTGTTTTGGTAATTTAAGTTCAAGAGAGGCATTTTGATAATTTTACGTACCCGGTGAGGGGGTCATTACGGGAGTATGCATGAGTTAGTATTGAATTTATAATATCATAGTGTTGACTGTATACTAATAATTTGATTGCTTTGTTTAGGTTAAAGCAACAAACTTTCCGGTTAGACAGCATAGTTTTGGATCCAAGTGAGGATCTCTATTTGAACCCTGGGTAAAGACTTATGTCTGAACCCTTACTTTGATGACTCGTACTCGTAAGTATTCTTCGATTTACTTATGGCTAATGTTGAACACTTAATTATGTATTGGTATCAGCATGTTATTACCAAGAAAACCCAAACATTGAACTTGAATCAGTTATTTGGAAATCTCATCGATGCTCGTATGCTATTGCATGCTTGGAAAATTCCACAGTTGTTTGTATTCTTTCTTCTGGATTCTTGTGCCTAAATTCGATAACTATTCATATTCGTGCTTAATCGTCATTGAAACCCGAATTGATTTCGGTTATTTGAGTTCATGTTAATGCTCATTGTTATTGTTGTTTTTGTGGTGACCTGGGGGTCTGTATTGAGGCACGCACTATAAGGTTGGTTTGAATCCTACGCGGAATGCAGGCTAGTACGAAAATGGACTAGTATTCGCATATCATGCATGTGTACACCATATTGTGCATTGCCTAAATGACATTGCATAATTGCTTTGCCTGAATGGCATCGCATCTACCCAGAATCAACATCTTTAACTTGGTTTACATTATATCTTATAGTGATTGTTTCGGAAATGGTTGGGAAAGATTGTATTAAACCGTTTGTGCTTGTTTGAAATCCCTCCCCAGATTGATGTTGAACTCGTTTTAAAATTCTTTGAAAAACCATCATTGTAGTTCAGAATGATGGCTTTGAAAATGATCTGTAATGGTTGTATGCAAACCTGTTGTGATTGTTAGTATTTATTTTGGGTATTTACTTATGATTGGTCATTTTGGAAACCTTCGTACTAATTAGATTGTTTGAAATATTTTTTAAAAACATCGTCCGATGGACTCTTTTGAATCGTTTTGTAATTCCTTCAGATGTCCTTATACGACCTTATTGAGCTCTCAAAAGCTCACCCTTTGTTTGATTCCCTTTTGTGGGTAATGCTCATCTATAGCATGCTCGGGGATGGGTTTAGAGTCTGTGTGAGATTCCGGTGAGCTCATCACTACTGTATAGTAAGACCTCTACATGGGTCGGTACTATCAACTCGTACTATAGAAGTTCGAGGTTGTAATGAACTTAGGTTTTAATAGTTTAAGTTTGAGCAGTTTTGTAATTGTGCATTTTGAAGAATTTGAGTTGATGTCGGATTAGATACTTTGAAGTATGTGTTAGTAAATAGGATTTGACAGGTTTGCTGTGACGTGGTAGGTTAATATTCTGGTAGTTCGGGGCGATGAAGCTCCAAATTTCTGGGATGTTATACTAATCAAACTAATTACCCCCTAATTGCCCTGATAAATCCTAAATAAACCCTAATTAAACTATTTAAACCATAATTAAATCCTAATTAGCCCTAAAAAAACCCTAACTAAACCCTAATGAGTCCTGAATACCCCTGTTAACCCTAATTAAACCCGAATACTTTTCCAATTAACCCTAATTATCCTAAATTCAACCCAACCCTAACTATATACATAAACTCCATCACAATCACAATATGACAATATCAACTCCGCTAATGAACTCCATATTCCACTGAAAAACGTGAGTCGGCTTCCCGCATTATGAAAATTCATTGTTATTTTGTGAAATCCATTGACAAGGAGTTGGTTACAACTCGTTGTCAACGAATTTTAAAGTAAATCATTTTGGTTATGGTATTTTCTTGCAAATTAATCTAATGATTCCATCTTTCCGAAATTTTTATATTTTGGTAAGATTGTTGCATATGTTACCAATTTTTAAACGCATGCATGCATAAAACCCTTAGTTCCCGTTCAAAGGTACTCATTATAAAGTAATGCTTTTTAATGAGCTTGTGGATGTCCAGTTTGGACAATTTCGAAAAGCTAAGTGTTTATAAAATAGTGTATCGACTTATGGTCTGTGTTCTATGTCGTGGATATTTGGTACACGTTCTCCAGTATTTCTCAGGGTGAATCCGTTAAATCTTGCAAGAGCAAGATTACATGGATGTTAGAACACCTAATAGAGGTCGTGTACTTGGAAAAATACGGGGAGGTGCTGCCTAATTTTTCGTAGACATAGGACTAAGTATGAGTTGGTAACTGTTCTATAGACGTGTTTTTTTTTAATGGGATAGGGCCACTACCTATTAGAGAATGAAGAGGGTATAAACATGTTGTAACATGCATGCATTCATTTTCATATCGACCCTACCAATTATTGATTTTAATTTAAGGTGGTATATAGTAATGTCAGTCGTCATGTCGGTCGATCGAAATCATGTCTAACATTCATGAGAAATTGATGATGATTCTATCATTACCCCGACAAAAAACTCATCTATGTAGCAATTAAACAAACAACACCAAAAAATGGAAAAAGAGAAGAACAAGGGTCTAATCAAGCTCAAAGCAACCATTCCCTAAGATTCTAGGAGTACCAATTTCTTGTGTTGTTGACATATACATTCTGGAAGAATGATTGACACACAAACACAACACACTTTTAAGATTGCTATATGTACAAACAAAGATGCTATAAGCAATAACCCTAACTTTGATTCCTAAGTTATCAAGCAAAAATAAATGAAGCATTACCCATATTTGTATTTGAAAACAAAATGGTGCATGTACTCCCTCTTTTACATCAATTTTTTTTGAATTTTTTAGCTTCAATAATATTCATTTAAAAAAAATCAACTCTCTCAATGTTTTTACGTTAGTACTTGTCAAAATGAGGCTTACTTAATCTATGAGTTGTATTTGATTACCATACATATAATGTTTGTGTCTAAGCCAAACAAGGACCCAATTTGTTGTGTGTGTGTGTGTGTGTGTGTGTGAGAGAGAGAGAGAGAGAGAGAGAGAGAGAGAGAGATGTTACATGAGACAGGAAGAAGATACTGGTTTGCTGCTCGATGCCTCAGACGCTGGTTTGCTGCTTGATGCCTCAGATGCCGCTGTCATTTTCTTCAAAAGCCAGAATGAGGACATGACATGCCTTTTATCTTGGAAAATGTTAGACATGGGAAAAACATATGCTGGTCTGTTGTTCGACGCCTCAAATGTTGCTCTTCATTTTCTTCAACAGCCAAAATGAGGACATCACATGCCTTTTGTCCTGGAAAATGTTAGACATGGGCAAAAACATGTGCACCACGCTGCCAAAGTAGTCGTTCTATATGGTTTTTAGTCATCATGCCCGCTTTATAAGTGTAAGTACCTATTTTCACTTGCATTCCCGTACTTGAAGTTAAAATATATACTAACGACTAAATAGTAAGCGGAAAAGCATAGTAGGAATGAAGATAGGCCGACTTTCTCTCCACAATGGATTAGTCTAAATACTCTTGTCAAAATAATGTACTGTTAAAGAAGTAACTATTCCACCATACATTATTTTGACAAAAGTCAAAGGGATAATTTCATTTCAATATCTTGAAATACGTTCACATTCTTAAAATAGTATGTGGACTCTCATTTCTAAGAACAAATACATGTATTATGTTCTATCACCATTTAAGTCCATCTGGTTAGGTTTTTCGGTCCAGAATGACCACGTGCTTGTTAGGTTTATTTGAGAGGCAATTTCGTCCATATTGGTGGTTTTAGGGACAGTTTGTAAAAAATGGGTGAAACCAAAATGGAATAATTCCTTTTTCGAATCTTCTTCATTTCTCCACCACCAAAAGTCAAACCCATCTCAACCCACCACCTTCAACCCCCTTACTTCTACCAAACCCTTATTAGGGTTTATTAGGGCTATTGTCATGTTAATTTCTACTGTAGTTTCTACTGGGATTTCTACTATAGTTTTATATTGTCATGTTAATGTGTTTATTTCTTTGGACTTCATCTATACAAAGTCAGTTATGGATAGATTACGGGCCATTCATGGTCATGGTGGACGATGAGCTACGTCCACCCCAGTGGCTCCCACCTCGTTATTGTCTGCTGATAATGAGGCACATAGTGCGAGCATCTAGCATCTGGAGCCCCAGCGGCTGCCGCAGCCCCAACCCCAGGTCGAGTCTTCCCACCCGCACGCTAGTTCTATTTCTTCTGTGGATTCGACCTCAGGTATATTTGATAATAGCATTTAGACATAATGCTAGACTTTTATTTAAATTATATTTGAGCTGTATTGATGTTGGTGTTTTGTAGGATCTCGTTGAGGATGTGGCCTGACACGTTGGATGCGCATCGATCCCCAGCATAAACAGAGAGTTACTCTCACCGAGGAGGGCCAGTAAGTAAAAAATCACATAATGCAGTACATATCACTTTAATTCCAATAGCTATTACTTGTCAATTATTTAATGATATTAATGTATTTCTTTATCAGGTTCCTAGAGTGTCCGGCGAAGATGAAAATCGGCATCCTTGTGAAGGGCCAATACTCCGAGCCATTATTGTACTGGAAGGACTGCGATGTCGGGACGAAGTAGGCCTTGTGGGAGGAGTGGCTAGTACGATTTTGCTTTTTTCTGTTATTATTTGTTTAGTTAGTACTTAATATTTAAATTAATCATACCAATTATGTAATTGGATGCCTTGTAGGAGGGTTTGAGTTTGAGTCGCCTGAGCAGCAGGTGTTGGGGTGACAGGAATTTTTTGCCTATATCGGCAAAAATTACCGGCGATGGCTATACGACGCACGAGAGCGGGCGAAGAAGATGCTGCCCGAGGGTGCCCCAATGGAGGAGTGAAAGGGGTACCCCCTCATTGGATCTCACCATCTGTATGGGAGCAGATGGTTGATAGGTGGATCACTAATCCAGCGTGGGAGGTGAAGAGCAAGTGTGTGAAGGAGAACAGACATGACAAAGATCTTACGCACACGGGGGGATCGGTGCCTCACGACGTCGTCTGACACAAAAATGTGGCTGAGCACCTAAACTTGGAGCCGGATGAGGTCTGTACTCTGATGTACACTCAGACATCCGTAAGGAAGAAGGATAAGGACAATGCATATCAGGCGGTGGACTTCATTTCAAACATTTCCCAGATGGATGTAAGTTACACATTAATTTGTTTACGTTAAAATTTCGTGTATGTATACGATGTATGTTGCCTTACTGTCTTCAATGCCAATCATTGTTTCACAGGCCTCGTATGAACAAATCAGGGGATCTGGGCAGCAGTTCGACCAGCCATCAACGTCCATAAATACGGGTACGAGTACCAGAGTATAGAAGCGGCTAGATACACCAGGGGTCGTTAATAAGCCGAAAGGGTGTGTACACGACCTGCCCAGCATTACTGCACATATCGTGCTATGAGCGTCCCCATACTCTACTGCGCCTCCACTGACGCAGACACCACGTACAGAGCGACAGTTCCACCAGGACGATATATGTCGCATTGCGGATGAGGTGTTTCGGATGATCATCACAGGGGGGGATCCGATACAAAACAATTATTTTATGAAGTCAATTAACACATGAAGTAAACACAGCTTACAATTACTATCGAGATTAATGCCTTCGTGCCTTTACCTACAGGGCACTATTACTGGACATACCGACCCGGATCCTGATGATAGTACCCCCATGGACGAGCATGATCAGTAGGATCCAGATCTCAGTCTCGCCGACTCTTAAGCCCTTCCCCTCCTGTGCCCTCATGCACTTGTGCAGATCCCCGCCTTTATTTGTATCCCTCTGTCGTGCCCTCCTGGACTTGTGCTCCCCTCTCCTTCCCTCCTATATTATATTTGTATCCTGTTCTCGTGCCCTCCTGAACTCTGTATACATTTTATTTTTGGACTAATATAAAATTTGTTAATATATTTATATAGGTACCGCGTTTGAATCATTAGGGGTTAAATAATTGCTTATGGATCAGAATTATTTAACCCTAACATGGATTGAGAATTGATTACAGGTTTGGGTATTAAAATTTAAAAATTGATTTGACTTTTAGCGACGGATTCTAAAAGTTTTCAACTCAATGTACATAATACTTTTAGCGATGGAAAAGTCCATCACTAAAAGTATTACCGACGGACTTTTAGCCACAGATGCTCCGTCGCTAAAGGAATTTTTAGCGATGGAATATCCGTCACCAAAAATCCGTCAATAATACTTTTGGCGACGGATGTTTTCGTCACTAAATATTTTATGCAATAAAATATTTTCATAAAAAATTAAAATGAAATACATAAAATATATTTAGCGACGGAATTTCTGTAGCTAAAAGTCAAAATTTAGGTGACAGATTTTCAAATTCTGTCGCCAAACTTTTGGCAATGGGGTTATTGCCGACAGACTTCTAAGGTTGGGTTGTTTGTTCTTTAGCAACGGATTGGCTTTTAGTGATGGATCAGTATCTTGTAATGGTCCTTCTCACGCCCCGATCCGGAGGCAGACCTACATATACTATTTCAAAATATTCCTGCCTATGAGAAATATGATACTCAAAGTATCTTACAAAAAAAATATGACCCCAAAGAGGTAATCAGAGCTCTAAATTATATCTGAAATAAAAGGCATTTCAAGCTCCTCATCAACGTCTAATAATTGCAGCGGAAGTTTGATAACAATACTTATTTCCCAACCATTGGGGTACCAAAAGTCACTAAATCAAAAACTATTACATGGTTCTTATTTCAAAGCTACTAAGAAAATTATCAATTAAAGTTCAACTCCAGGCTTAAGCATAATGCTATTAACTCCTCTAAGCCATCTCAGCTTAACTACCTGAAATGGGGAGAGAAAAGGGGGTGAGCACAAAGCCCAGTAAAGATCACACGCACACACCCACGGAGTACAACGCTGGTATTCAATAATGTGTAGCTGAGTCCAAACAAAGTATATGGAAACGAAAGTGCAAAGACGATTGAAAATCTTAGCACGACAAATAATCTCACTTCGGGACATCCAACCCATCAAATATCAAATCAAAGTCAAAGTCAGATGAACGCAATCGAATAATTGAACTAATTATCAAATACGATACAATCACGTTATACGTGATTGTAAAGCATGTTAACCTAAGCATGCGAAGTTTCCAAATTCAAAGTTTGTATACCGGTAGCAATAGACATATTATGTCACGTCATCACGTTAACCTAAGCAAATGAAAGTTCTAAATATTAGTTCAATTCAAAGAGATCAAACGGACATCGAAGTATCTCACGGATATACTAGTCGCAAAAGTATCAAAACTTGTATTTCAATAAGGACGACTTAACGATTTCAGAAATTATTCGATATTAGACTCGAATTGAAGAGGACGAAGAGACGAGTTGAACGGAAGTGGAATTGACTGGATGCGAGTTCGTACACTTCCAAAATTTTCAAATAACGAAATATGGGCAAAAAGTTAACAAAAATATGTGCACCACTTGAAGTTTGACAAGTGGCAAAACCACTTTTTACAATTGAACAGTCGTCTTCTCCTAAAAGATGCTGAAAATTCCTTTTAAGTAATGATGATGATTGGCAATTGCCAATATTGGGCAACAGTAGCCGCAACAGCAATCGGCAGAGAGGAAAAACTAGAGCCAGTTAAAAAAAATGGTCGATAACGTGAAACGTAAACAAGCACAGCAATCGATGTGCAAAAACATTCATCCTAAGATGGGTATATACCAATTCGATTAAAAAAAATACCACATCAAACAAATAATGACAATTTTGACGAAGATAAACTTATTACTAACTGAAAATTGGGGAACGAAATCGATTAATAGCATAACGATAATGAGGCGAATATGTACATGAAACCCTTACCTCAATTCACGCTACAAGATTCGTAAAGTTGCGTAACCTTCCGAAAGTATCAAACCTAATTAATAAAATCAACCACTAAGATTAAAATTTTCAAATCAATTATATTTTGATTAAGGTTTAGGATCGATCACTTACCAATTGTGCGTAGAGGGTTGAAATCTCCAAGCCCTAATTTTCTCTTTCTTCTCCTCTCTCTAAAAGCACAGACTCTATTTAACGATAAAACACAAACTAGCCAGTCTTTTTATTTCTCTAAACTTAGTAAATTACTCCAAAGGCCCCTAAAATATGCTACTTATTCAAAAGGAATTCAAAAATATTATTAAAAATTCGAAAGTAACCCAAGAATTAAAATAATTAGCTACATATTATTTGAGGTATTACATTCTCCCCTCCTTATAAAATTTCGTCCTCGAAATTTATACACCTCAGTCACCAAATATCAAAAACTATCACAACTGTAGACTTCCAAAGTTTTCACTATCTAAGCGCTCTAACTCACTACTAAAGCTCACGAGCAATTATTTAAAGACATACGAAAATATGGAACAAGCATCAATCAAAGCATAAGCTTTAGTTAAACCTATGTAAAATTTACCTGTCACTACATCATGGAGATGCAGTAGCATCCTTCTCTGTCAAGGCATAAGCTCGAGCCCGAGTTGTTCTAGCTTGATTATTTCCTGGCAGCTGATTCTGCATTCCCCTACCCTGAGTAAATTGAGGCTTAAGCGGCTAAGGGCAATCCCGAATCCTATGTCCCTGCTGCTGACAATTAAAACATGCACCACTCTGCCAATAACACACACCCCTATGGTTCTTCCCACAAGTTTTGCAAGCTTCAATGGGGTCTTGGGTATTTTTAAGTGGTTCCTTAATAGCTAAGTTGTTGTTCTTACTCTTGGGATGAACCACGTCATTACCCTTTGAGCTACTCTCTTATCTTCCTCTCTTCTGTCTATGTTCCTTGTAGTACTTACGCCCAGCCTCGACATCTTTCTCCACTCTCTGAGCCTTGTCCAAGACTTGACCATATGTGTCTAAAGTTACAGCGGTTAAGAACTTCCTGATGCCGTACCTTAGTCCATTCTTAAAACGTGTTGCACGTCTCTCCTCAGTATCTATCACATGTGTCGCAAACCTTGACAATCTAGCAAATCTAGCCTCGTAGTCTTTCACAGTTTCATCCTCTCCTTGCTCTAACTTTAAGAACTCTTCCACCATATTATCCTTAACATTTCTAGGGAAGTATTTGGCAAGAAATAGTTCCTGGAAACGTGCCCAAGTCAAAGCCTGTTCCTCCTCAACACTCAAAGCTTTCTCTACCATTTTCCACCATTGGTCAGCCTCGTTTTCCAACTGGTACACCGCGAGGTCCACCTTTTGACGATCGGTGATGTTCAGAAGCTTAAACCTCTTCTCTAACTTACTCAACCAAGCCTCTGCCTCCTCTGGCTTGTCTGCACCAACAAATGTCGGACAATTTAGGCGGTTAAATGCCTTGATGGTATCTGCAGTCAAAGGAGTAGGAGGGGCTTCTGCTTCCACGTTGACCCCAGTGACATTATTACCCCTACGACCGCCTCTAGTACCCCCTCTAGCTGCACGCGGCGGCATAGCTCCTGAGATAGCGAAAAACTTATAAGATCACAACTTATTGTGTAAACGCTTCAAACAGAAGTACTACTAAAACTAGACTACTCAGAACTATATCTCAAACATCATAAAGTTCATCTCAAATCATTGAAAGCTTAAGTCTAAAGAGTCTACAGAATCTTAAACCTATGCTCTGATACCAAATCTGTCACGCCCCGATTCGGAGGCGGACCTACATATACTATTTCAAAATATTCCTGCTTACGAGAAATATGATACTCAAAGTATCTTACAAAAAAAATATGACCTCAAAGAGGTAATCAAAGCTCTAAATTATATCTGAAATAAAAGGCATTTCAAGCTCCTCATCAACGTCTAATAATTGCAGCGGAAGTTTGATAACAATACTTATTTCCCAACCATTGGGGTACCAAAAGTCACTAAATCAAAAACTATTACATGGTTCTTATTTCAAAGCTACTAAGAAAATTATCAATTAAAGTTCAACTCCAGGCTTAAGCATAATGCTATTAACTCCTCTAAGCCGTCTCAGCTTAACTACCTGAAATGGGGAGAGAAAAGGGGGGGTGAGCACAAAGCCCAGTAAAGATCACACGCACACACCCACGGAGTACAACGCTGGTATTCAATAATGTGTAGCTGAGTCCAAACAAAGTATATGGAAACGAAAGTGCAAAGACGATTGAAAATCTTAGCACGACAAATAATCTCACTTCGGGACATCCAACCCATCAAATATCAAATCAAAGTCAAAGTCAGATGAACGCAATCGAATAATTGAACTAATTATCAAATACGATACAATCACGTAATACGTGACTGTAAAGCACGTTAACCTAAGCACGCGAAAGTTCTAAGTTCAAAGTTGCATACCGGTAGCAATTGCCATATCATGTCATGGCATCACGTTAACCTAAGCACGTGAAGGTTCTAAAATATTAGTTCAATTCAAAGAGATCAAACGGACATCGAAGTATCTCACGGATATACTAGTCGCAAAAGTATCAAAACTTGTATTTCAATAAGGACGACTTAACGATTTCAGAAATTATTCGATATTAGACTCGAATTGAAGAGGACGAAGAGACGAGTTGAACGGAAGTGGAATTGACTGGATGCGAGTTCGTACACTTCCAAAATTTTCAAATAACGAAATATGGGCAAAAAGTTAACAAAAATATGTGCACCACTTGAAGTTTGACAAGTGGCAAAACCACTTTTTACAATTGAACAGTCGTCTTCTCCTAAAAGATGCTGAAAATTCCTTTTAAGTAATGATGATGATTGGCAATTGCCAATATTGGGCAACAGTAGCCGCAACAGCAATCGGCAGAGAGGAAAAATTAGAGCCAGTAAAAAAAAAATGGTCGATAACGTGAAACGTAAACAAGCACAACAATCGATGTGCAAAAACATTCATCCTAAGATGGGTATATACCAATTCGATTAAAAAAAATACCACATCAAACAAATAATGACAATTTTGACGAAGTTAAACTTATTACTAACTGAAAATTGGGGAACGAAATCGATTAATAGCATAACGATAATGAGGCGAATATGTACATGAAACCCTTACCTCAATTCACGCTACAAGATTCGCAAAGTTGCGTAACCTTCCGAAAGTATCAAACCTAATTAATAAAATCAACCACTAAGATTAAAATCTTCAAATCAATTATATTTTGATTAAGGTTTAGGATCGATCACTTACCAATTGTGCGTAGAGGGTTGAAATCTCCAAGCCCTAATTTTCTCTTTCTTCTCCTCTCTCTAAAAGATCAGACTCTATTTAACGATAAAACACAAACTAACCAGTCTTTTTATTTCTCTAAACTTAGTAAATTACTCCAAAGGCCCCTAAGATATGTTACTTATTCAAAAGGAATTCAAAAATATTATTAAAACTTCGAAAGTAACCCAAGAATTAAAATAATTAGCTACATATTATTTGGGGTATTACAGTCCTTCTCATTTATTTTCAGCATGAATCAAAATCGTTTTTGATTCTAAGGACCTGGCATCTTTGACAGTAAGGCGCTCTAAGGAAACAACATCTAAAGCTTCAAAAAGAGTAAGAGAATCAAGATTTAGCAATCTATAAGCTTTGTTATTATAGCATAATCAAGAAAGATAGACATAATACCTTGGGAACCCAAATTTAGTCTTTAATGGGACTTGTCCAGTATATAAGCAACACACTCTCACACCTTAATATAACTAATGTTAGGCTTTCTGTTCTTCCATAGTTCATATGGTGTTTTGTCCATATTTTTATGCAGAATTCTATTAGGAATGTGGCATGTTGTATATAGTGCTTCACCCCAATAACACATATGCAAGTTTAAACTAAGCAACATGGCACTTACTATTTCCATAAAACTCTAATTTCTTCTCTCGGCTATACCATTTCGGTACAAACTATGTGAAACGGTCAATTTCGCTGATTTCACGTATGAGCAGAAGCACAAAAGTTGAATAATTAAGAAACGAAAAGGCATCCAAGCAAGTTTTGCTTCTTTAAATCCATAGAACATATATCATTGTTTCAAGGGATAGGTTTCCCTCCCTCGCCTAATCATATCCATACTATTATAATGTGTAAACAGTTAAAAAAAACATGATCTTATAAGCTTCCACAGTATCACCAAATAGCAAAGTATGTGGTTTTTAGCTTTGTTCAGGTTCATCAAGAGTATCAAAAGCATAGGGCTTGTGGCTCTCTCCAGGATTCTACTTCTTTAAAGCAAAATTATCAACAATATTCTTTCTTCATCCCCGTACTATATTCATTACTATACTTCCTAATTAGAAATGGCAAGATTGCCTTTGCATTTATGACAGACCTTGTGGATATTGATATGTGTGTGACTGTATTGATTGTGCATGTCATGAAAATGCTAGAAAGATAAGTTATCCTTCTTGACAGTGGTTTGCTTTTTGATATGTCCTTTTTATGGTACTTTGCTTTTCTTTTATGTTCTAGTGATATTGTGATAGGGTTTTGAAGATGGATAGGACTTGGATATCAGTGAATTTTAGATATTGTGATGAGTAAAAGCTTGGAGTAAACCAGTTTATGCATTTTGCTGTGTCTAATATGGGTAGTAATGCTATGCTATGTTAACATATTATATCCATCTATGGTTGGAGAACATCTTTTTGATAATGAAATTCAACAGAGTTACACACATTATGTATATCACGGGGAAAGGTATGATAGTAGATCAAATAGAACATATGACAATAATCATACTGAGAATAGGAATGGCAGTAATGAAGACATTGGAGACGTGGTGAACAAAAAGGTGATAAAATAGATGATTTGATTAGTGATGTATGCAAGGGAAACTTCATTGAAACAGAACCTCAAGAAGAAATTGAACCAAGGGATGCAAATGAAAGTAACACACACAACTTAAATGAAGATGAAATAGGAAAGTTTTATGAACTCTAATGTGAGCTATATCATGGCTTAGAGTTGTCAAAAGGGCCGGGCGGCCCGCGGGCTGGCCCGACCCTGCCCGTTTTTGGCGCGGCCCGGTATGTGAACAGTAGCGGCCCTAATGTAGTGGGCTTTGGGCCTGGGCTTGGACCAGGCCAAGATTTTTCGGAAAAAAGCCTGGGCCAGGCTCGGCCCGGAAAAGCCCGGTTCTGGCCCGGCTAGGAAAACGGCCCGGGTTCGGCCCGGTTTTAGGCCCGGTTCTGGGCCGGTTCAGCAGGCCCCACCTGGTTTGAAAATTTGATTTTCCTCCCAACGGATTTATTCCCCATTACTTCCCTAAATTCCACTTTTACCCCCCCAACAGCAATATAACGGCTAGTTTGGGGGGTATTTTGGTCTAACTTAATTTTTTCAACTCTTTTAAGGGTTTTTACACTCTTACCCTCCAAAAAAAAAACTATAAACGGATAGTTTTTAGGGGTATTTTGGTCTTTTGTGAAGTTTCCAAAATCTATAAATTCACACTAGTTCTCTCTAATTTTTCACACCAATCTTCTTACTCTCTCTTATCTAAACATTCTACATTTCTACAAGCTTTGCTACTATTTCCCTCTCCAATTACTACTCTTGTTAATTACTACTATTATTTTACTAATTAGTGGCCTTGGTAATTATTACTCTTGTTTACTAATTACCACTCTTTCTAAATTGTAATTACTTACTACTCCTCTTATTAATTTGGTATTCTCTAATTCTTTTGCTAAATTGTAATTACTAACTACTACTCTTATTAAGATCGTCTCGGGAATTAACATGTATCAATCCCGGGTTTTCGGCCAATTAGTTTGAAGTAAAATATCAAATAGTAGAAACAGTCTCTCTTAAATAGTAATAATTGTTATGTGTTCAGATTTTATTAATAAAGATCACCAAGAAGAGTAAGAAAAGATTTAACATATAGCAAAAAATAAAATGAGAGACAAATAAATATATCTATACATACATACATATATATATGAATATTACATATAATGAAATAAAAGGATAAAAATTAGATTTGAAAATTAGACATGCCTAAAGATGAAATTTAAAATTGAATAACAAGAAAATTTAAAAAAAATTTTAAAAAGGGCCCGGGCCGGCCCAAGCCTGGCCCTAGAAATTGGGCCTAGGGCCTGGGCCTGGACTGGGCCTAGCATTTCTCCTCAACCGGCCCGGGCCGGCCTGGCCCGGATTGGCAGCCCCTTGGCCCGGCCCCGGCCCAGCCTCGCTTCAAGCCCGATGGGCCTGGGCCGGGCGGCCCAAGCCCGACCCGTTTGACATCTCTATCCTGGCTGCACCTCCACTACAAGAAAAGAGGGAATTAGCGACGGACTTTTAGCGACGGACTAAATTCCGTCGCTAAAAGTCGTTTCAGAGACGGAAATAACCGTCGGTAAAAGTCCGTCGGTAAAACTATTTAACGACGGAATTATTCCGTCGGTAAACACACCCGTCGGTGAAAGTAGGGTTTTCCCGACGGACTTTAACCGACGGGTGTGTTCCGTCGGTAAAAGACTTAAAAAGATCAGATCCCCTTTCTTTTCTTTCTCCCGTTGCTCTCTCTCTCTCTCTCTCTCTCTCCCTCTCTCTCACCGGCGATATTCCTTCTGTCGCCATCCCCGTCAACCTAGCCCCGGACGGAATAGAGCCTGCCACCGCCACTGCCGCCCATCTTCAAAACCGAAGGACCGCCGCCACCACTGCCGCGCTGCCACCACTGTCGCGCCGCCACCACTGCCGCGCTGCCACCACTGTCGCGCCGCCACCACTGCCGATCTGCCACCACTGTCGCGCCGCCACCACTGCCGCGCTGCCACCACTGTCGCGCCGCCACCACTGCCGCGCTGCCACCACTGTCGCGCCGCCACCACTGCCGCGCCGCCACCACTGCCGCGCCGCCACCACTGCCGCGCCGCCACCACTGTCGCGCCGCCACCACTGCGATTATAAAGCGATCGTAATTTCACGGGTAATAATAAACTTGCAAGTCTACATTTGAAATGAGTGTTTGACTTGGGATTTTTCTTTTTTGACGGTGATGTAGTATGACAGACGTAATTTTGTATGACTGTATTCACACTGTTAGTAAGTGTAAGACGTTATAGAAACTCCTAATTTGGAGTATAAAAATTAGTTAGTCTGGGTCTAAAGGCATTCATATCGTTCTACTGTAATTTATCTATCAACCGAAAGCCTCTGGTGGACCAAACACAATATTGCGAGTACTCATTCGTTGAAAAAAAATTAGTTGTTATAGTTACAATTTTTTATATAGCGACAACTAATAGTCACTAGATGTATTATGTGACATTTCTGCTTATATTTTTATCGACAATATTAATATTCAGCAGCACTTTATTTAGTATCACTAAATAAAAACTACTAATTAAAAACATATGACGACCGTTAATTGTCGTTGTACGGTGTTGTAACTATTTTCTTACAACTCGAGTGGAAGTCAAAACTTTTTTCTCGTTTATTTCCCTAAACCCTAAACCCTAAACACTAAATTGAATGCCCTAATCCAACCGATGCCTAAATTGAACTAATTGAACCCTAAATTGAATGCCTCAAATCAACCGAACCCTAAATTGAATCAATAGAACCCCCTAATTGAACCCTAAATTGAATGCCCTAATTGAATCGAATCCTAAATTAAACTAATTGAACCCCTAATTAAACCCTAAATTGATTGCCCCAATCTAACCGAACCCTAATTGAACCCCAAATTGAACCCCCTAATCCAACTGAACCCTAAATTGAACTAATTGAACCCTAAATTGAATGCCTCAAATCAACCGAACCCTAAATTGAATCAATAGAACCCCCTAATTGAACCCTAAATTGAAGTAATTGAACCCTAAATTGAATGCCCTAATTGAATCGAATCCTAAATTAAACTAATTGAACCCCTAATTAAACCCTAAATTGATTGCCCCAATCTAACCGAACCCTAATTGAACCCCAAATTGAATGCCCTAATCCAACCGAACCCTAAATTGAACTAATTGAACCCTAAATTTAATGCCTCAAATCAACTGAACCCTAAATTGAATCAATAGAACCCCCTAATTGAACCGAACCCTAAATTGAACTAATTGAATCCTAAATTTAATGCCTCAAATCAACTGAACCCTAAATTTAATCAATAGAACCCCCTAATTGAATCCTAAATTGAAGTAATTGAACCCTAAATTGAATGCCCTAATCGAACCGAACCCTAAATGAAACTAATTGAACCCTAAATTGAATGCCCTAATACAATCGAACCCTAAATTGAAATAATTCAAGCGCATCGGATATGTGAATTTTGAACATTTTTTTGCCATTTGAACATTGATCATTTGTTTGATAATTTTAGGTTGTTAATTGTGCGTTTTAGAATTGTGATTATTGATCGATGATTTTAGGTTATTAGCTGTGCATTTGAAGTAATTGCGATTATGAATTGATGATTTTAGGTTGTTAATTGATGATTTTAGATTGTTAATTGTGCATTGAGCATTTGAGATATTGAGATTATTGACGGAGGATGGGACCCAATTGGATTGAATGTGTGATTTTTGTTAATTTTTATTGCATTGAGCATTTGAGAATTGAGATTGTTGACGGAGGATGGGACCCAATTGGATTGAGATACCTGTTAGTTAGCGCAGACACGGACACCACGTCTGATCGACGGTGTCCGACATTTAGAAAACAAATTAACGTATGCCGATGTGTCTGGAGGTGCGTGTCGGTGGGCGTCGGACACGTGTCCGGAGGCGTCGGACACGTGTCCAAAGGCGTCGGACACGTGTCGGTATGTGTCGGACACGTGTCCGGAGGTGTCAGACACGTATCGGACACCATATCGACACCCTATATGAGGTGTCAGAATTGAGGTTGTTGAATGTGCATTAAATTTAGGTTAGTTAGGTTAATTAATGCGACATTTTTAGCATGCACCCCCTGGAATCTAATCGCGGCTCCAGCGCTGGCTATAATTAGCCCTAATTAGTCTTGATTAACAATATTTTAGTAAATCAATTAACCCTAATTAGCTCTAACGAGCCTAATTAGTTTTAATTAACCCTAAGAACCTGATGAAATTCAAATTAGCTGTAATTACCTCAAATTAGCCCAAATGAACCCAATTATGCGCATATTGATTGTAGTTAGCCTAATTAGTCATAATTTGCACTAACATAACCCAATTACGCCTAATTAGCGCTAGTTAGGACTAATCAACACTACTCGGCACCATCAAAACCCTAATTAGGACTAAATAACCCTAATTAGTCCTAATCAACCCTAATTAGCTATAATTATTCGAAACTAGCCCTCATTAACATTAATTAGCTCTAACATAACCCAATTAAGCCTAATTAGCCCTAATTAGGACTAATCATCACTACTCGGCACAATTAAACCCTAATTATTCATCACGGGAAACTGAAAATGAAGATGATTCGCAAACTGAAAATGATCGACTTGTAATGTTGTAACATCACGGGAAAAATGTAGTAACATTTTAGAACTTGGTGTTTATTGATGTGTTTTTGCACATCCGTTCATATATATATATATATATAGTGCCGATGATGATTTATGCCTAAATTATTGTTTTTCACGTGTTAATGTCTTTGTATATAATCTATATGAAGTCAGATATGAATAGGATACGGGCTATTCGTGGCCGGGCTGGACGCCGAGCTGCTTCCTCCCCGGTTAGTCCCACCTCGTCATTGCCTACTGATGACGAGGCACAGAGTGATCGCGGACAGCCATCGGGGGCCCAGCCCCAGCCGTCGCCGTCACCGTCGCCCCAGCCCCAGCCATCGCCGTCGCCCCAGCCATCGCCGTCGCCCCAGCCGTCTCCATCTTCCGTGGGTTCTACCTCAGGTATAGTTGATAACGGTGTTTCGTACATTTTCGCTAGCCTTATATTTGAACTGTATTAATGTCTGTGTTTTGTAGGATCTCGACGAGGCCGTGGTCCGACACGCGGGGTACGCATCGACCCCAGCGTAAACAGAGAGTTACGCTCACGCAGGAGGGCCTGTAAGTACTAAAAATATCACCTCATGCCTTATGTTTAAAAATTTTGGGTGTTAATTTATATTTGAACTGTATTAATTAATTTAATTACTTCTTTGGCAGGATCCTGGAGAATATGGCGAGGACAAAGATCGGCGTTCTTGTGAAGGGCCGATTCTTCGAGCCACGCCTGTACTGGAAGGACTGGGATGCCGCTGCGAGGGAGGCCCTATGGGAGGAGTGGCTGGTACGGTGAAGTATTTTTTTCGGCGTTAGTAAATGTTAAATTACAGTTTGTTTTATGTTGTTAATTTGTGTTATTGAATGCATTACAGGAGGGGTTCACGTTTGATACGCCTGAGCAGCAGGGACTGGGGCAGCAGGCTTTCTTTGCCTACATCGGCAAGAATTACCGCTGATGGCTCCACGATGCACGGGACCGGGCGAAGAAGGCGCTGCCCGCGGGTGCCCCGATGACGGACATGACGAAATATCCCCCACATTGGATATCTCACCGTGTATGGGGGGAGATGATAGATCGGTGGGCTGCGGATCCAGGTTGGGACGCCAAGAGTAAGAGCGGGGCTGAGAACAGACAGAACAGAGATCCGACGCACACGGGGGGGTCGGTGCCACACGACATCGTCCGACACATGAACGCGGTCGAGCACCCGGATCTAGAGGAGGATGAGGTCATAGCTCTGACCTATACTCAGACGCACGTGCGGAAGAAGGACAAGGACGAGACGCACCAGGCGGGCGACTATATTTCAGATATTGCCCGGCGGATCGATGTGAGTCAATTTATTTAAGTTAATGTTTTTTCTTTCTATCCTCAATGTCTGTTTCGTTAATTAATGCCCTAACATATCGTTAAACCACTATTTTTGCAGGCCTCGTATGAACAGCTAAGGGGGTCCGAGCAGCAGTCCGGACAGCCATCAGCGTCCACTAGTACGGCTGCGAGTACTGGGGGGTTGAAGCGATGGCTGGATACGCCGGAGGTCGTGAATCGGCCGAAAGGCCGCATACGTGGCCTGCCTAGCACGACTCCTCGTGCCGTGATAGGAGCGTCCTCACCCCCTGCTGCCCCTCCACAGACACCGGCTCCTCGGCCTCAGTTGGACGACGAGGAGATCCAGCGCATTGCTACAGTGGTGTGCCGGATGATGAGGGAGCAGGGCACTGCTGGACCAGTCGCCCCGGCCCCGGTTCAGCAGGATCCAGATCCGGGACTCGGGAACCCCTGATGAGCCCCTTCCCGTGCCCGTTCCTAGCTTCCCCAACCACCCCCCCCCCCCCCGCGCCCGGGTTGTACTCTTCTCCCCTCTCCTAACCGGCTATTTCCGGTTCCCCGCTTTGTACATGTATGAGTTTCTTTTATAATAAATATTTTTTATAATTGATTATATATATTTCTTTCTGTATTTCGCTTATTGCGCGTTGTTGAGAATTGTATTTCTGTACAGGTTTAGGTAATTGAAAAAAAAAAATTCAAAAAAAAATTTGAGTTTTGGCGACGGATTTATTCCGTCGCTAAAGTATTCCTTTCAATTAAATATTTAGCGATGGAATATTCCGTCGCTAAATAAGTTTTTTAGCGACGGAATATTCCGTCTCTAAATATTTAATCCGTCGCTAATTGGACAAAAAATAAAATAAAATAAAATTCGAAAAATATAATTAGCGACGGAATATCCGTCGCTAATGAAAAATAAACCCGTCGGTAAAAAGCACATATTTAGCGACGGATGTAAAAATTCCGTCGCTAAACTATTAGTGACGGGCTTTTATACGAGGGATTTTTAGCGACGGTGAATCCGTCGCTAATTCTTTTAGCGACGGAATTTGGGCTTTTAGCGACGGATTTCCCCGTCGCTAAAAGCCTGTTTTCTTGTAGTGCTCTTTCACAACATTATCATTCATCATTCATATGCTGCACTTAAATGTCTTACACAAATGGAGCCAGAAATCATTTACCAATTGAAAAATGTTTCCTATGTCCTATTATGTGGCTGAAAACATGTTGTGTGGATTAAGGTTGTCATACACAAAGATTCACGCGTGCAAGTATGATTGTGTCCTTTTTTTGGAAGGATAATGCTGATAAAGAAAAGTGTCCAAAATGTGGCGAATCTAGATGGCAAATTGACGATGGTAAGGGAAAGAAAGTTCCCCACAAAATTCTTTGCCATTTCTCAATTAAACGTAGGCTTAAAAAATGGTACATGTATAAGGAAACAGCTACTACAATGAACTGACACAAAGACAAGCTGTTGGATGATGGAAACATTTTAAAGCACCCAGCCAACGACATAAAATGGAAGGAATTTGACAAAGAGCATCAATCATTCACATAAGAGGCTCGAATGTTAGGCTTGGGTTAGCAATTGATGGTTTTAATCCATTTGGTAACATGAGTACATCCTATAGCATGTGGCTGGTTATTGTGATACCATACAATCTGTCCCTTTAATGCTCATGAAGGAGCAAAATATGATGACGTCGTGACTTATTCCTGGTCCTAAGGTGCATGGGAAAGACTTTGAGATATATGCAACCACTGATAGATAAGCTAAATGAGCTGTGGGAGCACAGACTCCAAACATATGATGCTTCTACTAAAGAGACTTTTCAGATGCATACAACTGTGCTTTGGACTATAAGTGACTTCCCAACATATTCATATTTTTCGTCACGGAGTACAAAAGGGTACATGGCTTGTCCCACATGCAATGAGGATACAAGTTTACAAAGATTGAGGAGTAAGATAGGTTACACCGGATATCGTCGACTCTTACATAAGAATCATCCATGGTGGAGGAGCATGGAATTTAATGGTAAGCCTGAGAAAGAAAGAGGCCGATGGAGTATTCTGGGGAAGATGTATTAGAGCAGTTGGTACATGTTCCAGATCATAAACAAGGGAAGAATCCAATCAATACGAAGAAAAAGCGTACAACAAATGAACTGAATTGGGTTAAGAGGAGTATATTTTTTGACTTCCATATTGCGGACTCTAAAGTTAAGACATAATCTCAATGTTATGCACATCGAGAAAAATGTTTGTGAAAATGTGTTGGGAACTTTACTTGATGTCGAGGAAAAACCAAGGACAGCGTAAAGGCAAGAGAAGATCCAAAGGACATGAATATAAGGAAAGAGTTACATTTAAAGGCAAGTGCTAATGGTACTTACACGATGCCGTCTGCACGTTACACCTTAACAAATAAAGAAAAGCAGGGGTACTGTTAGTTCTTGAAAGCAATGAAATTTCCAGATGGATTTGCATCTGACATATCACGATGTGCAAATGTTGATGATGGCAAAGTGTCCAACATGAAAAATCATGACTGCCTTGTTATGTTACAATGACCAATCCCAGTTGGTAAGCGTGGATATTTGCCCAAGGATGTCCATGGTCCATTGGTTGAATTGGGAGAGTTTTTCAAGTCTTTATGCTCTAAGACATTGGAAGTGGAAGAGGTAGAAAGACTAGAGAAAGACACTATCTTTATCCTTTGTAAGTTGGAAAGGATTTTTTAACCAGCCTTTTTTATGTCATGGTTCATCTAGTAATTCACTTGCCACGAGAGGCCTTACTGGGGAGGGGGGGTTGTTTTTGCATGTATCCAATTGAGAGGCACCTGGGCTCTTTGAAGCAGCATGTCACCAATAAAGCACATCCTGAAGATTCAATTGCGAAGGCCGTCTCTATTACCGAATGCTTAATAGTTTGCTTGATGTATCTTAATGATGTGGAGACTAAGTTCAATCAAGAAGAACGCAATTATGATGGCGGGGAAGTGGATCACGAGGATGAAACGTTTCTTTTCACACGGGTGGTTTGTCCATTCGGCGCTTCAAAGCTCGAATACCTTCCATCCGAAGAGCTAGAAAAAATGCAATGGTATATCCTTAATAACTGGGAGGAAGTTGATAACTTTAAAGCGTAAGTCCACATCCTTAGTTATTATTTTGCCAATTCATTTCAGTAACTAGTCTCTATTTTTTTTTTTTTGGAGTCTCATACTTGTATATTGAATGCTTAGTGAGCACAAGGCAGAGTTAGAGAATCAATGTTCTCTTGATGTAACTAGGAGGTATAAAGAGGAGTTTCAAAACTGGTTTAAGAACCTTGTAAGTTACTGCATAGGTTTCTTTTCATCTCTTTTAGTGGCCTGGTTGTAGAAGGCAAGCACGAGGGAGTGCCAATTGATACTATGGTGTGTTGACTAATGTGACTGAGCTGAAATACATTAGAGACAAAAAAGGAATTTTATTCAAGTGTGAGTGGTTCAACACTAACCTTAAAACAGGAATACACATCAGTGAGAGTTTCAAAAGCACTAAAGTCACTGATCATTGGTACCAAAGTTAGCCATACGTGCTAGCGGGTCAGGCAGAACAAGTCTATAATGTTAATGACATAAAGTTGGGGGAAATTGGCGAGTGGTGCATAGGTTTAAACATAGACTCTTCTGAGACATACCGAAAATTGAGCCAATAGACATGGATATTGAACCTGAAGAAGTTTATCAAGAAAATGGCTCACCAACATTATGACGAAGTGTCTAGATTAATAAGGAAGAACTGGGCTAGTTGCTTAGGCATGACGTTAAACCGATCATTATTGATAGAGTCACAAAATCTGTCGAGGGTCTTCAAGATGTCAGAGACGACGAAGAGGATGATACATTTGTCGAGTATTCTGGTAATGAAGAAGATATCTTATGTAGTGAGGATGATGATATTGATGCAGAAGATATATGAACTTCTCATACAGCAAAGACCTTAATGAGCATGTGAAGTTGTTGTATATGCTATGTGATTTAAGATTATGTGAAGTTGTTATTTATGTTGTGCTTGTTTCTTTTAGTTTCTCTTCCGACGTTAGATCCTAATCTCAATTATGACATTCCAGGCAACATAACCTTTAATGCTACACACATCTTAATTGCCAGACTTTAAAATTTACTCTACATGTCTATATCACTGAGCTGTTGAGTAAGCAAGTGAGTAGTTGGCATGAATTCTTCAACTGGCGCCCCCAAGATGGTGGACCAGGAAATTTAACATGTTTACGGAAGCGATTGGCATCATAAACGCCACTCCACCTAGAGAAGCTTTAGCTGCCGATGCACAGGGAGAAGCCACACCTACCAGCATGACTACTAGATCAATGCCTTCACCTCAAATGCCTTTCCCCAGTAATGTGACACCAGCGCCGTCAGCCCACAAGTCGAATCTCCTGCTAGTAGTGTTGGTAAGTTGACATGCAATTGAGCTAATCAAGCACTTTATTATTCTACATTTTGAATTGCCTTTCCCATATGTTTATTAATAACGAAGTCATATGGCTTTATAACTGCAGGATCTGCTCCTACCAAGAAAGTACGGGGTAAGACTAAGGGAAGAGGGACATTGAAGATAGTCGAAGCCACATGAAATATTCAGATCATTGTGGGTCCTGAGAAGGGAAGACCTATTGATCGAGTTGCATCAGCTAAGTATGCCAATAAGATAGGTATTGTTGTTAGGAGTTTTATATCTGATGGGATAAAGACATGGAAATATATTCCACAAACTCAGATAGACTTAATCCACGAGCGGCTTGGGGTAAATCCATTTCACATTACGTTCAATCAAACTTTGATAATATGTAAATGCAACTTGTATGAGAAAAAGGATCATTAACTTGCAGGATAAATTTGAAGTGATTGATGATGGTCCTCATGTGAAGAGATACATCAAAACGTTGTTGAAGGCTCCTTGAGAAACTATAAGTTTTCGTTAAAGGCAAAGTGGACAACACTACTTGAAGGCAAAGGCCCTTTGAACATCTGTCACCTGTACATGTCTTCACCCTCCTGAAGGGATGGAAGTCAAAGATTGGGAGATGTACTGTAACTTATGGGAACATGAAGAATATGTGGTACGTTTGGCTGCATTTTTTCTGTTTATAATGATGCTTGAATTGCGAATGTTAAATGTCTTATTCAATTCCATCTAATTGTTTATTAAAATTCAGGAAAGATGTCATAAGAATAAACAGAATAGAGATAAACTCAAGACACATCATGTGACTGGTTCCCAGTCTTTTGTGGTTGCTCGCTCAGAGATGGTACTTAATTAGGCCTTAGTTTTTTGCTTTAATGTTTAAGTCATCTTAATGTTAATGTAGATCATCTTATTCTTTGTAGAAAGATCCTGAAACTCATAAAGAACCTGATCAGATTGTGTTTCACAAGCATGCATATTTCTCTAAGAAACACAATAAGTATATCATGGATGAAGCCAAGTCAAATCAGGTACACAAAGTGCAAATGTGAGATAAATTTCCATGTTAGATGCCTCACATTATTTAATTCATTTCACTATAAATTTTAGAAACAAATGGAAGAAATTATGTATGAGAATCCAGATATGGACCCAACGGAGATTGAAAAGATTGTTCTAGATAAGAGCAAAAAGCCAGGTCACATTAAAGGTCTCGAGTTTGGGCCAAGACCGCCCACACCCTTGTCTCAACAAGCAGTTTCGGAGGAAGCCCGAAGCCATACTGCTTTGGAAGATGAGCTGCAAGAGTACAAGGCTCTTATGCATGAGAAACACTTGGAGCTCAATTCTCAAAAGTTAGAGGTAGCAACGTACACGTCACTCATGGAAGAACAACAAGCCCGACTTGACAGGATGGAAGCTATGATAAATCTCCAAATGGCTCAGCCTTCTTTTCACTCATCCACAAATACTTAGAAGTTCCTTACGATTCCCTAATCTTTTTCGTAATATCTTTATGATATAGTGTTTGTGTAGATACACCTACCTGCCTACTTGCTGTCCTATATCAAAAAAAAATTTTGCTTTAAGTGCCTACTTGTTTGTGTAGATACACCTAGTAGCAACTTTCTCCCTAAGCTAAACATTCCCGGCTTAAGTTTTAGTTTACAAACCAAAATCAATCTAGGCTTTCTATGGATTTTATTTTATTTTTTGTTTTTTTTGCTTTGCTTTAAATGCCTGCTTGTTTATGTAGATACACTTAGTAGCAAATTTCTCCCCAACCTTAACATTCCCAGCTTAAGTTTTATTTTACAAACCAAAATCAATCTAGGCTTTCCATGGATTGTCTTTGCTGCTTGAAGATTGTAGCCTTTCGTTCGCCCCATATCATGTACACAGTGACTGCAACTCCCAGTTTACTGAGCTTAGCATGAAAGTTGTCCTATAGTTATACCTTGTGAAAAAAGTTTGTTTATGTGAAAGAGTTTAGCTAAGGCTTTTGCTTACGTATCTAGACCTTTTCTTCACCCTCAACAGAACACACACGCACACATTACAGACGCCTCTGTTCACACACGCTGAACTCACACACAGAGGACACTATGCACCTTCACACCCCTGTTTCACACATCTACAAAGTGCGTGCACACACAAACAGAGAGAGACAGAGAGCTGTAATACAGCTGTAATTACAAAAAGGGAATAAACTGCACCTGGTAGAGCGTTATTTTGAATTCTTTCTTGATTGAGACTGAGTAGAACTTCATGGCTAGAAGTCCAAGTTGTAGCTATTGAGTTAATATAGCTATATCCCCCCAAGGGGGATTTAAAGGGCAATCTTCCTTTTCAATATAATATATATCTATATCTTCAATCAATTCATCGTTTGTTAAGCAAGACCCCTTGCTAGGCTTTCTCTCATGACATGTACTAAGTACTAAATATGATACTGAGATGCATTAGTTAGTTTTGTCATAAACAAGACATGATTTTTCTCAAAGAATACAGTAAGACTTATAGAAAAATTGATCAACAACCAAAGTATAAAAAGAACGATGATAGGGATTGCCATTATTAGAAGTAGAAAACAGGCGGTAGAGTAGAAATAGAAAATGGACAATGGTGTTTTGAAGTAGATTGTTGATGCATTTGGTTCATGTTTTTTTATGGTTGTGAGCTGTACAGTAGAGACATTCTCTCTATAGTGTCTCATGGCTGCATTTATCCATGAACTTTGGGTCATATGTTTTTTATATGGTTGTACCTTAGATATTTATCCATGACCTTACCTTGGATTTATATTCTTGCTTGATTTTTCAATCCCCCTATCTCTACGCTGTCTGCGTTAGAACCTTTACCACAATTTCCATATGAGAGATAGACCGGTCCTTAGTTTGATTGAGAAATTAAGATAATTGTTTACAAGTGACACCATGCTACAAGTTCCACTTATTCTTTGACAAATCTGTCAAGAATGGAATTCGGTCTCCCTTCATGGTAGTACAATCCAAGTCTCTATGGTTAAGTTAATTCAATAAGGATATCGCTAAAGATTGTAAGGTACTTGGTTTTTCTTTGGTGCTCAGTAGGGTTTAGTCTCTGGCAGGTTATTCTGGCTTTAAAGAGTGTTGTTGATACTAGACTACGTAATACGTAGCAGGCCTTCGGTAGAGTTTGGGATGATGGGTGAGAGCTTGTAGGTGGTGAAGAGTTAGGCAAATCCAGAATGAGTAGTGGTTGTCTTTTCAGGCTTGTTGGGGACGAAAGGTTGGAATGAGCTAGTAGGCCTGGAATGAGGAGCTTGGTAGTATGGTTTAGGGTGTTGGTAAATGTGATATAATGTAGCAAATAGATAGCATAGTGCTTCTGCTTGTTGCCTGGCCAATTCTCTGGCCCTTGATAGGCTCTGTGGCCTCCACATCTCTGTAGTCCTTATTTCACTTTCAGTCTTCCGAGAAAACACTTTACGAAATAATTCTCATTGAACTACCCTTAGTAATTCTCCTTTACTGAAATAACTCTCACACAACAAGTGAGCCCTAATGGCTTCAAAGTCGATGTAATTTTATTTACTAAACCAGTTTAAGTATATGAACGTAGCTCTGATATGTAAACTCATGAACTAAAACTAGAAGTTGATATAACATGCACCGCACCAAGCCCTTTGCCCCACTTATGTACCACTGACAAGCTTCATTTGACATACATGTGATGTGTCAAATGCTTTAATAAAAATCTCTTGAGTAAAGAATCAACAACTTCTTCTCCTACCCTAAATAGCAATGTTGTATATAAGAGAATCATATTTGAACTTTATTTTAGAATTTGAGCAACGCATCGCTAACATAATTATACAGCGATACTTAAAGACATCTTTAACCATAAATTTCAGTATCAAAATCTTATTTATATTATGGGTGTTTCTTGATAGCAACTGATCGATATAGGCATCGGTCTCGATTTTGGTTACAAATAACAAGCTCTAACTGAGAAACATTGGCTGAGGTGAAATGGGCATTTAAGTGTCATGATCAAGGGAGTGAAAAGTTTGACATGATGGAATGTTGACTTATTGGAACCCAAAAGCAAGCGAAACGAAACGTATGTATGAGAGAGAGAGAGAGAGAGAGAGAGAAGCAGCAACAAAAGCAGTGAAGAAGGTAGGGACCGACAAAGTAGTAAGTGGTCCATTAAAATGAGGGAATTCCAGTTAGGGAGAGGGTGTTTTAATTTACCTTGGTGGCTTGTAAGTGTGAACATGTCCAATGGCTAAACTTGAGCCTGACTCTGGAGGTGGTAAATTGGTTTTGCCTTTGGATTCATTCTGCCTAGCTTCCACTTTATATCCAATCTTTTTCCCCACAATCGCTCTCTTTACCCGGCCTATTCATGGTCCAGGCCTTGACTAATAGAAGTGCATCCTACATTTTAGTACTAATTAAGGATACTATTGTATTTTATTGATTGCCTTGCCGGTGGAGTAATTTTTTTGATAGAGATTCCGTTTATAAACTTCCATTATATGGTGCACTGGACAAGTTTAATTTCTTTATCTATCTTATACTTGCTTCTTGAGAGGCTAAACATGATTGAGTAATTTGATTGTGCATTTGTGGTAAAGAAAAGATGTAATTAATGGTGGTGGATTGCATGGAGTATGGAGTGGTTTGGGCAGCATCTTAACAAGAATACTTATGTTCCTCTTTTTATTTTTAATGCAGGCTAGCAATCATTGTTCTTTTATTTGATGTGTTCTCGGATGCAATATATGGATCATCTCCGGACATGATACGAAGCAAGCGTTCAATCACCAACCACTAGGGTGGTTGCATTTGCATCAACCTGTGCAGTGTATTTGTATAGTGCTAATTTATACTTACGATATACGTCAAGCTTTTTTGCTACGTAGTTATGTACTCACTTTGTAACCAACTAAATCTTTGTATCGATAGCATTAGTTTTATTTATCAGATGAAGACTTTTTTCTATTATTTGGCGCTAAATATTTCTATTATTTGTTGCTAAATGAAATCTTTTTATTATTTGTCATTAGAATTTGATGCTCATCAAAGACCAAAGGATTCATCGATAAAGGGGGAACAAGTAATGACAAACCTTTCATCGTTGAATGTAGCTTTCAACGACGAAGCCAGCATGTCAAGGAAAAAACTGTGACAAGCAAGGCTTTACTGACAAAGTTCATCAACAAATGTCACCATTATCGATGAAGCCAACATGTCAAGGAAGAATTGTGACGATCAAGGTTTTACTGTCAAACAAAAGTTTGTCAACAAATGTCACCATTATCGACGAAGTTAATATGTCAAGGAAGAATTGAGACGATTAACGTTTTATGACGAACTTGAGTTCGTCAACAAATGCCACCATTACCAACGAAGCCAAGGTGTCAAGGAAAAAAATTGTGTGATCAATGATTTATCGACGAACCCTAGTTCGTTGATAAATTAAACCATTCTTGACGAACTTGAACATGTAGTGACAAATTTGGGTGAACTATTTCGACGACATTTATTATCGTTAAATCTCAGACATTCCTTGACGATGTGTAAATTCGTCAATAAATATTATTTTTAACGACGAACACAAATGTTCGTCGAGAAAAACCTTTCTTGATGACACGTCCTTGACGAACTTTTTTCGTCGCTGTATGGAGTTCTTGACGAATATGTCGCCTTCCTCAACGAACCACGTTTGTCGTGGAAGGTCAAATTTCTTGTAGTGCTACTCTCTGACCTAAATACTCAACCCAATGCCATCAAGAACCCAAATCAAACCCATAACCCTAGCCCTAGCCTTAGCATTACCATGACACCCTCGTCGTTCTTACCGAGGCGGCATTTTTAAGGGAAGGGGGTGGTGGCTAGGGGTTTATAGGAAAGGGTGCGATAACTAGGTTGAAAAGGGCTGGATAGCCCTACATGTAGCTAGCCAGCATGATAGACTATGACACATGACTGGCAAACATCTTCTGCAATATCTAATTCTCACGAAACACTAAAATTTTGACATTGCAGTAATAAAAGTGAAGAAAGTGTTTTATAGCCAATTAATGTCAAGTGTTTAAATTGGAATTGTCCAATTTCTTGTAATATATGTCTATGGCATGTATATAAATCTAGAAAGTAAAACTGAGAAGAAGTTTGAAAGATAAACAAGTGATATCAACCGAAGTTCCAAAATTAAGCCAAAAAGGATTGGTAAAAGTAAAGTGTTTAACGGAAAGGAGTTATGACTAATAAATGTATAGCAAAGTTTGTAAAACGAAAGGAGTTTGGAACTTAAATGATGCATCTTTAAAACCAATAATTAAATGAACTAAAAAGATCTCACAAGGCACATATAAAAACTCAATTAGTTAGGCAACAAATCTATTAGCTGTAGTTTTCAGAGATCTTTCTAAAGCTTTTTATCGTTCTTTTAGAGTTTTAGCCTTTCTTCCTGCAAGAATCACTATCAAAGTTCAAAATATCATTACTTAGGTCTTTCGGTATCATTCATTATCCATTTTATTTCTTTTTGCACAATGATGGTCATTTCTTGTAGCAATGATTGTTGGGGGTTAATAGCCCCGCAGTTTATATCCTTTTGGTAATGATCTAGTCTTTTATAATTTTTGTATATTCTTATTTGAAGATTAAAGTGTGATGCCAAGGAAAGTGGGTTTGTACCTACGTGGAGGTGCCACAAGGAATGCAGTCCGAGTCAGATGCCAAGTATGTTGATGTGAGACACAGCAAAGGTGGAACAAGGGCAGAGACCAAGGACTTCCCAGACAAAGCTTGAGGATCACAGTGCTGCGAGGGCGATAGCGCATGATGAATACACGACGACAGTCACAGTCCGATGCTTAGGTCCAGAGTTAGGGTCCTGTATGTTTCTCTCTCTAGGATTCTAGAGTGAGAAAGTGAAATATGTTCTGAAAATGTCCAACCTCCCGAATGAATTCTCAAGACCTCTATTTATAGAGATTGAGATGATGATGTCATTAACCGACACGTGGCGCTCCCCGGGAGTGACACATCACCGGGGGGTCCACGGGTACCGGTGTTCCACGAACTGTCGGATCACATATTCATTCGGCCTACTCCCCAGAGCGTCGTTCTATCTGTCTGGAAAGACTGGCTCCCACAGTGTCAGTGTGGCCAGAAAACCCCTTGATCTAACCTCAAATCCAAGACCCTTGCGGAGTCCCACAGGCCTGGCAGCGGTGGGGAAGACCCGACGCCCAACTGCCAGGTGAACTAGGCGCGATGCCCTCCGAAGACCTGCTCCCGTCTCGGAGTGACCCGGGGGTCATAGTCCCTAGGGGTGCTGACGTAAGCCCCAGTGGCGGAGCACGTAGGCCAGTCACGCATGCACCTGACGGTGATAGTGTCTCGGAGGAGTCGTCTATTCCGCAGGCCGAGGTAGCATCCCGGAGGAGCCGTCTACCTGGCCGACCAAGGTAGCATCCCGAGGGAGCCATCTACCTGACAGAATGAGAGTCTTCATGCCGGAGCACTAAGTGCTCCCTGGCGAGGAGAGTTTCCCGGAGGAGTCGCCTATCCCCGCGGGTGAGTCCTTATGCCGGAGCACTTGGAGCGAGTCAAGGTAGGATCCCAGAGGAGCCGTCTACCCGACTGACCGAGGTAGCATCCCGGAGGAGCCGTCTACCTGGCGGAAGGGGAGTTGAAGAGCTCACTGGCGGAGATAGTGTCCCGGAGGAGTCGCCTATCCCCGCGGGTGAGTCCTTGTGCCGGAGCACTCGGAGCGAGTCAAGGTAGCATCCCAGAGGAGCCGTCTACCTGGCGGAAGGGGAGTTGAAAAGCTCCTTAACAGAGATAGTGTCCTAGAGGAGTCGCCTATCCTCGCTGATGAATCCTTGTGCCGGAGCACTAAGAGCGGGTCAAGGTAGCATCCCGGAGGAGCCGTCTACCCGATGGGCCGATGTAGCATCCCAGAGGAGCCATCTACCTGGCAGAAGGGGAGTTAAAAAGCTCTATGGCAGAGATAGTGTCCCGGATGAGTCGCCTATCCCCGCAGGATGCTGCACACTCCGAAGAGTTGGTCGAAGCATGTTTCATGATCAAGGCAAGGTGTGGTGAATGAGTGTAGTGCCAGGGGGCATGTAACATGATTGTGGCGCATGGGCGCGACGGAGTGAGTAAGGTGTCGGGGGCACGTCTGTGATAGTGGCGCGACACATGGGCGCGACGGAGTGCGTATGGTGCTGGGGGCATGATAGTTTGACAAAAATCCTGGGGGCACGGCTGTATCAGCGGCGCGGCGCACAGGCGCGGCGAAGTGTTGAAATACGGCGCCCAGACGAGGACGACGGGGGTCGCGGAGTTGTGTCCGGGCGACGGGGTCGCGGAGTTGTGTATGGTCCCTTGAAGAGAAGTGAAGGTGTTAAGTATGGAGACCAAAGGCCAACCCATAGGGGAAGTCCAAGGCCAACCCTTAGGGGAAGTCCAAGGCCAACCCTTAGGGGGAGGCCAAGGCCAACGCCAAGGGAAGGCTGAGGCCGACCACCAAGGGGAGGCCAAGGCCGAGGCTGACCCCAAGGGAAGGCCAAGGCCGAGGCTGACCCCAAGGGGAAATCCAAGGCCTAGGCCGACCCCAAGGGGAAGGCCAAAGCCAACTTCCTTGGGCAAGTGCCATGGTGCGCCGATGGGTGAAGTGCGACGGTCGAAGTGTGATGCCGCGTCGCACAAGGATAAGTTTCTTAGTGACGAAGTCACGTCACGAAAGTGAGAAGTGCACGTGACTTGAGCGTGCATGCTTTGACCGGTTGTGAGCGTTGAAAATGTCTGTTGCTTGTGCGGACGTGTCATGCAAAATGGGACCACAGTGGGCCTTTGGGTGCGACCAGGATAAGTTGGGAACATAAGCCCCCTGCGTGTAGTGTGCGCGGAGGGGCAACCCGAGCGGGCGTCGCGAGCATAAATACTTAGCAAGATTTTTTGTTGTTTGGCCGGAGTGTAGCTAACGTCGTCAATGCATGATGATGAAGAGTAAGTGGCTCGAGCCACCTCGTGCACCACCTACGAAAGCCTTGGGATGCTTTGGTGTTGACGTAAAGGCATGATGATAGGGCGTAGGGGCGCGAGCACGTCAACGGTGCCCGGGCGACAGACGACGAGTGTCGAACAATGAGTTGGCGTAGGTGGTTCGAGCTACCTCGTGCACCACCTACGAAGGATGTTGATGTCGAGGGACATTGTCATGAGGGGCGCGACGAGGGCGCGGTCGGACGTCGCGATGCGGGGGCAGTCCACGACGGGCGCATGGGCGCGGGCGATGCACGTCGGTCTGTGTTGCAAAAAAAAATTTGAAGTTGTCGGCATTGGATGTCGTCCATGATGTGAAGGTCAAAGGTGCCAGGGTGAACTTGGGGGTTATGACTGAAGTGAAGAAGTTGTGGAGGGGGGACCGCGTTGGTCGTCATGATGAGTTTTTTTTTGTTTTTGTGCATGCTTGTGAGTATGGTTGTTGGCCGTTGGGTGAATGTGTGTAGGCCGAAGTTTGGAGGGTAAGCCTTGGTGTGGTATGAAGCTGAAGAGTGGCCTTGGTGATGGAGGCCGCAGTAGGCATGGAGGATGGTCATGCGTTAGAGTTGAAGGTTGGCCGTGGGTGATGGAAAGAAGGTGAAGGGAGGGGGAAGAGGATGAAGGCTGAAGGTTAAAGAGAGGGAGGGATCGGCCTCGGCCTTGGGTGTGGCGTGAGGGTCGGCCTCGGCGGGGAAGGAGGGTCGGCCTCGGCCTTGGGGATGGGGTTGTGGAGGCTAATGCCGAAAGAGGATGGGGGAGGAAGGGAGGCAGGGCGGGGTGATGGCGGCACGAGGCCGAGGGGGACATGGGGCAGGGGATAGGAGGAAGGTGAAGGGAGGAGAGGGGAGGGGAATGGGGGAAGAAGGGGGCGGGGTCAGCCTAGGGGAGGGGGTTGGGGAGGCCGAGGCCGAGGCCGAAGGAGGGGAGGGGGAAGATGGAGGGGAAAGAAGGGGGCGGCGGCGGGGTGCCGAGGGTGGCCGAGGGGCGGGGGGAAGGAGGGGCGAGGAAGAGAATAGAGGGAGGTGGGGGCGAGGCCGAGTGGTCGGCGCCGGCGAGGGAGGGCTGCCGGCCGAGGCCGAAGGGGGTGCGGCGCAGAGAGGGCGGGGCGGCGGCGGCAGGGATGAGAAAGAGATGAGGGAGAAAAGAATTAGGGTTAGGGTTTTGGGGGACACGAGCTAGTGGGTCGCGAGGTTGGGCGGTCCGGGAGTGTGAGGGGAATGGGGCGCGTGAGTCGGGTGCGCGGGTTAGATGGGTTCGCAGGTAGGGTTTGCCCAGATGACTCTTTCTTTTTGAATTTGAATCTGAAATTTGAAAATTTTTTTTTTGGCAGCCCTAAAGATGGAGCCCCCAATGAAGATTTTCACAATGTGGTAGATGATAGAGAGAGAAATGGGATGGGAGAAGAATGAAGCTTTTCCATAAGAAAGAGAGAAGTTGTGTATGAAATGGGGAAATTATGATAGGGTGTTGGATGGTGAGAGGGAGAGTGAATGGAGGTATAGAGAGAGTGATGAGAGCATGAATGTGGAGAGCATGTGGGAAGATCAAAAACTTGAAAATTTTTCTAAGTGTTAATTTTTTATTTGTGAGCTCGGGCAAGGATGCTAAGAGAGGCCGCTGAGGATGATCATCGATGACCGGTTGCGAAAAAAAATGAAATTTTTTCTAAGTGTTGGCCTGAGACAAGGATGCCGAGGGAGACCACTGAGGATGAAGGCCAAGGTCGAGGCCGACCCCAAGGGGAAGGCCAAGGCTGAGGCCGACCCCAAGGGGATGGCCAAAGCCAACTTACTTGGGCAAGTGCCATGGTGCGCCGGTCGAAGCGTGATGCGACGTCGCACAAGGATAAGTTTCTTAGTGACGAAGTCACGTCACGAAAGTGAGAAGTGCACGTGACTTGAGCGTGCATGCTTTGACCGGTTGTGAGCGTTGAAAATGTCTGTTGCTTGTGCGGACGTGTCATGCAAAATGGGACCACAGTGGGCCTTTGGGTGCGACCAAGATAGGTTGGGAACAAAGTATAGAGAAAGTTCTTTTTTAGATTCTTCTAGTCTAAGTTCCAAATTTTGAGTAAAATTTGTCTAAAATTACACTTAATCTTAATGTTACCTTCTTTTTTCTACTTTTCAGTTAAAAATCTGTAGTGTACTCTAAATTTCTCTTGATAGTGCACTACAAAGCTCCCTTTTATTTTTACCTAGCATGACCTTATTCATCTTAGTGGTACAATGAGTCTATTAATGTAGTTGTGTATATAATTTAGCATACATTTGTCGTATGACTTTTAATTTGACAAAAAATTATATGATAATACCACACATACTCATTTAAGAAGTCAACATACATCTCTCTCTCTCTCTCTCTCTGTTCGCGTGTGTGTTGGGTTGGGGGCTGCGGGGAGGGGGGGGGGGGGGGGGGGGGGGGTGCGGATGTGCTATTGAAATGTATACTACAAAATGAATGTGTGAAATTAATATGAGATAATGGCAGTGAACGGAGAAATTTCAATGATGTTACAAACCTAAGTTTTTCACCCTATATACATACACGTTACATTTATAATATAAATACAAACCCAACAAAAGTTCATCAATAGTACTTTATAACCAGATAATTCATCGAATAGTAAGACCTCTATTATCAAAATAAAAAGAAAAACAAATATTACCTATGACACAAGGTTTTAAAGAATTAAGAAAATTATAACAACTCATATTTTACCAATCATATAATAACATCTAAATTCATCATAATAATTGGAAAAAGAAGGTCTAGTCGAACTTGTAGAGATTCTGACTTGGTCTTATGTAGGCAAATTTAAATTTGTAGTTATATGAAAAGGTTAATAGATGCAATAGTGGGTCCACCTCAAGAAAAATATAAAAATAAGGAACGTGGTACTACGCAGACTTAGCAACGGTTCTCTAAAGAGTAGCAAAAATTAAAGTATTCATTTTATCGATTTTGGTAAGTTTTAAAGTTAGGTCTTGATAGGGTTTTTTTTAATGATGAACAAAAACTTAGCATCATATTTATACTCTGGGGCTAGAACCCTCTCGCTTTGATTAATTCAATTCTTTTGCCACTACAAGATACATTAGTAAACTTTTAACTTAGCCGAAAATGTTATAATTTTGCCTCGCCTTTTTTAAAATTAAAAAGCACTCTTAATGTTTCTAAATTTTATAAACTTAAAAAGGGTATTTTTAAGACTAAAATTTAGTCATTTAACCCCTTGGGATAGTATTATACGGTGGGGCTAGATCCACACATGTTTTGGTTCAATTCATAAGCTTTTTGTCACTTAAGGATGTATTAGTGAACTTTTAACATATTTAGCAGCAAATTGTTTGAATTCAGCCAAAGATATTGTAGTTTAGCCTAGCATTTTAAAAAGTCAAATACCCTTAATTTTTGTAAACTTTTATTTTTTTAAAAATGTATTTTTAATGAAAAAAATAATTAGCCATAGAATTCTTGAGATTATTCTGCACATTGGGGATTGATCCTCGCCCCTTTTGGTTAAATTCATATTCTCTTGTCACTAAAAGATGCATTAGTGAACTTTTAACCCCTTTAGCGGCTAAAGGTTTAAAGTTATAAAAAAAAAGTTCTAATTTAGCCTCACCTTATTAAAAGTCATAATCACCCTCAATATTAGAAACCTTATAAACTTAAAAAAGTCATAGCCTCACCTTATTAAAAGTCAGAATGGTATGATCTAGCGATTCCCATGCATTTAATTTTTTTAAAAAACTCCAAGTTTACGATAGCTTTCTTGCGCCAATGTATCCGTATTTAAACTCTAGAATTAAACTTCAGCTTCATAATAGTTTTAATGTACTGATATGTTTGCATTGAAACTTTTATAAATGCACAATAATTCAAATCTGTAGCACATGCATTAACGTACAAATATGAAAATACAAAATTTAAAAAGATTGGATTTCTGACAAAATATTCAATTAAGTTTAGGTATATTACATTTCTTCTAAAAAGCTAAAGAAAATTTTGTTGTCTGCAAGTTATTTTTTATAAGCGAATTAATGGAGAAGATGTAGTAGCTACGTAACATCCCCGTTAAATTTTTTTAGTGCGTTAATTTATCATAAACATTTGTTTTTGGGTCCATTAGTAATATTAGAAAATTTTGGAAAAATACCTAAAGTTGGAGGGGGTTTTAGGGATTTTGGTAATTTTCCTTTCTAGTGTGTGTGTTTGTATATAGGGAGCTGATCCGTTGAGAGCGCTAGCAAAATGGGTTAAGTTGCTAGCGCGATCTGGCCGTCCACGCGCGATCTGTGGGTGGTCTAGAACTTTTTTTGCATTTATTTAAAGTTCGTCCGCTACATTATGTAGCGGATGATCTTTTGACAAAAATACCCCTGATCCCCGAACTGAGAATGCTGTATTTTATAGGCACAGTGTCGTCCGCCACATAATGTGGCGAACAATCCAAACCCATTTCTCCTCTTGTTTTTGTAACTGCTCCTTCATCTCTCTCTCTTCTTCCAAACCCATTTGCCATCCCTTAATCTCTTTTCTCGGTTCATCCAAACCCAATTCCACCTAAAAACTTTCTATCCCTTAATCCCATCTTCAACATTTCCATTTAGCAGGGAGACATTGTGGAAATCGTTTCAAGTCGGCGCAGTAGTAGTATGTCATAAACTTGCTTTGCACCCATCGGAGCCTATTTCTGCCTGCAGAATCAGGTTTTTGCGTTTGCCATGCCTGATCATTAACAGAATTACCAGAAGCACAAGATGATCATGCAGATGACTTAACACACCCATTGGCGTTGTAGTTTCTGTAAGAGGCGATGAATGGAGCTTTTGTCCAATCAGTCTTCACTTGCCCGCCTTGTGTTGCCCAGTCATCCGCATTCCAAGGGCTCGAGTACACCCTCATTGGTTGACTCTTTGGGAATGGAACGCCAATTGCTTTGCTGTTTTGGAATACCCTTATGGGACTGTTTTCCACCAAGAATCTGAAAGTCTATGGAGGAAAACACATTCAGAAATCACTGGGTCATTAAAACGGCAAGTTTGCCATATCTAGTTATATCAGATTACGAGATGCTATATTTAGAAATTGTGGAGCTAGGTACATACATGATACGTTACGGGTTCCAAACAATTGAGTAGGTGTGGAAGGCAGCAGTTGGGTGGAACCATAGATGGAGTTGTTGTTCCTTGTTTCCTTTCCCTTGAGCATAAACATTGGTATGAACTGTGTAAGGATTCCCTGACGAATTTCCCAGGAACTCCCAGTTCAGTGGTGGCAGTGACATAAAGTTTTTAGGTGGAATTGGGTTTGGATGAACCGAGAAGAGAAATTAAGGGATGGCAAATGGGTTTGGAAGAAGAGAGAGAGATGAATGAGCAGCTATAGAAACAAGAGGAGAAATGGGTTTCGATTGTCCGCCACATTATGTGGCGGACAACACTGTGCCTATAAAATACAGCGTTCTCAGTTCGGGGATCAGGGGTATTTTTGTCAAAAAATCGTCCACTACATAATATGGCAGACGGACTTAAAAAAATGCAAAGAAAAAATATATGGACCGTCCACTGATCGCGTGTGGACGGCCAGATCGCGTTAGCAACTTAACCCATTTTGCTAGCGCTCTCAACAAATCAGCTCCCATATATATATATATATATATATATATATATATATATATATATATATATATATATATACATACATATATATATATATATACATATATATATATATATATATACATACACAAATATATATATATATATATATATATATATATATATATATACATACATATATATATATATATATATATATATATATATATATATATATATATATATATATGTCGACTGATGTGTGTATAGTGTTGTGTGCCTACTGTGCAAAGGGTGTGGGTTTTGTGTGATACCGTGAAGTTTTGTAGGTGGATTTATGGCTGTAAGAAGAAGTTGTTGCCATGAGGTGTTCAGTGTGTGTTGAGCAGCCGTATGCACGTTCCCAAGAGGGATGGCTGCTTTGAGGGATATGGGTTGATTTGAGAAGGTCACAACCATAGTGGCTGTGACTGTGTGCTCGTGAACATGGGTGTGTAAGGGCATGGTAAGACAACCGTGAGTTGTTGATTTTGTGTGTGTCTATGTGTGTGTGTGTGTGTGTGTGTGTGAGAGAGAGAGAGAGAGAGAGGCAAGGGAATAACATATCGTGATGGCCATATGTGCATGTGTAATGTATTTGGGTGTATGGTGTGTCTTGGAGTATGTATGTGAGTGTGTGGGTGTGTTTGTGTTCTTAATAGTGTGTGTGAGTGTGTGCGTGTGTTTGTGTTCTTAATAGTGTGTGTGAGTGTGTGTGTGTATGGGGAGGGGTGCGTGTGCGTGTGCGTGTGCGTGCGTGTGTGTGTGTGAGAGAGAGAAAGAGAGAGAGAGAGCTGCTGTGAAGGCAGTCTGTGCGTGTGTTTGTGCGTATATGTGTGTGCGTGCGTGAGGCTGCCAAGATGGTAGCATGTGTGTGTGATTGTTGTGTGCGTGAGTATGTGTGAGGGTGGGTGTGTATAGTGTGTGTTTATTTGTATATGTGTGTGTCATGACTGTAACTTGTGTGTGTGAGGGTGCAGAGAATGTGAAGAAGGTGAAGTGGGTTTTGTGGGTCTGAGCAGATTGGGTGGTACCTTGTGCTTGCAAGGTGTACCACATGCTAGCGTTATGTTCGGTGCGTGCGTTGGGTGGTGCACAGTGATTGTTAGCATGTATTTTACAGTAGGGTACCTTAGAATACATTAGAATTTCTGGCAAAATTTTATAATTTTCTGAAGTTGTTTGTATTTTTAATAGTTTTGTAAATACAGAGTTGTTAAAATTCGTTTGGAGTCTTTAAAATTCATGATAATTTTTGAAAAAATTACTGTAATGTTTATATAGTATAAATAAGTTTTGGTTGAAGTTTGATAAGTCTTAGAGTTGATTTGGTAACATTGCTTGTATCGCATTGGATTCAGCAAAACGAATAATTTAGAAATAGTTTTAATGCCTTTCAAATTTTGATTTCAATTTTTGTAATTTATATATATATTTTAAAGCTGTTACAAAATTATGGGACTTTATTTTCTACTAAAAACAATTATGGCTATTTATGGGTTTTTGTTCCATTGAAGGAAATTGTTTTTAATTCAAAAATACTTGAAAATTTAGAAAATTTATATTTTCATTTTATATGCTACTTTAAGCTATAAAAATATTTTATGAGAAATTATTATCAATTCGGAGTTATTATTAAGCCTCGAGGAGTATATTGAGTTTTTGGACTAGGAGGGAACAACGTTTCGGAAATTGGTATTGAGTTGCAGAGAAATTGAGGTCGTTGACCTAAATCATGTTGGACTTTATATGTAGAAGAAAACCCCCCACCCCCCACTAGTAACTTGTCCAGCTCATACCCACTTAATGAATATACGGTCAAAAATGTTTGGTGAAAGCCACCTTCCGAGCAGTTGTATTTCTTGTTTCAATACATGTCTACGCGTAGATAATGTCTACGCAATGGTCTGGCGGCCGCTTATATTCAATTTTCCGTGTCGATCATACATCTTGATCTTGAAAAGTAAAAAGTTGCAACTTGTACGTTACGACGAAAATTAAACAATTTAGGCGCAGTCACTAGGCCCACCACTACTGTTTTACATGAATGGATTAGGATTGAAATCTTTAATTTTGTGGCCATAAGATTTTTAACCCAATGATGCGCTTTGACATTTGCGGGCTATAAATTTGATTCATTGCCATCATCGTGTTTTTGTTGCTATAACTGTTTTGCAGAATTTTTAGAACAGCACCCATACTGTAGCAACTGCAGGGCATGTGGGTCTGAATTGGATCCCTACTGTAACAAAAAATATTCAATCACTTATTGTGTGGAGCTCATTTTACGAATCGTAAACCTTAAAAGAAATTCTTTTAAATGATTTTTTTATAAGTTGGACCAAATTGTTAATACAACGATAGAAGAAATTGTTTTTGGTTGAGACTTGATACGAACTTTATTTTTTTTGGCTAACTCAACACCCTATCAACAGTTGTCGAGCCAAAAGTATTTCGCTTATGTATCATACCTTACAGCGACCCTTTCTGCCAAAGGGTATGTGTTATCAGTTTTCCTTTACCTACTTAAAAAGAAGTACAAAACTAAAAGGCTGCACAGGTAATAAACAAAACAATTACGTGATCGTTAATTTTTATTAAATAATGTGATCATTAAATCAACTTTTCCTCTATAGCCTAACTCATGCCGTTATAGCGCTTATTAAAATAGACCATGTGAGTCCATTTCTTTGAGATTAAACGCTACAAGGCTAAGAATCTTTCAACGCGCCAAGTTGAGCAATAGTTTTGGATTTATAATGCCATTGACCATGTCCTTATTTCTCTATATATACCCGAGCCTCAGTTACACTCAAGGACATACGATCATTTGTCACCTACGTCTTCACCAATTATACTCCAGTTCTTCGTTAACAGTTATAACAACACTAGCAATCATGAAAACCTACGGATCAGTTGCTACGGAAATGGAAATACAAGCCCCAGCACGCAAGGCGTGGGCGCTTTACGGCACGGTTGATCTCACAGTTGTCACCGTCCCCAAGTATCTAGCAGCTGTTGACATCGTCGAAGGTGATGGAGGAGAAGGAAGCATTGCCAAATTAACTCCACTGACAGGTACAACTTTCACTTTATCCCGGCTTGATATACGTTTTTCCTTCATTCCTCGGGTGGTTTTAAATTCATGTCTCGGGTGCTTGTATCGACAAAAATGTATTTCTACTCCTCATACACATATATGCTTATCGGCAGAAACTTTTGGCATGAGGTTCCATCATGCTTCGTACGAAGAATGTGGTCAGCAGACGTTTATTTTGTGATAGAGTGCAACATGTTTTCCTTCTGAAATTGAACTCTTCCCTATGTGGGATCCTCTATTAACAAACATGCTCCATCCATCAAATGGTCCTGATTGGCGTTTAGTCTAGATGGCTAAACATAGCCATATATCTGCAAAAATGAATGTTATCATTATTGAATGAATTTTGTCTGTGTCACGGCTAACGTACCTATTGGATGTTGCTTTGGCTTGATGACCAGGTTCTCCGTTTTACGAGAAGTTCACCAAGGTTGATAACAAGCATATGGTGAAAGAGACGGAGATAACTCAAGGCGGATTTCTTGATTTGGGATTTACTCTGTATCGGATCCGCTTTGAAAACATACCGACAGGTAAGAAATCATGCATCACCAGAACAACAATCGAGTATGAAGTCAAGGAGGAATTTGTTGCCAACCTTTCAAGGGTTTCTATTCTGCCGAGTATTAACATCGCTAAAGATATTGAAGCCTATCTACTCGCACATCAAGAACATGAAGACTGTGAGTGATCTAATAACTCTTCATCAATCCCCGTAGTGGATTGTTTGGTTCGTGATTCTCATTCTTTGGTGGTTGGAGTGATAATAACGGAATAGTTGTCAAAGATCGGTTCATCATCAGAGATTTGTCAACAAGCAGATGTTTGTGTTAGTAGCAGTATGCTTCCATTTCTTTGTAAACCTTTTTGTCAATCTTTTGCTGATATCTGTTTCCCCCAACTATTTGTTTTTAATGTAATCATTTGTTTCCATTCTATATTCTAATAACATTTTTTTATTCCGTGAGGACCATCAACTTATCTACAAATCCGTTCATCTAAAATATTCTATGAGTCTCCTGTTACTTGTAGGACTCTTCATCCATGGCCATGTAAGGGCTCCATTGAACAAAGTTTGATATGCTTTCTCCATAATTTTATCACGGTAGCAGCAGCATTAGCGGTTTCCACCAAGAATCACTTTTCAAAGCCCGAGTTTCATCTCGCCACAAGCCATCACTCTTTTCTCCTCGGGTGTCCTTTTCGGCTGTGTGGAGCAATTTCGTTTCCATGGTGATAATTTTGCTTGGATAAAAAATTGAAGTAAAAACTCATTTACGTCCTGAGTGACCGAAAAATTAATGTGTGAGTTTTTGGCACGGCCTGTTTGTGTTCCGCAGGTTATTCGGAGTGGGTCGCGATTTAGGTAGTGTTTTGTAACATTTAAGTTTTTAGTTTTTTTTCTAGTTCTGTTAACTGGAAGAAAAAAAGTGTTTGACACACAGTTTTTATTTTTTTTTTCTTCAGTTTTTAAAACATGGTTGTTTTCTAAAACTCCCATTTTTTATTTTTGGGTTTCCAATTTTGATTTTTGTTTTGAGACAACCCCCAACCCCCCCCCCCCCCCCCCCCCAGAAGAAAAAAAAATGCCACCCGCCAGTGCCACTGCCACGTTCACCGCCACCGTCACCCCCACCCGCCATCGTCGCCACCGCCGCCTGCCCCACCACCACTAAAGAAAAAACTCAAAATAAAAATTGGGTAATCAAACAAACAAAAGAAAAAATTCAAAATAAAAATTGGATAATCAAACACCCATTTGCTAAAGTTATCTTTATCGAACTCAATAAAGATAGCTTAGTATATGTTGTGTAATGTAATTACGAGCATAGAAAAGTTTCCTTATGCAATGTAATAATGAGCATAGAAAATTTTCCTTATGCAATATGAGAGCTCTCCTCATCCCCATAAAGCTTTTCTAAAGCTCTCGCATTACCGGTCACAACACTGTAGAATGAATACTAAACCTGATAAGAATCATGAAAAAAGCAAGATAAGGAGGAACATGTGTGATAATGTGTCTTGGATAAAAAAAACTGGAATGTGTGGGTGTCCCACATTGGTTATTCAGAGAATGTTTACAACTTAGTCCTAAGTATATAAGTCTTGTCCGACATTTGTTATTTAGAGAAAGTCACTACTTATCTCTAAGTATATATGTGTTGTCTTGTATTGTGTTTTAGGTACAAGAGAGAATAGTCATTCTTTGAGAGGGTTAGTTGAGAGAGACAAAGATATGTAATCTCCATAGCCAGACATAATAAAATCGATGCTACCACCGTGGTGTAGGCTTTCGCCGAACCACGTAAAACTTGTGTCTTGTGTGCCTCTATTTTGCGTAATTGTTTTCGATTCTCTTCTTTATTGCTTTGTAAGAAATCTAGTATATTCTTTAACACATGTGGTATTAGAGCTAAGGTTCACGGTAGATTGAAAGCACCTTGTAATTGCGCCAAATACTTCGACGAAGTATGATTTGGAGAAGTTTGATGGATCGAACGATTTCAGTTTATGGAGGATGAAGATGCATGTTGTTCTAATTCAGCAAGGGTTATTTAAAGCGTTAAAGGGGAAACAAGGGCTTCCTGATACGATGTCTGCTGATGAAAAAGAAGACATGTTGAAGAGAGCCCATAGTGCCCTATTGCTGTGTTTAGCCGACAACGTGTTGCGAAAGGTTTATCAAGAAACAACTGCGGCTGGATTGTGGCTGAAATTGGAAAGCTTATACATGACGAAGTCTCTGACAAATTGTATGTATTTAAAGCAAAGGCTATATACTCTTCGGATAAAAGAAGGTACATCGATCAGTGATCATCTTGATGAATATAACAAGGTAATATTAGACCTGCAAAATATTGATATCAAGATAGAAGATGAGGATGAAACTTTACGGTTGCTGTGTTCTTTACCTCCGTCATATGAACATCTTGTTACTACCTTATTATATGGAAATTACAGTATCTCCATGGAGGAGGTTGAGGCTATGACAAGTTCTCAGGAATTAAGGAAGAAGGTTTCAAAAAATAGGAGAGAGGAACATGGTGATGGTCTGATGGCTCGAGGCCGAAGCACTGACCATGCTGGGTCTAAAATAAAGGAAGATCGAGGTCTCAGTAAAAAAACCAGAAAATTGAAGTGTTGTTATTTTCACAAGGAAGGGTATTATAGAAAGGATTGTTCTGAGCGTAAAGGGAAGAAAAAATATAATTCCAAGATGGCTGATGCTGGAGTAGTAGAAGATAATTCTGATGGTGCGGATGTTCTCTCGTTTATTATCAGTTCCTCAGATGGAGGGTGGATTTTTTTATACAGGTTGCTCTTATCATATGTGTCCCAATAGGGATTGGTTTGCCACTTATCGCTCATTTGATGGTGGTAAAGTTCTTATGGGAAATGATGTCACCTGTAAAGTGGTTGGGATAGGTTCAATTCAGATTAGGAAATGATGTCAACTGATGTCAAGCACGTTCCAGAGCTGAGGAAAAATCTGATTTCTTTGGGTACGCTTGACTTCAATGGTTGTAACTATCGGGTTGCAGGTGGATTTATGAGGATAATGAAGGATGCTCTTGTTGTGATGAAGGGATTGAAACAAAATAGTCTCTATTTGTTACAGGGTAGCATAGTTATAGGTGCAACAGTAACAATTTCATCTTCTTATATAGATTCTGACACTACCAAGCTTTTGGCATATGTGTCTTGCGTATATGAGTGAGAAGGGTATGGATGTGCTGAGCAAATAAGGTTTGCTGAGAAACAAGAAAATCGGAAAGCTAAATTTTTGTGAGCATTGTGTCTTCAGAAAGCAGTGCAGGGTGAAATTCAGTCGGGCTGTTCATACCACCAAAGGTACGGTCGATTATATCCATTACGATCTTTGGGGTTCGTCCACGGTTCCTTCTAAGGGTGGTGGTAGATATATGTTGACCTTTATTGATGACTTCTCAAGAAAGTTCTGGGTGTACATTCTGAAAAAGAAAAATGATGTCTTTGTTTAGTGGAAGCAATTTAAAACGATGATTGAAAAATAGACCGAAAAATAAATTAAATGCTTGAGGACTGACAATGGCATGGAATTCTGCTTAGATGAGTTTACAGAGTTCTGCAAGAATGAAGGCATAGTGAGGCATCACACTGTTAGAAAAATGCCACAGCATAATAGGATTACAGAATGGATGAATAGGACTCTCCTTGAGAGGGCTCGATGTATGTTTTCAAATGTCGGGTTATCGAAAGAATTTTGAGCAGAAGCTGTTAACATAGCTGCATATTTGGTAAATAGGTCTTCATCAACTGCAATTGATTGCAAGACTCCTGAAGAAGTTTGGTCTGGTAAGCATGCTAATTATGAAAATTCGAGTATATTTGGTTGTCGTGCTTATGCTCATGTTAATGATGGTAAACTTGAGGCGAGAGTGAAGAAGAGCATTTTCTTAGGCTATGCAAATGGGGTAAAAGGGTACCGGTTGTGGTGTCCTTATTCTAAGACATCCAGGTTTCTAATTAGCAGATATGTGACCTTTGATGAGTCTTCGATGCTTTCGAAGAAGAAGAAGTTGATTGATGCAGGTAAAAATCACTGTGTTAGGGAGAAGGTGGAGCTAGAGGTTCGAGCTTCAGATTCTTTGCCTATAATTCCTACATATGAGGAAGATGGTTCTCATTCTACCGAGGAGAATGAAGAACCTCAGGAACAGCAATATAACATTGCCAGAAACAGACTGAGAAGAGAAATTCGACCTCCTCAGAAATATGGATATGTGGATATGGTTGCTAATGCTCTTAGTGTGGCAGAGAGTATTGAGTTGAAGAGCCTGTTACATACAAAGAGGCCATCAAGAGAACATAATCAGTGCAGTGGACAGTTACTATGAGTGAGGAGGTGGAATCTCTTTACAAAAATCAAATGTGGATATTGGTGAAACCGCCTGTGGGCCAGAAGATTGTTGGTTGCAAATTGGTCTACAAGAAGAAGGAGGGAATTCCTGGAATGGAAGATGCAAGGTATAAAGCACGCTTGGTAGCTAAGGGTTTTACTCAGAGAGAAGGTATCGATTACAATGAAATATTTTCTTCTGTATTATAAAATGTACTTCGATAAGAGTGTTGCTTGCTATGGTTGCTCTATATGACTTAGAGTTAGAACAGCTGGATGTCAAAACAACTTTTCTACACGGTGAGTTTGAAGAGCAGATATTCATGCGTCAGCCAGAGGGGTTCGTGATCCAAGGTAAGGAAGATCATGTTTGCTTGTTGAAGAAATTCTTGTATGGTTTAAAGCAATCTCCAAGGCAGTGGTATAAGCGGTTCGACACTTTCATGGCAAAGAGAGATTACACCGAGAGTGCCTATGACAGTTGTGTGTATCACCAGAGGCTCGCTGATGGTTCTCATATATACTTGTTGTTGTATGTTGACTGCTGCAAAAATAATGTCAGATATTAACGGTTTGAAAGGGTAGTTGAAAAGGGAATTTGAGATGAAAGATTTGAGTGCAGCAAAGAGGATATTAAGGATGGAGATTCAAAGGGATCGACCTGTAGGAATTTTGTACTTGTCCCAGAAAAAGTACATTGAACAAGTACTGCAGCGCTTTCGTAAGGAAAACTCCAAACCTGTGACTAATCCTTTGGTGGCACACTTCAAGATTTCAGCAGTTGATTCCCCACAGACCCAGGAGAAGGTGGATCACATGGCGTGTGTTCCATATGCTAGTGCAATAGGCAGTCACATGTATGCTATAGTTTGTACGAGGGCCGATATTTCTCATGTGGTCAGTATGGTTAGTAGGTACATGGGTAATCTTGGAAAAGCTCATTGGCAGGCAGTGAAGTGGATACGTCGATACCTGAGAGGTACTGCAGATATTAGTTTAGTCTACCATCGGGGCAGTGATGTGAATGGTAGAGTTGTTGGATATGTGGATTCAGACTATGCTGGAGATTTGGATAAGAGGAGATCTTTGACATATTTTTTCGAGCTGTGTGATCAGTTGGAAGGCTACTCTATAGACTATTGTTGCCTTGTCTACTACAGAAGCTAAGTACATAGCATCAACCAAAGCAGTGAAGGAAGTTATTTGATTGAAGGGCTTGGTTGGTGATTTGGGGTTGAAGCAGGAGTCTAACATTGTTTACTGCGATAGCCAAAGTGCAATACATCTAACAAAAAATCAGATGTTCCTTGAGCGGACCAAGCACATTGATGTCATATTTCATTTTATTCGGGATATGTACGTACTGTTATGGTAGAGAAGATTTTCACAAATGAAAATTCAGCGGACATGATGACAAAGCATATTCCAGAGATCAAGTTTAAACACTGCTTAGATTTTATCGGTATCAGCAGTATTTGAGGTGCAGCCCTAGGGGGCAGGTGTGGTAGCAGCAAATGATATTTTCAGGTTGTTTGTGGCTTGTTTTATCCAAGCCAAGGTGGAGATTTGTAGTAATATGTCTTGGATAAAACAAAATCCCAAAATGTGTGGGTGTCTCATATCGGTTATTCAGAGAATGTTACAACTTAGTCCTAAATATATAAGTTTTGTCCCACATTAGTTATTTAGAGAAAGTCACTACTTATCTCTAAGTATATATGTGTTGTCTTGTATTGTGTTTTAAGTACAAGAGATAAGAGTCATTCTTTGAGAGGGTTTGTTGAGAGAGACAAAAATATGTAATCTTCATATCCAGACATAGTAAAATTGCTGCTACCACCGTGAAGTAGGCTTTCATCGAACCACGTAAAACTTGTGTCTTGTGTGCCTCTATTTTCTATTATTGTTTTCGATTCTCTTCTTTATTGCCTGGTGAGAAATCTAGTATATTCTTTAACAACATGAATGCGCTGGTTTTGTAGTACTTCAAGACAAGATACGAAGAGTGAACTTTTCTTTCTGAAAGAGCTTATCGGATTAACAATATTCTTGATGTCGTTTTTCAGCATTGAAGTGGTTGTTCAACCTAAATTTCACCCTTTTCTTGGTGCAGTACAACCTTCAGGAGGAACATTTCAAGGAAAAAGAAAAAAATCTCTTAAAGCCCTTGTGCATGCCCAGGTGTTAGACCGGACTTGGGAGCTATATTTGAATTTCAATAGAATCGAAGCATTTTGGTTAGAGCTTTTCCACTATGTAAAATACGTAGTCGTGGAAGAAACTCGACCTATGGCACATTGTATGTAGTCCTGAACATGGAATGACGACAATAGTACTAAACACTGTATGTTCCCAAAAATATAATAGCCCAATTATCGCAAAGTACTAGCGCATCCGATATCACTTTTGCCAGGCATGTGTAATGCATTAGTCATCAATGGAAGTCCAATAATTGGGCCTTCATTCTATCGGTATTGGTAAATACATACATAATTTACTAAGTATGGTGACATTAACTGATAATCCAGATAAGCGTACAGGAAACAACTGAAAATGTAATAAAATTTCTATGTTCTTAGATGAAATAGCATCAAGTACCTGTCTATCTACTCCACAGTACTCCAGTTCATTTGCATGTTTCCAACCCAAAATGAGAATGTAAGCTTAAGAAGCATATTCTGCAGCGGGGAAAGGGTGGGGGTAGGGCAGCAGGGTGGGGCAGGGAGTGGGGTGGCGGCGTGAGGGTGGGGTGGGATGGCATTGGAGGTGCACGGAGGTGGACGGCTAAGGTGGGTGGGGGGTGGGGGGGAAAGAAGAAAGGGACTACGGTTTGATTTCATAATAACCTTTAACGAGGCAATTCTGGCCGGTGCTAAAAGTCCGTCTGTAAAGGCTATCAAAAAATCACTAATACATAGACTTTTATCGACGAATATATCTGTCGGTAAAAGTCCGTCACGAAGACCATTGTAAAATTAAAAAAATACGAGAAAAGTGAGAAACTCGAATTTATCAATTAGCGATATATTTTTTGCCGGTAAAGGTCCATCGCTAAAGACCTTTACCGAATGAATTTAGCAACGGACTTTTAATGATAGCCAAGTCCGTCGTTAGATGTTTCTTTTTGCGACGGAATTTTTTCTTCGCTAAAGGGTAGCTTTCTTCTGGTGGGGGAATAATGGTAGTGCTAAATTTGGGAAATACCAAAGGAAGCTTCAAATTATCCATTGAGCTCTAAAATTGTTGCCTAATATCATTATGTTGAGCTCATCTGCTCAACTGTAGACAAGATAAAAATACTTTTAAAATGAAGTTTCTGTCAATTACACCAAGTTTTGTAATACTATGATGAAGGAAATTGCTTTTGGCTCAGAAATGATACGAACTTGTTTTCTTTTGCTAACGTAAACCACTCAAGAGTATTCGTTTGTCAATCCAAAAGTGTTTTGCTTATGTATTATACTCCCTCCATCACTATTTAAGTTGATCATATTTTCTTTTTGGACATTTTTAAAAAAATTGATCACTTTTTAAATTAAGAAATATCTCTTAGGTATGTTTTTATTATTTCTTCTAACACTTTTTTTATTCTATTTCTCTCTCCGCATTTAATCCTTTAACAACCCATTTTTCTCTCTCCTGGTCGACATTCTTCTGTCCCTTTATCTTTCTCTCTCTTGAGGTAGAAGGAAACTTATAAAATAGGATCCATATCATAAATAAGTGTGCAAGTCAAATACGATAAATTAATTAGGAACCGAAGAAATACCTTGCAGCGACACTTTTCACCAAGGGGTGTGTGATATCAATTTTTGTCACGCAAACCTCATAGATGTACCTACTTAAAAAGAAATGCATAAATAAAGGGTGCACAAGTAAAATAACAAAATAATTATGTGATCTCTAATTTCTATTAAAACAATATGATAATCAACTAATCAAGTCAATATGATAATCAAGTCAACTTCTCCTCCATCGCCTAACTCATCGAGCCGTCAGCGCTTATTAAAATAAACCGTGTGAGTCCACTTCTTTGAGATCAAACGCTTCAACGGTAAGAATCTTCCAACGCGCCAAGGTGAGCAATAGCCTTGGGCTTATAATGCCTTTGACCAAGTCCTTAATGTACATTGACCTCCCTATATATACCCGATCCTCTGTTACATTTAAGAACATACGAGCTCTTCATTTGTCACCTACATCTTCTCCAAGTTTACTCAATTTCTTTGTGAATTACCAACACTAGCAATCATGAAAACCTACGGATCAGTTGCTACGGAAATGGAAATACAAGCCCCAGCACGCGAGGCGTGGGCGCTTTATGGCACGGTTGATCTCACAGTTATCACTGTCCCCAAGTATTTAGCGGCTGTTGACATCGTAGAAGGTGATGGAGGAGAAGGAAGCATTGCCAAGTTGACTCCATTGACAGGTACAACTTTCATTTTATGTCCGCTTGATATAGGTTTATCCTTCATTCATCTGCGCGCTTTTTGTGGTTTTCATATCGAAAGAGATTTATGTTCGTTACTGATGCAAACTTTTACTCTATTACCAAACACGTTTTCCTCCAGAAATTGGACTCTTCCATTTTCGGGATCCTCTATTACCAAGCAAACTCCATCCGTCAAATGTTCCTGATTGGCCTTCAGCCGTAAAAATGCAACTTACCCATTATGCATGAACAGGCCTTTCTAGACAATACTCACAGCAGAACTGCTAAATAAGATATATAGTTCTAGATCTTCTGGGTAGCCATCTGCAGAGATGAATGTTATGATCATTGTATGATTGTTTATCTAATATTCACGGCTAACCTAATTGCATGTTGCTTTGGTTTGAATCACCAGGCTCTCCTTATTACGAGAAGTTCACCAAGGTTGACAATAAGCATATGGTGAAAGAGACAGAGATAACTGAAGGCGCGTTTTTGGATTTGGGATTTACTATGTACCGGATTCGTTTTGAAAATATACCGACGGGTAAGAACAAATGCATCACCAGAACAACAATCGAGTATGAAGTCAAGGAGGAGTTTGTTGCCAACCTTTCAAGGGTTTCTATTCTGCCAAGTATTAACATCGCGAAAGATATTGAAGCCTATCTACTCGCACATAAAAAAACATGAAGACTCTGACTAATGGATTCTTTGGTTCCTGATTCTCATTCTTTGGTGGTTGGAGTAATAAGGGAATATCGTTGTCAACGATCGGTTGCTTTGCACTTGTGAATGTCCTCATCGTCGGAGATTTGTCAACAAGCAGATGTTGTGTGTTATTTAGTGGCATTATGTTCCTTTTCCTTTGTAAATGTTTTTGTCAATCTTGCTGATATTTATTTGGCCCAATTATTTGTTTTCGGTCTAATCACTAGTTTGGATCCCGTGCTTTACACATGTGCCTATCAAACAAGAACTCGGTTTGCTTGCTAAGAAATATCACATAAATAGTAAGTTATATACACAAAAATTCCTTAAATTAACCTTTAGATTTCCAAGTTCAAACAATATTTTAACCACCAAAAATACTATACATAACTCCATTACCAATCACAAATTGGAGGCATGTACAACACAAAAGCAGTAACATCAGGAGAATAGAAAAAATAAAACTAGGAATTCATATAATGTTGCACGGTTTACTATATTGAAATCAATAAAATTTGAAACTGATATGGATGTTGAAACCAACAAAAAAAAAAATTTCTTCCAAAAGTCAATTACACATATCATGCAACAAAAGAGGGGACTTGAACCCCCATGCCAAAAACAATAAAAAGTAAAGGAAGAGGAAGAAAAACAATTAATGGTAGCAATTTACTCACGATTTTTTAAAAGATATATACAAAATTTACTGCAAGATGTGTAGGGGCTCAACACTCCTCCTTAAAAAAGTTTGGTTGAAGCAACAAAATCCCAAAAGAAAGGAAAAAAAAAAACTTTTCAAAGTTAAAAAAATATTTGATATCAAGAGAACAAAGATCAAAAGCACGATAACATGAAATCATTCAATTTTTAAATTACGAAAAACACATACAACAAATATGCACAGCAGACGTAAGGATGAATTGAGGATGAAGGTATAGACTGTACGACAAAGTATTGGTCTAAGCTACAGGATAAAAGCTAAACCAAATACAAACAATATTTTAATCTGCATGCAATTGAATATTAGAAAAAATAAATAATATATCACTTAATTCAAAAATAAGATTTCGAAGATAGATCTTAGGATTTTTTTTGGGATTCTAAATAGAGGAGAAGGCTATTATTTAGGAGTTACGATTTGCTGAGTTTTGTGACCCACATAAGCTTTTCTAAAATGAGATAAATTAGCGTGGTAATTATTTAAAACTAGCGTTAACCCCGTGCGTTACACACGGGAATAGTATATTACGATTATCAAAGTATTAAACTATATAGGAAGAATCTGTTTTCGCCTCACGTTTTTTATTGAAAAAGTACAACTATAGAACTTGATAAGGGTAATATAATATTGCTCTTAAACCAATTATGCAAAGAAGCACCACTAAACATTTATTCTTTAAAGAAATATGAGATTTTTTTTCTTTGAAATCAAAGTAACATAAAAAATAATAATCTAACTTTTAAACAGGTAGATTTTCGTGCCAAAAATAAGAAAAAAAAGGTGTTGAGAAAGTAAGAGCAAGAGATAGAACACACATTTAAGCAGGGAAGGAGAAAAAGATAATTCCTAATAAGAATAAAATTGTATATAATTTAGAGTTAATTTAGTGATTGGTGATTGGTTTATAATTGGTTTTCATGCCAAAAATAAGGAAAAAAGGTGTTGAGAAAGTAAGAGCAAGAGATAGAACACACAAATTAAGAAGGGAAGGAGAAAAAGATAATTCCTAATAAGAATAAAATTGTATATAATTTAGAGTTAATTTAGTGATTGGTTTATAAAACTAATTGTAAACTCATATTGTTAAGAAATTAGAAGTATTTTATATCATGAATAAAAAACAAAAAGGTAAAAACGTTGGAAAGAGTAGGGATTAGTTTACAGAACTGGAATGTGAGACTTTTTACTTTGAATTAAAACCATCAAATTAGCTTAGGTTATGTGCAAATGACATTAGTTATAAAAGTATATTGTCGTCAAATTTTTATAGTGAAGTGGAGATAAAAGAAGTATGCATGTTTACAAAATTCAATAAAAAGAGAGATATATAAGGTACTGGCAAAATTTTTGTGTGCGAGAGAGAGAGAGAGAGAGAGAGAGGCAAGAGAGAAAGCGAGAGAAAAAAATCGAATTCAAATCAAATTGAATAGGTGAGTGAGAGAGAAAAGAAAGGAATCAAAATCATAATTAAAAAGTTGAGTAAATTCAAAATATTTTCAAAAGTTAAAATTATAAAGTTCACGTGACAAGTTAAGAGAATATCCAAGTAAGCAGTGACTGTACAACATTCTCTCAGCTTCAGTTTTCATATATATATATATATATATATATATATATATATATATGTATATATGTATATATGTATGTATATGTATATATGTATATATGTATGTATGTATGTATATGTGTGTCTGTATGTGTAGGAAGCTGATCTGTTGACCGGCGCGGGCAACTTAGGTTAAGTTTCTTACGCGATCTGACCGTCTATACGCGATCTATGGACGGTCCAGATATTTTTTATTACATTTTCTTAAAGTCCGTCCGCTACATAATGTAGCGAATGTATTTTTTGACAAAAATACCCTCCAGCTTAAAAAGAGCCCATCTGCTACATAATCTGCTACATTATGTAGCGGATTAATCTTCTGACCTTTTTTCTCTTTCTCTCTCCTTTATCTCATTAATGTGCTGACTTGTTTGTCTTTATCTCTCCTTTCTCTCTTCCGTTACATTATATAGCAGACTAATCTTCTGCTCATTAATGTTCCGACTTTTTTCTCTTTCAATCTCCTTTCTCTCATAATTTTTATGTCTCCTTCTGACTTGTTTCTCTCTCTCTTTTCTCTCACCACTTTTTTAACTTGCTTCTCTTTTCTCTCTCTTTTCTTTCACCACTTTATTGTTTCTCTCTCATCCTCCTCTCCCCTCCTTTCTTATGTACATGGGTCGTTAACGGTTTCCTTCAACAGTTGGTTCAGGCCAAGTCGTCTTTCTGGGTTGTTTCTTTGGTGAAACAACACCATCAAGCACTTCCATGGGGGTGTGGCCACTTGAACTGTTCTAAAATGTTCAGCATTTAGTGAACACATTACAATTTAGTATTAACCAAAACAACTATTGTACAAGTATAACTAACTAACTAACACCAGAACGGATTTGGAGGTGGGAGGATACAATGGCCGCTTTGCCCTTTCTACCCGAGGCTTATATTTTCCAGTCATATGTGATATGTCTTTCTGTGACAACTCTTTACCAGATCTGGCGATTTATCGCAACCTCCACCTCCAGATTTATCGCCCCCACAACACGGCACCATCCACATTGATGCCGTTAGATCAAACGATCTTGATGTTGGCAGAGGAATGTCAGTGGCTCTAATGGCGGCAGAAGGTGGATAAAGAAAGGGACAAAGAAGAGAGAGAGAGAGAGAGAGAATCTGATGAAAGAAGGGGACAGAAGAGAGAGGGAGAGAAATCTGACAAAAGAGTAAAGAGGGTATTTTTGTCAAAAATACGTTCGCTACATAATGTAGCGGACATACTTAAAAAAGTTACAAAAAAAAAGGGCTGGATCATCCACAAATCGCGTATAAACGGCCAAATCATGCGGGCAACTTAGCCCAAGTTGCTCGCGCAGTTAACAAATCAGCTTTATATATATATGGGTAAAGCGAATATGTTGCTATCCTTTGGCAACTTGCCTAAGGTTAGCAACTGAAACTACGTAGTTTTGCTTTGTTTTGCACAGTTTATTAATTTTCTTTTTTATTTTTTCCTTTCTCCCTGCAACTCTCTCTCTCTCTCTCTCTCTTGCCCACATGCCTCATTGTTGGCCATCGTCTGCCGACCAGCCTCTCACCGGCGAACCACCGCCCTCACCATCACAAACAACCGCCGATGTATAGATCCATCACTGCCGATCTATTCTCCATGCGGCATCAGAATACTCTTCTTTTATCTGCTTCATTGGTCGTGCTTCATAATTGCTGTCACCTTGTTTCCTGCCGGCCTCCATCCCCAGCGACCCACAACCCCACTATCACAAAGAACTACAACCATAGCGAAACCGACTATTGTCGGCCTTCTCTCCTCCTGCCACATCACAGAAATAGCCACAACCAATCGTCATACTCCTTCATCGGCGATGCACCACCTACCAGTACCGCAGACCATCAGCAAAACCACCACGTCGCTAATATCAACCAATCACCTCCACCACTCGAGACCAACGACACCATCGATAACCCCCAACACGAAGTCCCTTCCACAGATAAATCGAAAAACCTACCGCTTTTAGCTCCGCCGCCATTCTTATGGCCGTCCTCGACTTCGGCGTTTCTATCATCATTATTGTCTTTATAGATTCTCTTAAACAAATTTAGAAGATTTCCGAAGTTCCCTAATTGAGAAATGTAATTATTAAAATCTAAATATTCTCAATTCAACAAATCTAATTATAATTAATGAACCATTTTTGAATTTCTTAACCTCAGAAGATGGGCTTTGATGGGTTTGTGAAATGTAATGGTGGCAGTGGTTTTGTGGTAGCGTTGGTTTGTGATGATGGGCGCTACTGATACAGTCGTGCCCCTAGCTCTCTGTCACACTACCATGCCCCCGACACCTCACACACTCCGCCACACCAACGCACCGCGCCACTGATACAGTAGCGCCCACTGGCTCTCTGTATCTTTTCACCACACCATGTGTACTTTGCCTTGGTCGTGGAACATGCTTCAACCCACTCTCCGGAGTGTGCAGCATCCTGCGGGGATAGGCGACTCCTCCAGGACACTGTTTCTGCCAAGGAGTTCTAAGTGCTCCAGCATGAAGACTCCCCTTCTGCTAGGTAGACGGCTCCTCCGGGATGCTTCCTCGACCCATCAGGTAGATGGCTCCTCCGGGATGCTACCTAGATGAGCTCCGAGTTCTTCGGCACAAGGAATCACCCACGAGGATAGACGACTCCTTCGGACACTATCTCCGTCAGGAAGCTTTAAGTGCTCCGGCATAAAGAATCCCCTTCTGCCAGGTAGACGGCTCCCTCGGGATGCTACCTTGGCCAGCAGGATAGGCGACTCCTCTGGGACACTATCTCCACCAGGGTGTGTACGTGACTGGCCTACGTGCTCCGACACTGGGGATTTCGTCAACACCTCTAAGGACTATGACCTCCGGGTCACTCCGAGATAGTAACAAGTCTCCGGAGGGCATTGCGCCTAGTCCGCTTGGCAGTTGGGCGTGGGGTTTTCCCCACCGCTGCCAGGCCTGTGGGACGCTTTAAGGGCCTTGGATTGGTGGCTAGATCAAGGGGTTCTCTGGCCACACCAGTGCTGTGGGAGCCAGTCTTTTCAGACAAACAGAGTGACATTATGCGGGGCAGGCCGGGTGAATATGCGATCGGACAGTCCTTGGAGCACCGTCACCTGTGAACCCCTAAGTGACGTGTCACTCTAGGGGAGTGCCATGTGTTGTGTGATGATATCATCATCTTAACCTCTATAAATAGGGGTCTTAAGAATTCATTTGGGGACTCTTGGACATTTTCAGAACTCACTTTCTCATTCTAGAATTTTAGAGAGAGAAACATACATGACCTTGACTCTGGAATTTGGATCTAAGCATCGAACTGTGACTGTCATCGTGTATTCACCCAGTGCCATCGCCCTTCGTAGCACTGCAACCCTCAAGCTCTGTCTGGGAAGCCTTTGGTCTCTGTCCTTGCTTCATCCTTTCTGTGTCTCACATCAGCATACTTGGCATCTGACTCGGATTGCATTCCTCTTGGCACGTCCACGTCGACTGCGAACCCATATCCTTGGCATCAAATGTTTTATGCTTAGTAATGTTGTTAATTAGTGTAATACCCCGAAAAATTTTCCTTTTCCTTATGCAAAAATTGTATATTTTTAAGTAATTAAGTTTGTGGTCTTTTCTTAACATTAAGAAAATGAATTGGGATTGTTTCTGAAATTTTCGGTTGAATGAAAGTGGTTTCATTCAAATCAAAACTTATTGATAATAAAGTTTTTGAGTTCTAAAATATTCGATCGAAGGAAAATAGTTTGTCTTCGAATAAAAATGTGTTTAAATTGTGTAAAAATGGTTTTCTAGAGTTTTAGTCGACTAAAAGAGTGTTTCGGTCGACTAAAAGTGTTTCGGTCAACTAAAAAGTATTTAAATTGTGTAAAAATAGTTTTCTAGAGTTTTAGTCGAATTTAAAGATTTTAGTCGACTAAAATAGTATTTTCAGTCGACTAAAAGTTTTAGTCGATGAACAGTGATTTTGAACAGTAACTATGAACAGTGCTTTCAGTCGACTAAAATGTGTTTTCAGTCGACGAAAAGTTGTTTTCGGTCGACTTAAAGGTTTAAAATTTTTTTCCCCTATAAATAGTGTTCTATTTCATTCCTAGCCCTTTTGTTCTTGATTTCTTGCTCCTTTGCGGCGGAGAGAGAGAGAATAGGAGGCTTGGGAAGCTCATTGGCGCTAGAGTGGTGCTTTAAGGTTTTCTTCAGTTCAAAAGCTTGTTTGAGGTAAGGGTTTATACGATTTTTGCTGTGGAAAGGTATCTTCGAAAATCTGAAGGCTTATACTTTCGTCACTTTTGATTCATCTATGCTCGTTTGTAATTGATTGCTCCACTTTTGCCTTCTTGAGAACATTATTCACCCTTTCTCATTTGTGCCTTAATGATGCTCAACTTTGAATTTGTACATTTGTGACCGTCAATTTAGGATTGACATTTGACTATGTTGAACAACTCTCAAATTGAGAAGGTCCTTTGGACACATATTTGTTATAATAGAGAGCCGAAGCCTCCTAGTATGCTCCGGAGCACATGTTTGATGTTTGATGTTTGGTTCGATAGTTGGGTCTTATGACCACCATAGTCATCGTATGTTTGTAGCGTACCCGACATATAATTGAAATGTGTTTTGGGTTAAACGCTTAATGACGTTTGCTTTGGTATTTGACAGTAAGATATGATTGCACTTTCGTACCTTCGGGCTTGTATTTGATTTGGGTTCTTTGGACCACCTTATGAACATTTCGTATATTTGATTCGCCTTATTTGCATCGTGGTCAATAGTTATTATTTGTTCATCAGATATTTGATTTTGTTTACGAATCATCGTATTTGCTTCCAATTTGTTTTCCCCACTTACTGGGCTATTCGAGCTCACCCCCTACTCGTTTGTTTTGTCCCTTACCACAAGCATCCGACGTGATTTTCGGTCATGGCATGATTGGGGGAAATTAGAGTTTTTTAGTCTTTGTTAGTATAATTGAGCAATGTAAATTATTTCACCGCTGCATTTGGTAATTTATTTTGTAAAGCAATACTCAGTGGAATTATTTTGGTGAACGGATTATCTTAGACTTTTGTTTGTGGAGACATTTTATCTTAGAGGATTTAGTTGCTCTGTCTATACCGTTATCTTTAGAACTGTAATGGTATATAATGGAGTTTGATGTTAGTCGCGGCCTCGCGTTTTCGGGGCATGACAGAAGTGGTATCAGAGCTTAGGTTTGAGATTCTGTAGACTCCTAAGCCTAAGACATATGTGATTGGGATTGAACCTCGAAAATATGGATTAAGTTTGGAGAATTTATTTCATATTAGAGCATAAGATTGAGATTGGCCATAAGTTTTGGGATTGGGTTGAGTACGCAATCGTAGAACGAATGTTAGTTGTCTCTGGATTTTGGATATTTGAAGTGTTAATCAAGGAGAATAGTTGAAGGATATGACTATGATCTTTGGATGTCTATGAGTAGCTCTATCAGATAGTGTATGGAAAAAGGTTGTGATCTCAGGGAATGATTGATATGGTGACAGAGACTTCGTGCGGAATTTGAAAATAAGGTTAGGCATTACTAGATCATAATGCCCCTTTATCTAGTTGTTTTTATATCCTTTTGTGAGCATCTAAGTATTGAACCTGGAAATTTGAAACGTGTCTATATGTATGGTACCTTTATGGAACCATGTGGTAACCGTATGGTTTATAATTATTGCCCCCATCAGTATTGATTTTGGATATTTAGGAGTTAGCATAATTTTATGAATATGGAACACTTTGATGACATTTTGGGGTATGGACTGATTGTCTTCCGATAATGTCAAGATGGATTGCTTTAGAAAAGGAGGATGATTATGATCTTCTGGCGAAGAGCTCTGAAAAATAGAAGCTATATGTAAAGGCTGTGACTGATAGATAGTAGTTTAAAGGCTTAAACATTGATGGATGCGTGTGCATAATTCGATTTTTGGGTTGTTTTACGACGACATATTTAGCTTTGATGGATTTTGATAATAGTTTGGACCGGTTTTGTTTAGAGGCATCAGAGTGCGCTGCGGAAGTGTGGTGGTCTTTTGGTAAGACGTATAAATGCTTGTTGATGTTGGTTATCCAGTTTGGATAAGTCAAAGTAATATGTTTCAAAGGATTATTCGATGGCATTGGTTTTGGGGTCAGACTAGTGAAAATTGACGGGAATCATATTTCTCTTTGGTTGATATCGATGTGTTGATTACTGACCTTCAAAGACATTGCATCATTGCATCATTGCAGTTTTATTTAGGCCTTAGACATTGAGTTTGTGATTTTAGTAGTCAATGAAATATGGACCAGAGGAATGAGTTTGATGCTATCTTATGTAACCATGTGTTTCAAGTGCTCAGATGTTGTAGGCATAATGACTTTAGAAATTAATGTCGACAATTTGATTAAGTATTATATTTGTAAGGCGAATGGACTAAGTCGATGTAGTATGCTTCAAATGTTATCTAATGGTTTTGGTTTTGGTGTAAAAAAAAAATTAGATGGGGGAAAATATTGAAATATCGATTGTTAGATGATCTCATGGGTTGGTTAATGAATTTTATAGGCATTATGTCGTTGTAATCTTGGTTAAGCCTTAGATTTTGAGTTTGTGATCTTTTGCAGTTGAAAAGTATGGGCAAGACGTTGAGCTTGATGTTGCCTTAAGTAACCGTGTGTTTGAAGTAATGAAATGTTTTTGGAGTATAGAATCTTGGGATATTTGATGTTGGTGATTTGATCATGGATAATTGTATTTGAAAGTCTAACAATGTGGGTGATGCTTTGGACAGAAGGTGTACAAAGAGTTTAGCAGCTTTGGTTACGAGTTACACTCAGTTATCAGCGAAATGTTATTGAGAGCGTATTTTAATGGCTCTAATTGTGACTTTGTACCGGTGTAAATTTTGATTTGAAGATTTTAGAGTATAAATCATTTGTGATTAATGTGAAGATTGGTTATGACTTTTGGTGTACGATTGAAGTTAAGCGTGCCAATGTTAGACATTGTACCAAGGCTATAGTTTGATGTGTTATTTTATGGCGCAACGGGAGCCTGTCAGTATTGCATTGATTTTAGATGATTTGAATTTTGATTGGAGTAACTTGATTCAGCGAGTTTCATTTGCTAGCCAAGTACTTTGAGGAGTAGTCTGAATATATTTTGGAATGGTGATGACAATGGAAGTTAAAAAGTTAAGTTTGAATTTCGTAAAACACGTCATATTGGATGAGAATTGCTTAGTACTTGGTGCACATTAGGCTTGAAGTTAAGCGTGTTATCCGGATTTTTGTAAAATATATGGTGGGGGCGTTACGTATTGGAGATTGATTTCGTTTGTGGAATTTTGAATGTCGTAATTTTTTATTTTTTTTGCTTAGTTCATTTTCGTAGGCTAGTTAAGCCTTACATGTTTTGAAGTCAGAATTTCAGTCAATAGTATGAGTAATGTTTTGACTCGTATTGAAAAGTAAGAAGCTACTTTTGATAATTAAAGTACGTTTTAATTCCGCGGACGGAATTCTTGTAAGGGGGGGAGAATGTAATACCCCAAAAAAATTTCCTTTTCCTTATGCAAAAATTAATAATTAATTTTGGGGTCTTTTGTTAACATTAAGAAAATGAATTGGGATTTTTTCTGAATTTTTCGGTTGAATGAAAGTGGTTTCATTCGAATCAAAACTTATTGATAATAAAGTTTTTGAGTTCTGAAATATTCGGTCGAAGGAAAATAGTTTGGCTTCGAATAAAAATGTGTTTAAATTGTGTAAAAATGGTTTTCTAGAGTTTTAGTCGAATTTAAAGATTTTAGTCGACTAAAAGTGTTTCGGTCGACTAAAAAGTATTTAAATTGTGTAAAAATGGTTTTCTGGAGTTTTATTCGAATTTAAAGGTTTTAGTCGACTAAAATAATGTTTACAGTCGACTAAAAGTTTTAGTTGATGAACAGTGATTTTGAACAGTAACTATGAACAGTGATTTTGAACAATGCTTTCAGTCGCCAAAAATGTGTTTTTCAGTCGACGGAAAGTTGTTTTCGGTCGACTTAAAGGTTTAAAATTTTTGTCCCCTATAAATAGTGTTCTATTTCATTCCTAGCCCTTTTGTTCTTGATTTCTTGCTCCTTTGCGGCGGAGAGAGAGAGAATAGGAGGCTTGGGAAGCTCATTGGCGCTAGAGTGGTGCTTTAAGGTTTTCTTCGGTTCAAAAGCTTGTTTGAGGTAGGGGTTTGTGGAAAGGTATCTTCGAAAATTCGAAGGCTTATACTTTCGTCACTTTTGATTCATTTATGCTCGTTTGTAATTGATTGCTCCACTTTTGCCTTCTTGAGAACATTGTTCACCCTTTCTCATTTGTGCCTTAATGATGCTCAACTTTGAATTTGTACATTTGTGACCGTCAATTTAAGATTGACATTTGACTATGTTGAACAAGTCTCAAATTGAGAGGGTCCTTTGGATACATATTTGTTATACTAGAGAGCCGAAGCCTCCTAGTATGCTCCGGAGCACATGTTTGATGTTTGATGTTTGGTTTGACAGTTGGGTCTTATGACCACCATAGTCATCGTATGTTTGTAGCGTACCCGACATATAATTGAAATGTGTTTTTGGTTAAACGCTTAATGACGTTTGCTTTGGTATTTGACAGTAAGATATGATTGCATTTTTGTACCTCCAGGCTTGTATTTGATTTGGGTTCTTTGGACCACCTTATGAACATTTTGTATATTTGATTCGCCTTATTTGCATCGTGGTCAATAGTTATTATTTGTTCATCAGATATTTGATTTTTTTTTTGGACTACGAATCATCGTATTTGCTTCCCATTTGTTTTCCCCACTTACTGGGCTATTCGAGCTCACCCCCTGCTCATTTGTTTTGTCCCTTACCACAGGTATCCGACGTGATTTTCGGTCGTGGCATGTTTGGGGGGAATTAGAGTTTTTTAGTCTTTGTTAATATAATTGAGCAATGTAAATTATTTCACCGCTGCGTTTGATAATTTATTTTGTAAAGCAATACTCTGTAGAATTATTTTGGTGAACGGATTATCTTAGACTTTTGTTTGTGGAGATATTTTATCTTAGAGGATTTAGTTGCTCTGTCTGTACCGTTATCTTTAGAACTATAATGGTATATAGTGGAGCTTGATATGGTAATACTCGGCCTCGCGTTTTCGGGGCGTGACAATTAGCACGAGATATAAGACACCATAACTACTGGATTTATGAAAAATGGTAGTGGAAAAAAGATATAAGATATATAATAGTCAGCTATGCTATTTGAAAAAAAAGAAACAGCAACTAATTACTGTTAGAAGGGTAATCTAGAAAAATCTAAAGATAAATATCTATCTCTATCTAGAATGTTGTAAGCAAATATCCATATAAAATATCTAGATTCTAGATTTATGTAAGAAAATATCTCTAGAAAATAGGTTCTAGAGAATTCATCATTTACTATAAATAGAGGTGAATTGTTGTACTTGATGAACAATTGAGTGAAATAAAATAGCCCTTGCATCAATTATCCAGGAGTGGTATCAAGAGCCCAAGTTGTCCATTTAAGTCCCTTCCATTTCCTTCTATAGGGAAGAAGCTGTCCACTGTTTAATTGTAAGTGCAATTCGTTGTCTTCCCCCAAACCCACTTGTTTTTGCCTTCTACAGCCATATGTGCCCTTCATCCTCTTGTTCCACTTCTACAAAAATCAATTACCCACTTGCCAACTCCTCATCTTCTTTATCTAAATCATTTTAACCAAACTACTTAAATCTCCAAAATCAACCAAAATCCATTTTACATTTAAATTTCCCTAAATACCGAATGCCGAGATCATCTAATCGGAGACAGAAAGTATTCAACCATTGCTTCCACTAGCCAACCATCATCAGATTTAACCCAATTTAATTACACTCAAGCTGCAGTGCTGAGGGAGAGTCGTATGATTTTTGGAGCATTCAAATGAAGACCTTCTTCATTTCACAAGGGCTATGGAGTTTCATACAAAATGGGTACGAACAACCCACTGATTCCGCTGCGTTTGCGACATGGAGCGAGAACAAGAAGAAACAATATTATGAAAATCAGATGAAGGATACCAAGGCTTTGCTCTACATTCAACAAGGAGTTAGCAAAGCCATTTTTCCGAGAATCATGGCGGCAACGGTGGCAAAGGAAGCTTGGGATATTCTCCAAAATGAGTCTAAGGGCTCCGATAAGGTAATCTCTATCAAACTTCAGTCTTTATGGAGGGATTTTGATATTTTATTGATGAAGGAAGGTGAATCGGTTCAAGCATTTTTTTCTCATGTCTCTAATATAAGTAATCAGATTAGAAGTTATGGAGACACAATTGAAGAGAAGAAAATCATTCAGAAAATCTTAAGAAGTTTCCGATGAAATTTGATCACGTTATGGCTGCTTTAGAAGAACTTAAAAATCTTAATGAACTCACGTTAGTAGAGTTAATGGGCTATGTCCAAGCTCATGAGGAGAGGATGCATAGATTTGAGCAGCCTATAAACCAAGCCTTCCAATCGAAGCTAAATATACCCAAAATGGACGGAGAAAAGAGAAGAAACGAAAGCCATGGGCAAAAATTCAGCATAAAAGGGGAGCCTTTAATAATCATGGACAAGGGAGAGGAAAATATAAAAATCAGGGGACTAATAGAGGAAATGTTAAATCTAGCCCTTATTGTCATTTGTCCAAGAAAGATAATCATGACATCAGAAATTGCCGGTACAGATGCACGAGGTGCAAATGGCCTAATCATTTTGAAAAAGACTATTTTTACAGGCAAAAAGAAGTAAATTTTTTGGAGAAATGTGATTCTAGTGATCAATTATTCTACTCTTGCTTGAACACTTAACAAGAATCACATGATATTTCGTATCTCGATAGTGGTTGCTCAAACCACATGACTAGCAACAAATGTTGCTTTGTCACATTAGATGAAGATATTAAATCTGAAGTTATGCTTAGTGATGGTAAAAAGAAAAAGTTGAAGGAAAAGGCGTAATTGGGAAGTATATTCATGATGTTCTTTACGTTCCGGGCTTGGCGCATACTCTATTTAGTGTTGGCCAATTAACTCAAAGGGGTTATAAGCTTGAATTTGATGAAAATAACTGCCTTATTTTTTATAAGCAAAGGAGACAACTTAATACGATCGTAAAGATGTCCTCTAATAAAGTCATTCCACTTATAATGCCACTTGAGAAAGGAATTGCCTATAAATCTGAAATTTTGGACGATTCTAAATTGTTGCATTTGAGATATGGTCATCTAAAGTTTAATTGCCTTAAGTTGTTGAGGCCAGGGATATGGCTTAGGCTGCCAAATATAAATGCAAAAAGTAATATATGTGAAGGCTGCATTTATGGAAAGATACATAGGCTACCTTTTCCTAAAACATCTTGAAGGGCTAGAAGTCCGCTTGAACTTGTGCACGCCGATATTTGGGGACCTTCTAAAACACTCTCCCTTGCTGGAAAAAGGTATTTTCTGTTATTGGTTGATGATTTTAGTCGGATGATGTGGGTATAATTTCTTAAGAAAAAATCAGAAGCATTTTCATTCTTTATACAATTCAAGGCCCCAGCTGAAAATCAAAGTGGTTATTCTCTTAAAGTATTGTGAACTGATCGGGGGGAGGGGGGGAGAGAATTTAATGATCATAAGTTCATTGAATTTTGTAAGAAGAATGGGATCAAGAAAGAATTGACTATTCGATGTACACCACAACAAAACGGTGTCGCCGAAAGAAAAGATAGAACTTTTGTTGAAATGGCCTTTAGCATGCTCCAAAGCAAAAGTTTGCCAAAATATTTTTGGGCCTCGGCTGTTAATACGGCCATTTATATCCTCAATAGATCCCCCACTAAAGCTGTGCAAAACACTCCTTATGAAGCTTGGTTTAAGAGAAAACCAACAGTCTAGCATTTCAGAATCTTTGGGAGTATTGCTCATGCCCACATCCCAAAAGAAAATAGAGAAAAGTTAGACGAAAAGGGAGAAAAATTATCTTTATTGGATATAGTGATGAATCAAAGGGCTATCGTTTATACAAGCCCGACTCTAAGCAATTAGCGAGCTCAAGAGATGTGATTTTTGATGAAACGGAAGCATGGAAATGGATCGACAATGCGCCTCAAGGGTAACAACTGTTGGATGGAGAAATTATGTCAACAGGGAGTGAAGCATGCCCAAGCTCACCACCACCAACCAGCCCAAGAACAACTTCCGGCCCAAACACATAATTTTCTCCCTCTCCAGTCTTATCTCGTACTAAAAAGATGCAGTCGATGCAAGAAATCTATGAAAATTGTGATTTTGCAATCTTTGCTTGTGAACCCCAAAAATTTGAAGAAGCTTCAAAGGAGAAAGTGTGGATTGAGGCTATGAACGAAGATATGAAAATGATCGAGAAAAATTAAAAATTGGGAATTGGTTGATAAGCCCAAGGATAAAGAAACTGTTGGAGTCAAATGGGTTTACAGAGTCAAGCATAATGAAGATGGATCCGTGCAAAAATACAAGGCTCTTTTAGTGGCCAAAGGATACTCTCAGCAGCCGAGAATAGACTTTGAAGAAACTTTTGCGCCTGTGGTTCGTATGGAAACAATAAGAATGGTACTTGCCCTTACAGCTTAACTAAAACTGTTGGTTTATCAATTGGATGTCAAATCAGCATTTTTAAATGGTGAAATGGAAGAAGAAGTCTATGTCGAGCAACCATAAGGTTATATTGTCAAGGGACAGGAAGACAAAGTCTATCGGCTACATAAGGTCTTATATGGATTAAAGTAGGCGCCACGTGCTTGGAACAACAAGATTGATCACTTGCTTCAACAAGGATTCGTCAAGAGCCCAAGTGAACCGTGACTCTATGTGAAAATGCAAGGTAATCATGACTTTCTCATTTTATGCATTTACGTTGATGACTTAATATTTACTGGCACCAATTCGAAGATTATCGAGAATTTTAAAAAGATTATAATGCAAGAATACGAAATGACTGATCTTGGCCTTTTACGATACTTTCTCGGCATGCAAGTAAAGCAAAAACATGGCCAAATATTTCTTTCTCAAGGAAAATATGCCGGTGAATTGTTAAGGAAATTTAATATGTCATCTTGTAAGCCTTTAGCTACTCCAATGGCACCGAGTGATCAGCTCTCAAAGAATGATGGAAAAGAAAAAATGGATGAATCTATCTATCGAAGACTTGTTGGATCATTGATCTATCTTACAAACACAAGGTCAGATATTGTGCTCTCAGTCGGCATTGTTTCAGATTCATGAGCGAGCCAAGCAAGTTACATTTTGCTGCAGCTAAAAGGTTAATAAGGTATTTCAAAGGTACTCAGAATTTTGGCATCTTATATATGACAGAGAAGGACAACAATCTTATTGGATTCACAGATAGTGTTTGGGCAAGAAGCCTAGATGACAGGAAGAGCACAAGTGGGTACATTTTCTGCATGGGATCTAAGGTTATTTCATGGTCTTCGAAAAAGCAGAAAACAATGTCACTATCATCTGTCGAAGCCGAATACATAGCAGCCACCAATGCAACTTGTGAAGCGGTATGGCTTAGGAGAATACTAAAAGACTTAAAGCATGAACCAAAATTACCTACAACAATATACTGTGACTACATGCTAGCTATATCCTTTTCTAAAAATCCAGTATTTCATAGCCACACAAAGCATATTGAGTTACGTCATCATTTCATTCAAGAGCTTGTGGAGAAAGGCGAAATCAAAGTAAAATCTTGCAAGACCGGAGATCAGCTCACTGAGATCTTCACCAAGCCAATTCTGACAGAGAACTTTGTGCAATTTAGAGACCAGGTTGGAGTTTATGATTTTTCAAGATTAAGGGGGGATGTTAGAAGAGTAATCTAGAAAAATCTAAAGATAAATATATATCTCTATCTAGAATGTTATAAGCAAATATCCATATAAAATATCTAGATTCTAGATTGATGTTAAGAAAATGTCTCTAGAAAGTAGGTTCTAGAGAATTCATCATCTACTATAAATAGAGGTGAATTGTTGTACTTGATGAATAATTGAGTGAAATAAAACAGTCATTGCATCAATTATCCAAGAATATCAGCAACAACTCCAGAAAAAAATAATGAGTAATGTGCATAGACTAGAAGATTGTAGATAAAAATAAAGTGGTTTCATGACCGTGTCTTGTGTAGCACGACGTGAGTTTGATAGAAACAGTGGCAAACAATAATGTTTCATAGAATTATCCTCATTAAAAAAGGTTGATATTTAAGGTACCAACTCTTGTCCATATAGAGCAAACTGCAGGTAAATTTATCCATAAATTGCCACACGAAAAGGCCATTGCATTTTCAAAATACTATGACCATTCTATGGATTTTTCAAATTTTTTGACTCAAGTTTGATGATGGAGTAGGAAAATGGCAATTCATTGCAGATTCACCGTGCAAAACAAAATGTTGATGGCACTATACTTTGATGAACATTTATAAATGACTCCAACGAAGGACAAAAAAGTAATAAAAAAGAATCCTACCAGACGCATATGGCCTAAAACTCGATAAACAGACAACGCATTTGCAAGTTCTCGTCCAAGGAGTTACTAATATTGGCTTCGGACTAAAAGTAAATGCTCATACACTCGATTGATCGTCTCATATATAAGATAAATTTTGATTCAACTCCTATATTTAAATGGTCTGGAAGATCAACCATTAAATTTTTATCCAGGAGGAGCATTTTCTAGGTGAAGAAAACAAAAAAGAAGTCTATATATTCTTATTCTGGAAAAATATCGAATTGCTATACAGTAGTCAGTCTAAATAGACTTGAGAAAATGGTCCCGGCAATTTTAATAAACAATGCAACAGATAACTAACAATAGAACAAACAAAAAAAAAAGCCTTCAAAAAGAATAAAAAACTACCATCATGCAATAAGAATAGACGTTTCGGAGTCCGCAATTTGCACATGACTGCCTGCACGTGAGACGATTTGCACGTTCATAGTGAGAATTGACAATGAGAAGGGGACCAATATTGGGATATCTTTTAGGATTTCTTGATATAATCTTGCAATAATCAGTAACAAAGGCAGTTAATTTATTTCGCCAATAAGAAAAAGGGAAACAAGATTCTCATATTCTAATCTATGAGAACTCTAAACAAAGTCTGTGTAGAACGTACTTTTGCCATGGTTGTGGGGCTATAGGAAACTTTGCAGAGGAAGAGTCCATGATTGGAGTTTTGGCATGGACCCTTGTCTCTGTCGGTCTATTTGGTGGAGAAGGGATATGCTTAGTCTATTTGGTGAGGAGGGATGTGCACACCAGTTTGAAGTTTGAAGAGTAAAGTCGTGATAGTAAATGGTGCATATACAATTAAGGTATAGTTGGTGCCATGGAGTTTCAGAGATAGGGTAATGGGTAGATGGAGACTGGGCCGGATGACCAATGGTAGCAGTTCGGTGCTCTTTTGACATTTGGATTCTCGCACAAGGAGAATGGCATTATTTTTTAAAAAAAAATTTGAAGTAAGGATATTTTTAGAGTAAAATTTTGTAAAAACTCTTCGTACTTTTAAGACAGAGAGATGATTTTAGTTTAATTTTTGGAGGGAAGGGGCCGCCAAGTATAAATTGGCTTCTTTCTTATTAGAAGCAAGTATTACAATCATTTTTTTATCAGAAAACTGATACACATCCTAATAAAATGTTCAAAACTTAACAAATGCCTCAACAGTTAATTGAGAAAGTTGTAGCAATTCTCTGCAAATAGTCACAGAATTTTCTTAATTTTCTAATAGTGTGCACTTTTTTTTCTATTATCTTGTACTTGGTTACTTATCATTAAGGATATTAGCTTTTCTTTCCCCCATAAGTATAAAAAACCAATATATAAATTTAAAATTGTCATAAAATTTCTACTTCGGGTTATGCATAAATTGACTAGCAACCGCTATTGAGGTCGACATTGAGTTGCATCTGCATAGGGCCAGTGGTATATGATGACGATGCACATAGTATTAGCATCCATCGGCCCGGCTAGAGGCTTCCTCAGTAGTTTCCTCATATGGTATGATTATTAGTAGCTTGCACTTGCTTTTTAGTTTTGACTTTGTTTCTAAGATTGTTCATAGACTAGCATCACATCGATGCCATTTACCTACATGAGACGTGATTCTAATCCCGAAATAAACAAAAAGCTATTATTAATCCGACCAGCGTGTTAGTTGTTTAAATTAGCACTTGATCTGTAATATAATTATAAAGCATTATTAAAGTGCACCTATTTCATTCTATTAATTTTGTTTTTGTTAGCTCCATCAAGCGTGCAGCATCTACTAAAGTATGCATTATTCTGAATGGTTGGTTTTTTGACCCATACGTGTATTGAAAGGAATGAAATTGCAATAATACAGAGGCATTCTGGTAGGAGTTTCTGGTATGATAATCTTAAAAAAGTTGATCTTTTGTGAAATGTATTCTATTAAGTTGATTAACGGATTGTGTTATTTCTACATGGCAGGAGGGCTTTGAGTTTTCACTACTGGAGCAAGAGGCTATGGGGTGGGAGGCATTCATTGCCAACATAGCAAAAAAAATTCCCATGGCTTTACAACGCACGTGAGCAAGATAAGAACAAGTTGCCGGAAGGTACACCAATGGAGGATTGTAACGTTTTAACCCTCTATGGATTGCATTTAGAGTGTGGGTGCAAATAGTTGATAGATGATGAAAATTGGGAGCTGAGAAGTAACAGACGGAGCAAAAAAATATCTAGCCAAGATCCTACTCACACGGGAGGGTCAGTGCCTAACGATGTTATTAGATATGAGACTACGGCTGCATATCCGCACTTGGATCACGATGAGATGATTGCTCTGCCATATTAGAAGACCCATAAAAGGAGAAATTTTAAAGATATAGCATATCCTACTGTAGAGTTTGTTTCAAAGGTTCAAAGACTGTTGATGTAAAGTTCTATACAAAATTTTGCCGTAAAATTTGGACGTGTTCATTGCTTATCGGTTGATATGCATTAATTCTTTCTATCTTGACTATTTTGTAGGCCAATGTTGTCGTCAACCATCTGGCTCCTTGAGTACGAGTGAAGAGGCATTGATGTTATGGTATGATACATCTGGGTCGCGAATAAGTGGCGTTTATGGTGCACCAACTTGCATGCATGTGTCGTGATGGAATCGTCCTCATTTTCTATTGTGCACACACATAGACCAGACCCGCAAAAAGAGTTCGATGCTGTTATGATTGTTCGTCTTGCAAAAGCCGTGGAAAAATGAATGTCTCGGCATCAAGTACAAGAATGTTCACATACGTTCTAGTACATGTCAGTGTTAATTAGTTAATTAATATGCAATTACTAACGATGGTGTCGTGTATGTTCTTTAAATGTAAGGAGGAAATGCTTCCCAGTCGGATATCAATGCGGCACTCGCCAATGAAGAGGATGGTGAAGAAAGGGATGTCGACGAGTCCGATGCCACTTTGGACAATGATCAAATGTACTGAGCTTGCACATGCATTTTCCCAGCTCTTACAGAATATCTCAGTCCCCTCCCCTCCTGACCGTCTTTGATGACTTTGTATTTGATATGCATCTATTCTCTCATTTCAAAAAATGTTGATGGTGTGACATTGTATAAATTTGTCTTTAGGAGCTGTGAGGATGGACTGATTGAATGAAATTGTGAATGGATTAATTTGGGTTAAATGTGGATCAATTGATTCAATTGTCTGAATTGAATTACTGGAAACATGTTTGTATTTTTAAAAAATTTTAATGTTCAAACAACCAATTTGAAACCAATAAAATAACCCTAGAGGGGGGGGGGGGCTGAATAGGGTTTTAAGACAACTTTAAAAATTAACAATCAACAAACCTCAATCTCAATAACTCAAATAAGCAAACAACCAATCTCAACACAAATGTAAAACGATAATGTAAAGAGAGAAGGGTTTAGAGATACGTGACAAGGAGAATTAAATGGTTCGGCTTGATATACCCACAAGCCTACATCCACCCCTTCAAGGAAGTCCCTTGAAAGGCCCTAGAATCCACTAGTATGATCTTCCTTACGGGTCAAGATCGAACCTTTTACAATCCCTTGATGCTATGCCCACATCAAGAACAAGCTTTGACAAACCCAAAGCTCCAAAGCTTGACAAACCCAAAGCTCCAAAGCTTGACAACCCCAAGCTTTGATACAAGAACCTTTCAATGAAGAAAAATGCGTACAAGATTTCACTCTCAATAAGTAGATGAGTACAAGTTGAAGTACTAGAATAAGAGAGATGAGTGTATGATGACTTATGAAAGTGTATATCTCTCAAATGTAAGCTCACAATAAATGCTCTCTTGAAAAGGATGAGAAATCAATGAAAACAAGAGAGATTTGAACAATTGCTTTGATCTTTGAGAATATGAAAGATAAGAGAGCTTTGAATGCAATTGATGAATCAAACCAATGCCCAAAATGAGTATTCATAGAGGTGGGAATAAATATAACTGTTTAGAGTTAGGTGGAGCATTAAATGCGCCAAACGGTAAATGCAGTCGACTGCAATGCACCATTGCAGTCGACTGTTACCCAAAAGTTGCCGTTGGAAATTCAAATTTCCAACTTGCAGTCGACTGTAATAGGCTACTTGAAGTTTTACAGTCGACTGCATTCCAATGCAGTCGACTGTAATACCTCACTGCCCAACTTGCAGTCGACTGCATTCCAATGCAGTCGACTGCATTCCTGAAAATGCAGTTTCCTTGTTTTTAAAGCATGAAAAACTTTTATGCATGCAAGGAAAACCTATGGGCAAGTTCTAGGTATACAGTCATCGTAACGATCATCTCTCTATGTCTAGTTTACAAAGACGGAAATAAAAGCATGAAAACATCAATCGACGAATTCCCTCTTTGATGCGTTCCGTTAAGAGTCTTTGACCGTGTTGGTCGTCTAATAATCCGTTTGCATGAGTATGAGATTATTCCTATTGCTTCATCAACTCAATGCATGTTTAGAAAACATAAACATCAATGTTAGTTATCATCAAAACCAAATATAATCCTAGGTTAAATAACCGTAGGGTTAAGAATCTCCCCCTTTTTTATGATGGCAAACATTGATTCAAATAATATGAGATATATAAGATAATAAAGCCAAAGAAACATAACAATATCAATTATAAACCATAAGGGGTCATGAGAAGAAATCATGACAAAAAGCTCCCCCTATCTTAAGCAATATAGGGCTCCCCCTAACTTAAGTAATATATGCTCATATCAAGTCCACACAAATATGAATCAACAATATTTTCTCCCCCTTTTGACATCATTGAAAGGTCAAGGGTGTGTGTGAAAATGATCAACTTATGTATCCATCCATGGATAATCAATATTGCCAACAAGGGCATTCAAAATCAAGAAGGCATAAGTACTTTGAATAACCATCAAAAGGTGTACCAAACACTTTTTACAAAGATAGCACAAATAGGAAGTGTAAAGGATTTAGAAATATGAGTGTGCAAATCAAATGAGATTGACTGAATATCAACAAAATCAATAATTTTGAAAAGAGAAACATCAACCAAAGCATGCTTTAAGCATATTAAATAATGTTCAAGCATGAGAAGTGCAACTTGCATGATTAGCACAAGAGATATAACATTTAGTCACATAGGTGAAGACATGCCAAGTTCTCTTCTAAGAGCGGTAAACCTCTTCGAATCTAAAGGTTTAGTGAAGATATCCACTAATTGGTGATTTATGTACACAAAATCTAGAACAATATCACCTTTTTGCACATGATCACGGATAAAATGATGTTTGATTTCTATGTGCTTTGTGCGTGAATGTTGGATGGGATTTTTGGTCAAATCAATGGCACTAGTATTATCGCATAAGATTGGTATGTGATCATACTTGAGTCCAAAATCCAAAAGGGTTTGTTTCACCCAAAGAATTTGTGCACAACAAGCACCAACCGCCATATATTCGGCTTCGGTGGTAGAGAGTGCAACTGAGTTTTTCTTTTTGGAACTCCAAGAAACAAGAGAATGACCAAGAAATTGGCAACCTCCACTAGTACTTTTCTGCTCGGTTTTACAACCGGCATAGTCGGCGTTGGAGTAACCAATTAGGTCAAAAAAGGAAGTGTTTCTAGGAAACCATAACCCTAAATCGTGAGTGCCCTTAAGATATATAAGGATTCTCTTGACGGCAATCAAATGAGATTCCTTAGGACAAGCTTGAAATCTAGCACATAAACAAACACTAAACATTATATCGGGTCTACTTGCGGTAAGGTAAAGGAGTGATCCGATCATACCTCGATAGCGCTTAATATCAACATCCTTACCCTTTTCATCTTTATCAAGCTTTAATGAAGAGCTCATTGGAGTGTCAAAAGCATTTGATGCTTCCATGTCAAATCTCTTGAGTAGCTCTTTGGTGTATTTGGCTTGGTTGATAAAGATTCCATCCTTGCTTTGTTTGATTTGCAATCCAAGGAAGAAGGTGAGTTCTCCCATCATGCTCATTTCAAACTCCTTACTCATACAAGAAGCAAACTCTTCGCACAAGGATCCATCAGTAGCTCCAAATATAATATCATCAACATAAATTTGCACCAACAATAAGTCATTGCCCTTAGATTTTATAAAAAGAGTGGTGTCAAGTTTTCCTCTTGAAAAACCATTTTCTAAAAAAAAACTACTTAGCCTTTCATACCAAGCTCTAGGAGCTTGTTTTAAACCATAAAGAGCTTTACTAAGTCGGAAAACATGGTTTGGAAATTTTTCATGTTCAAAGCCGGGAGGTTGAGCCACATAGACCTCCTCCGAAATAAAACCATTTAGAAAGGCACTCTTGACATCCATTTGAAAGAGTTTAAAATCTCTATAGCAAGCAAAAGCTAATAGCATTCTAATAGATTCAAGTCTAGCTACCGGTGCATAAGTTTCATCAAAATCAATTCCTTCCTCTTGGTTATAACCTTGGGCCACTAATCTAGCCTTGTTTCTAACCACGACTCCGGATTCATCAAGTGTGTTTCTAAAAATCCATTTTGTGCCTATAATCCTAAAGTTTTGAGGTTTAGGCACAAGGGTCCAAACTTGATTTCTTTCAAATTAAACTAGCTCTTCTTGCATAGCAAGCATCCAAGATTCATGATGTAGAGCTTCGGAAAATTTCTTTGGTTCAATTTGGGAAAGAAACGCTATATTAAAATGTTGTTGAAGAGAGCATCGAGTTCTTACCCCACTCGAAGGATTACCTAAGATTTGATCGCTTGGATGATCTTTTTTGTAAGTCCAATCTTTTGGTAATTCTTGAGAGTTGTCCAAGTTTGAAGCATCATTGATTGCTTCCTCATTTCCCCCTTGAGAATTTGATTGTTTCTCCCTTAGATCAATTTATTTGGGGTTGCCTTGTAGTGTTTCACTTATGTCCAACGTTCTCAAGTCATTGTCCATGTCATTTACATTAACAATGTTAGTCCTCCGAAGAAAAGGATTAGTCTCATCAAACGTAACCTTAAAAGATTCTTCAATAACCAAAGTACTTTTATTATAAACTCTATAAGCCATACTATGATTAGAGTAACCAAGAAAAATACCCTCAAAGGTTTTGGAATCAAATTTGCTAAGGTGATCCTTGGTATTTAAAACAAAGCATTTGCAACCAAAGACTCTAAAAAATCTCACCTTAGGTTTCTTATCATTAAAAAGCTCATAAGGGGTTTTTAACAAAAAAATTCGCAAGATAACTCTATTAAGAACAAAGCATGCACAATTGACCGCCTCCGCCCAAAAGTATTTAGGTAAACCATATTCGTTAAGCATTGTTCTTGCCGCTTCTTGCAAAGACCTATTCTTTCTTTCGGCAACACCATTTTGTTGAGGAGTTCTAGGAGCCAAAAAGTTATGTGATATCCCAAAGTCATCACACAAGGCTCCTATTTTTGAATTTTCAAATTCTCTACCATGATCACTTCGAATGTTGGTAATCAAATAACCTTTTTGATTTTGAACACGTTTTGCAAATGAAGTGAACACAATTAGAGATTCATCTTTGGTAGCCAAAAAGAAAGTCCATCCAAGTATAGCGAGAATAGTCATCAGCAATAACAAAACAATATGATTTGCCACAAGGACTAGTAGTAGGGATTGGTCCAAATAAATCCATATGAAGTAATTGCAAGGGTCTAGAAGTAGATACCATTTTCTTCAGTTTGTGAGAGACTTTCTTTTGCTTACCCATTTGACAAGCATCACATACTTTATCTTTCTCAAACTTGATCTTCGGGAGACCCCTCACAAGTTCTTTGCTTGAAATATCCTTCAAATGCTCCATGTGCATGTGACCAAGTCTTCGATGCCAAAGCCAAGATGTTTCACTAATAGCACTAAGACACTTGACATCTTGGTTAGCTAAATCATTTAATTGAATGGAGTAAACATTGTTATCTCTACTACCAACCAAAATAGTTTCATTGTTCTTCAAGGATTGTATAGTGCAATGAGAAGCCTCAAAGATAACTTTAAAACCTTTATCACTAAATTGACTAATACTTAGCAAGTTATGCTTCAATCCTTCAACATATAACACATTTTCAATTGAATGTGGTTCCTTACCAATAGTTCATTTACCTTTGATTTTTCCTTGAGAATTGTCACCAAAGGTCACATTTCCTCCTTCCTTAAGATCAATCGATGTGAAAAGAGATATGTTGCCGGTCATATGTCTTGAGCATCCACTATCAAGAATCCACTTCTTGCTACTGGATTTTGCTTTGAGACATACCTATAAACACAAATCAAGTAATGACTTTTGGTACCCAAATTTTCTTGGGTCCTTGGGTGTTAGTCTTGCATTTGTATTCTTGACCTTTCACAATCCACATTTTCTTTCTACCTCTAATAAAAACAATTCTACAAGGACAATGATTAGTCGTATGCCCTTTCTTGTTGCACCAACAGCAATGTGTAAAAGGTGTGCAATAGTTCTTTGGTCGTTTTGTATGAATATTCAACCTAGCTTGTTGTTACAAAACTTTAGGAGGCATGTCCATGTGATCTAATCCAAGACCACCTTTGTTTAGGCCAATTCTTTGGCGTCCAAGCATGACATCCAAATTGTTTTGACCATCAACAAATTTTTCAAGACATTTTTTCAAATCACAAATCTCAACTTTTAAATCTTCATTTTGTTTTTCTAAAGCCAAAGTTTTGGAAGAGATTTGTTTTGAGCTAGGAGTGTTAACAAGTAATTCAACTAAATCGTTAATCACATGCTCTACATATAAATGGCTAGACATGCATTCATTCTTGACATGCAACTTATCATTTTCCATTAACAACTTCTCAATTTGCTTATTAGCTTCAAGGAATTTCTTAGATAAAATAATATTTTTTTTGAAAATTTTCTTGGATTCCACATATAAGCTATCATAAGCATCTTCAAAGCTTTCATTATCACTATCACTACCGGAAGAAGAGCTTACCTCATCATTTGCCATGAAGCATATATTTGCTTCATCATTCTCTTCATCACTTGAATCAAAATCACTCCATGTTGAAGTATGTTCGGCATTCATTGCTCTTTCCTTCTCCTTGTTCTCTTTCTTAGATAATTGTCTTCTTTTAGCTCTTTCCCATACATCTCTTCTTTCCTTCTTCTCCCTTTTGTAGATAGGACAATCCATCTTCACGTGTCCCGACTTGTGGCATTTGTAGCAAAGCTTCTCTTCGTTGCTAGTATTTTGTTGCCTTCTCCCATCATTCCTTCTAAATCTTAAGAACTTCTTGAAGTTCTTTGCAACCATTGCAATATCCTCTTCATCAAATTCTTCATCATCATCACTTGACTCAAAGTTTGAAGATGAAGCTTTAAGAGCAATTGATGTAGGCTTCTTCTTGACTTCCTCTTGATCAAAGGTCTTGAGTTGCATTTCGTACGTCATGAGTGAGCACATCAATTCATCAAGAGGAAAGATATTGAGATTCTTTGACTCTTGGATGGCGGTGATCTTTGCATCCCAAGCTCTTGGTAAGGATCTAATCACCTTTCTTACAAGATCACCATTAGTGAATTCCTTGCCCAATTACTTCAAAGGATTCACAATGTTAGTAAAACGAGTATTCATATCCGTAACGGATTCATTTGGAAGCATATGGAATAACTCATAATTTCTAAACAATAAATTCATCTTGGAGTCTCTAAGAAGAGAAGTCCATTCATGAGTGACTTGAAGAGTATCCCAAATACTCTTAGCGGAATTACACATAATGACTCTATTGAGTTCATTAGTGTCTAAAGCACACACAAGACAATTTTTCGCTCTAGCATTCATACAAATCATCTTCTTGTCATGATCACTATACTCCGATTTGGATTTAGGTTCTTCAACCTTGTCAACCACTTTTATCGGAACGAATGGGTCATTCTCAACAATATCCCACGTCTCATAGTCTTGAGATTCTAAGTAGATTTTTATCTTAACTTTCCACACACTATAGTTGGTCCCATTAAACAATGGAGGCCTAGTGGTAGAACTACCCTCCATACCCTCAACGTAAGCCATGATCGATTAACTCTCTTGGCGTTACCCAATATAACAAGAGCCGAGGCTCTGATACCACTTGAAACCAATAAAATAACCATAGAGGGGGGGGGGGGGTGAATAGGATTTTAAGACAACTTTAAAAATTAACAATCAACAAACCTCAATCTCAATAACTCAAATAAGCAAACAACCAATCTCAACACAAATGTAAAACGATAATGTAAAGAGAGAAGGGTTTAGAGATACTTGACAACGAGAATTAAATGGTTCGGCTTGATATTCCCACAAGCCTACGTCCACCCCTTCAAGGAAGTCCCTTGGAAGGCCCTAGAATCCACTAGTATGATCTTCCTTACGGGTCAAGATCGAACCTCTTACAATCCCTTGATGCTATGCCCACATCAAGAACAAGCTTTGACAAACCCAAAGCTCCAAAGCTTGACAACCCCAAGCTTTGATACAAGAACCTTTCAATGAAGAAATGTGTACAAGATTTCACTCTCAATAAGTAGATGAGTACAAGTTGAAGTACTAGAATAAGAGAGATGAGTGTATGATGACTTATGAAAGTGTATATCTCTCAAATGTAAGCTCACAATAAATGCTCTCTTCAAAAGGATGAGAAATCAATGAAAACAAGAGAGATTTGAACAAATTCTTTGATCTTTAAGAATATGAAAGATATGAGAGCTTTGAATGCAATTGATGAATCAAACCAATGCCCAAAATGAGTATTTATAGAGGTGGGAATAAATATGACCGTTTGGAGTTAGGTGGAGCATTAAATGCGCCAAACGGTAAATGCAGTAGACTGTAATGCATCATTGCAGTCGACTGTAACCGAAAAGTAGCCGTTGGAAATTCAAATTTCCAACTTGCAGTCGACTGTAATCCAATGCAGTCGACTGTAATAGGCTACTGGAAGTATTGCAGTCGACTGCATTCCAATGCAGTCGACTATAATACCTCACTGCCCAACTTGCAGTCGACTGCATTCTAATGCAGTCGACTGCATTCCTGAAAATGCAGTTTCCTTATTTTTAAAGCATGAAAAACTTTTATGCATGCAAGGGAAACCTATGGGCAAGTTCTAGGTATACAGTCATTGTAACGATCATCTCTCTATGTCTAGTTTACAAAGACGGAAATAAAAGCATGAAAACATCAATCGAGGAATTCCCTCTTTGATGCGTTCCGTTGAGAGTCTTTGACCGTGTTGCTCGTCTAATAATCCGTTTGCATGAGTATGCGATTGTTCCTATTGCTTCATCAACTCAATGCATGTTTAGACAACATAAACATCAATGTTAGTTATCATCAAAACCAAATATAATCCTAGGTTAAATAATCGTATGGTTAACACAATTTTTTTACTTTTACCGATGGACGAAATTCCGATGGTAAAAATGTTTCAAACAAAAAAAAGTTTTCACCGATGATGTTTTTGCACGAAAATCTGTCATGAAAAGTCGTCCTACTTTTAGCAACAGAATTAACATACAGACTATTTAGAGACAAAAACCCGTCGCTGAAAACCTCCAACTTAAGTTGACATACTTTAATGTATTTGTCTCTTTTAAAAAAAAATTATAGAAAATAAATCGTTATCGTCAATCGATAAAGGTGGTAATTTCTGCCGATAAAAGTTAGATTTTTACGGAAAGAATTCCAAAATCTGTTGGTAATCTTTTAGCGATGGGGCTATTCGCGATGGATTTTTAGTAACTGATAATTCCATCCCTAAAAACCTTTAGCGACGGAAAAAGGGTCTTTATTGACAAAATATTTGGTCGGTAAAGAACTTTGCATATATAACCCCATCTAGGGTTGGGGTGGGGGGGGGGGGGGGGTGTCACTTCACCGTTTAGACACTCCAAAGCCCTTTTTCCTTTTCACTTCTTCTGTCCTCTAGTATATTGGATTCGGTTGTTTCACCCTATTTCTTCTTAATTATCGTGTCTCTCTCCCCGTAAGAGTTGTTGTTGATGTTTTTATCATTATAAAACACCATAAATATTTAATAAGTTTTGTTGACTAGTCAAATATTTAACGGTGCAAGAAAGATGGTTAGAGAAGCCGACATGAAAAGGGGCAAGCTAAATAGTGGCCAGAACCAAATAAAAACTTAGCCCAAGTAATTGATTTACTGTAGTGGCTTTAGCCCAGTAATATGGTCTTGTTACAAATTAGAGCAAATTAGACTAAGCTATGTCTTGATTAAGAATTCTTTTAAAATTAAAGGGAGGAAAAAAACCTTTCAATTGAGAGGTGAAGATCCAATTCATGGATTGACCTAAACTAATCCTACCACCAAGCATGTAAATATAGGCTTTGGGTAGAGGAAAAAGGATGCACCAGTCTCTGCACACAAAGCTAAAGTTCTGGTGAACTCTGGCTCAAATACATTTATCTCAAGAATTCTTGAACATTGAGCCTCTTTTGACGAACAATATGCACTGATCTAGCAGTGTTCTTCAATCGAGAAGTTTCAACACATGAAGTTTGATCTCTTTTTGATTTTAAATGCATTCTTGACTTTACTAATTCTATAAATTACGGGTTGTCACACTTATTCTGGATAAAACCTTGAAACCTTTGATCAAGGACCACTTGGATGATCTTTCGAACGTTAAGTGTTGAAAAAGCCAAAATTCTAGTTTCAAGATTAAACTATTAATTTAGCCCTTGAATAGTGAAATGCCATTTAATTTAGAGATTGAAATGCCATTTGATTTTTGTAAAAATCATGGAGTGGTGGAAACCTTTATTTTAAATTGATAAATTGAAAATTTATGCAATTGTTTCTTGTCTCACAATTTAGACATAAAATGTGTGTGTATAGTCGTCAAGAAGATGAAGGTGATCTCTTTATGATGTTTGTTGGTATCTTTTTACTTGGTTTAATGATCAAGTCTCTTGACATGAGAGTTGTTTTTCTCATTTATACAGCGGTTGGCTAATCTCTTACGATAGCCACACAAATGAATTAGAGCAGAAAAATATGTTGTTGTTCATTGATTTGGTGTGTTTTTGCCTACTCCTTTGATAACCATGGGTTTTATCGCAGGACGAGGTACACGGATGACCTATATTCTACATGATTTTGTACTAGGAAAAACTAAATTTCCTGGGATATCATTGAGAAATCGTTATAGTGAGAATATTGCCAGTATTTGGTTCTTTTGGTCCTCCTAAAAGGCTGTCTTCTTTTTTTAATCTTTCAATGGAACAATAATGTTAAGGAAACGCTTCAATGATATCATCTCAAATGAAGAGAAGTATGGAGGTTTAATTCGAGCAGAACACAGTTTCAATGAATTCAAGACTTTTATTTCATCACTGTGTTTGGTTGATTTAGGATACATTGGTTATTCGTTTACTTGGGACAACAAGCTTTATAAAGCAAATAATGTTAAGGAAAGGCTGGATATATACAGCACTCGCATCCCCAAGTTGGAGAACATACTTGTCTTTGGCAGTAATGCAACATCTTAGACCAGGAGGATCTGATTATTGCCTCATACTGCAACATCTTAGACCAGGAGGATCTGATCATTGCCTCATACTGCATAAAGAATTACAAGATATTTTGGAAGCAAACGTGTTTGAAAGGGATGATTATAATCGAGTTGAAACAGATCTGCGAAACGCTTACCTTGATGAAAAGTTGTATTGGCGAGATAAATCTAGGAAACTCTGGGTGAAAGTAGGACACAAAAATACAAAATTCTTCCATGCAAGCATGGTACAAAGACGAAATCAAAACCGCTTATTTGGTCTTGAAGAGAGAAATGACGTTTGGAATGAAGGGCAAGAGAGTGTGGAGTAGATTGCATTGCATTACTTTGAGGATATATTCACTGAGTCGCAACATGGTGAACTATCACCTATCCTATCCAAAGTTGAGTGCAAAGTGTCACAGAGAATGAAACAGAATTTGACAGCTCATGTAACGGATGGAGAGATACACACTGCTTTATCACAAAAGGAACCATCTAAAGCTCCCGAATCTGATGGGATGACGACATGTCTCTTCCAAACTTTCTTGCACATTTTTAGAATTGATATGTGTAAGGCAGTGAGGTCTTTTTTTTTTCATACGGGCCGATTTTACGGAGCATTAATCATACCAATATATCGCACTTATTCCGAAAGTCGTTTGCCCCATGAAGATGAGTCAACTACATCCACTTAACTTATGTAATATCTCATATAAGATCATTGCTAAAATTCTTTCAAAGAGACTTGTTCCTATCTTGCCTAAAATTATTGGTGAAGCCCAAAATGCATTTGTTACGGCCAGACAAATTACCGACAATATTCTGTTAGGTCAATAGATCTTTCATCATTTGAAGAAAAGGGGAAGAGGTAAGACGTATTCGATGGGGATAAAATTCGATGAGTAAGGCGTACGATATAGTGGAATGGCGGTTTTTCGCAGCAATTATGAGACAACTAGGATTTGATGAGATTTGGATCAGATGGGTAATGGCCCATGTTACGACTGTTACATACATTGTCATAGTCAATGGGGCGAGCAAAGGGTATCTGACACCGACAAGGGGTCTACGACAAGGAAATCCATTGTCCCCAGCACTATTCTTGTTAGTAACGGAAGGCCTTTCAACTCTGATTTCAAAAGTGTTAGATGAAATGAGGCTTCAAGGCATCAAAATATCTAAACAAGCACCATCAGTAAGCCATCTACTTTTTGCAGATGACAATCTTATTTGTTGTTCCGCTTCTAAACAAAATGCTCGAGCAGGGAAGTATATGGGATTACCGACAGAAGTGAGAAGGAATAAGACAGAATTGTTTCGGTTTTTGGTGGATCGTGTGAAACAGAGAGTTGAGAATTGGAAAGAGAAATTTTTATCACTACTTGCAGGTAAAGGAGGTTCTACTCAAGACAGTAATTTCATCCATTTCAACGTATGTCATGTCCTGCTTTCGTTTACCTCTGTCCCTTTGTCGTGAAATTAATCAACTTATGGCAACGTTTTGGTGGGGGAATAGGGTAAAGGATAATAAATTCACGGGGCGTCATGAGAAAAACTCACAGAAAAAAAGCTATTGGGGATTGGGATTCAAGAATCTAGAGTTGTTTAACTTAGCATTGTTGGCTAAACAGGGTTGGCGTTTATTAGTTTACGGTTTTTCTCTATTGAAGCAAGTTCTTAAAGTGAGATATTATCCTAATACCACTTTTCTAGAAGCTAAGTTGGGTACTAATCCTTCATGGATCCGGTGAAGTTTGATCGAAGGCCGAATCTTGTTGCTTTCAGGTTGCAGGTAGCGAGTTGGGAATGGGAAGGATATTAATGTCAGCACTAATATGTGGCTCCCTAGACCAAATACTTTTAAGGTAATATTCCTATAGAAGATGATGATATTGAAATACTGGCGGATCTGCGAAATGCATCTAATGATGGTTGGAACATTGAGAAAGTGTTTACGAATTTTCATGAATTTGATGCGGCTGAAATTATAAAAATATCAATCTCAGAAGGAGACATAAAGGATAGATTGGTTTGGCATTTCACTAACAATGATGCCTACACAGTGCGATTAAGATACGAATCATCGTGTGCAATGTTGAGAGAAGGAAGACTTTCAAAGAAAGGCCAAGTGCCCGAAAAACCTTCCCATTTAGTAGAAGAAAAAGGCTTTTGGCACGACTTACGGAAGCTTAACGCTCCAGGAAAACTCAAGATGCTGCTATGGCGTAGTTTGCTAAACCTTTTGGCGACAAGAGATAATTTACAAAAGAGAAAGCTAGATGTCGAAGGTTGCTACCACCTTTGCAATACTGAGTTAGAATTAGTCCTCCACGTATTTCACTAGCGAGAGTCAACAATTTTGTTAGTTTTTATGGGGGATTTTGTACCATTCAATCCCCTTATTCGAACCCTTCTTCTTCCACCACCATTTACTTTTTTTATTTTTTTTTATTTTTGAGCAATTAATTTGTTTAACCGATTCCTTTAGTTTTTCAATTGCAATAGATGAAAAACTTTATGGTTTTGGGTGCCTAATTATAAACGTTAGAGTTTTGGTTGCAGATTTTTGCCAAGATCAGAGTTTACGATGCATTACACCAAAGAAGAAACATATGAGACAAAACATACTTAAGGTCAGTCAAGAGCCCCCCTTACGCAACACATAATCTCAAGAATGGTGTATAACCGATCAGGTTTGCTAAGTTCGATATCATGTGCTCAATCATCACCTTAATGTCACCCCTAAGGGTACTTACATGAACTCTATATCCATTCTCCTTAAAGGGTTAATCCACGAGCCTAAGCCATAAAAAGGCTTGGCCTGTTTCCAAGTTTCGATAAGATAAGGCATTATATAGGAATTGATCAATCTATCATCTTTTTGTCTTGTCCAAAACCTCCTAGCAATGTGCTTGATTGGATTTATTAACTCTCATATGATGATATGTGTTTGACTAAGTTAATATGTACAAGCACATGCAACAGTTCGTGTACCCAAAGATTTGCATATTTCTCTCTGAGAATAGAAATTATAGAAACCTTCATTTAGAGGCAACATCTAAAGACTTATGTCAACGGAGACGAAGTCCGGCTAAAACTCCTAGGCAGCTAATTCAAGTACCTTCCAAAGAAAATAATCTCCAAGACTCGTCTCTAGGAGTCGAGTACGAATAGATCTTTTGCGAGCTCATCCGTGCACCTTGCCAAAAAGTAAGCTCGAAGACTCTTCTCCAGGAGACAAGTCCAGCCGTAGCTGCACAGCTTGTCTGAGCATATTACCCTAGCAGGTGAACTTAAAGACTTGTCCCCACCATTCAAGTTTGGTTAAGGCTCTCGAGCAGAGCCCAGCTACCCCTTGGTCCAACCAAAGCTCCAAGTAGCTTGTCTCAGTAGACAAGGGATGACCTAAGTTTGCACGAGAGTGTTTTTTTTTTTGGGAAGGGGGGAGGGGGGGGGGGGGGGCTTATGTACCCCCTCAACTTCCACAAAAAAAAGGAAAAAATATTCATTTCACCTCGTTACCTGTCTGCGACTCTCTCTCTGCAACTTGTCCGCTCTGACTCTTACCCACTCCTAAACATGCCCACTCACTAGCGACGGGTGACGGCAACACGCCGACAAGGCAAGGGCTCCTCGAGTTGACTCTCTCTAGAGAGCTCAGCTCAAATTTGGAACAAGTGAAGGCGCCGAATACTGAGGCGGTCTTCATCAAATCTGGAACAACCGTGAACCGAAGAAGAATCAGTGACTGGCGAGTGGTGACAGCGAGGCGAGGACTCCACAGGCCAACAGCCCTCTGTAAGCGACGGCGCGTCGACGATGGTGACCCTGACCGGTCAATTAGTCAACTGCCTTCAACATTTTCTGATTGATCATTTGCTTTCCCCAATTGCTTTCTAATTTAATTCTCATATATTTATGGATTTGACTCCCTGAGTACGTGTCGTGTTGATTGAGATGCTATGTTGACAATTCAAAAAAGCTTAGTTGATTATCAAGTTTAATGGAATAGAAATCTAGAAAACCTTTGTTGATTCTTGTTGGTTGGCAGTGGGTTTCCCACTTGGTACCTCCCAGTTGAAAATGCACATATTAAATTAAGATGTTTACTTAGAACAAGCATAATGCACATTAAAATGTACGTTAAATTAAGAGATAGTAGAAATATTTGACCATTTATATGGAAACAAATAGTTTGGTCTCTAACTCCTAATTGATTTCCTAATTCCTAATTTACGGCATAAACAATTCCTAATTGTGTTGGAATGTGATGTTGATCTTGAGCTCGTTTGATTATTTAGTTTTGAAATTGGGAGGTTGAAATGTACTGTTGTGTTGAAATTGGGTCATTGGGAGGTTGATCTTGAACTTGGGAATGAGGCTATTATCAAGCGCTACCTATCTTCGGGGCCTCATCGACTAGTTATTTAATACTTTTGTTTGTGAATACTTATATATCTATTCCGTATTTGCTTTTTTTGTGCTGTAAGGAGTCTCTACTGGCTCTCATGAAACTTAATAAGATCTTTTGGATATTTTTTAGTATTTTTTTGTGTATTGTAGAAAAGTGCATTATGTTTTTGTGTGTTATTTTACATATAAAAAAATTTAGTGACTTTGATATATTTTTGGCACCCACTGAAGTGAAATCCTGATTTTGCCACTGTCAGTAAAGTTAGGTCTGAGCAAGCTGCTTGCACAACGTTAGCATTTGAGTGCTCTTAGCTCAAGCCAAACTCACTTCTCTCAAAATGAAGATGGGATGTAGTAACCTAAGGATGAGTTTTAATGGGGGGGGGGGGGGAAGAAAAAAGACGGAAATATCTCAAAAAATGGCCCAGACCAAAAAAATAAAATAAAAATCACCTCAAAAAGATATGCAAGCGAAAAGTTATGGGTTGTGAAGTTTATAGGTCTCATTATCTACATCTTCTGAATGGTCTCATTATCAGCGGCATGAAGACCTCACATTCAAGCTTGAGGATACGCGTTAGACTCCCCTTGACAGCAGTTCTCTTCATCTTTCCTTAAAAGGGGCAAAGGAATGGACTACATTTTGAGCCGAACTCCCTCAAAAGCACCCAATGTGCTCAGTCTGTATCCGTGCAACAAGAAGTCTGCCCAAGAAAAAGGCCGCGTCCAAGCAGACCTCCCGAACAAGAGGCCCGGCCTAACTTAGAAGCCCACCTCTAAGGAGACCTCCCTGAGCAGGCTCGCCTCGAGTAGCCTGGAAATGTCTTTGAGCCTTGGCACAAGGTTGCTTTCTGAATAACGAACAAACAAGAACTGATTATGATGTGCATCACAATAGTGAATAACGGCATTTGAAACTGTGTAGCTCTGTTAGTTGTTGCTCTCAAATAGTTTCATTTGTATGTCTAGTTGCAAATTCTGATGAATTTAGCGGAGTGAACGCAAGCTAACATGCAATACATCTTTGCCGTCTAATGAGGATAAAAGAGATGATTATGAAGTTTGGGTTGGTAGTTGAATATTTGGTTTTAATGAATAGTGAAGATAGTGAAACTTTTCTTTAAAGTTGTATACTTGGGTGTGTGTGGGTGGAATATTGCAAAGCGGCACATCTATGTCTGCTGTTTTGGGTATTTTAGATTCTGCCGAACCAAGCCAAATGAAACCTTTGTTTTTTATAACTTAACAGTGAGAATCCAAGTGGATCGATTACCATTTTTGCCGACCAGATGATTGATGCCGTAAACTATCCTGCCGTAGTTTTGCCGTGGTGTGATCTGAGAGCCTAAAAGCACTATTAAGATGAAAAATTGCTATTCTGCGACATGGTTGGCTATTGCATTAAGTTAATAGCACACAAAGACGTTCTTTCGCTCAGGCGCGTTTTTTTAGTTAGCCACTATCATTCTTTAAAAGAAAAAAATAGCATTACATAGCACGCATCAAAATTTTGAGTTTGAAGATCGATATAAAAATCCTGTGTATAGCATCTCTACTATAGTAGTTTTAGGGACAAAAGATTTGTCACATAATTAAACTGTTTTGCTAGTGCTGCTAAACTGTATCGCTAAAAAGTATTTTTTAATACAATAGTTATATTGTACAATAGAGAATCCTAATCTTGCATATCGGTTGTATGGAAGTTTATGGTTTACTAGTATAGAACACGTTCGTTGCACGTGGACATAGTCGAGAGTAATAATTGAGGTGATATTGTTATCTTTTTTTGGATCAAAATAATGTAATTCAATGATGTTCTTATTTCTTTTGTGATTTGTTTTAGAAGAAATGTATATTTAATGTTCGCAATTGTAATCAGTTCAATGTTTGAAAATATTCTTTGTAGACTTTTGGATTGAAAAAATATTTGATGGTATTGCTGAAAATAAAAGCAAATGGAGAAATTAAAAGAATGAATAAGTCTTTGTTTTTATAATCTGTTAAATTGGTTTGTGGTGAAGATTTGTAATTTTCAAGAACATGTGCTTTGCATTTCATCAATAAGAAATGCAAAACACCTAGTCTTCAACTGCAATAACTGAACATATTTTCAGTTCAAATTGGCATCATATTTAAGCCTTATTTTTTATGAAAGGGTGGGATAATAATAGTATTTATGAAAGGGTAGGATTATTATTGGAATGATTAATGAAGGGTAAAAATAGAATAAAATGATTTACAAGATTCATACTTTTATATGTAGTATAGATTAAAATGCACCTCTCTATGAAACTGCTTTATTTATTGGCTTGCCATGTGGAATTTATGATTAAAATGACATAGGCGTGTTTAATTGTTTTGGTTTATGGGTTTGTGTTCCAATTGGCGCAGTAGTAAAAACTTTAAATCCTCATTTAAGCAAATAAACATAACAATCTTTTGTTTAGTACGGCCGGTTACCATGTGCGTTGCGTACTCGCTTGCTAGTACTTATTTTTTCTTTAAAAAAAATATTAGTAGATCTATAACTAGTAAGAAAATAGACATACACACACGTGGATAGCATCACAATAACAAATCAGCTTTTAAAGAAAAAGCACACAAAAAAGAAACTAAATAATATAAAATCAAACAACCAGCTCCACCTATCAACTACTCCTTGTGAAACAGGCAAATGTCCACCCAAGATCCATGCCCTGAGACCAACACACACCGCCTCACCCAATGCATCACCATGCATCACTGCCACCGATGGCAGAGCGAGAGGCGCTCATCACCAATTGTCCACCACATGACCTTTGTCCAATGTGGAACACCACTGTCCAACGGAATCACATTCAATTCCTGCGACCTCCACAAAACAATAACCACCACAAATCAATCGTGAAGCTCCACCAACGCACCGCCCACCGCCAAACCGCCAAATATCCGCCTACCAGCCCCACTAACTGGAGCTCGTCATAACCTTCAACCGATACAGCAGTACCCAACAACAGTAACTCCATTCCACCAACCATGTAAACAACAAGCTGTGAGCGAGATCAACTAGGGGGAGGCGGAAAACATCCCTAGAAGAGGAACAAAAACCTGTTTTGAACATACTCACCACCATCTCCAACCCAACGGCACCACAACTCCCGACAACTTAGGTGGAGATCCTACCAAACCCACCTCACTCACCATCAGATCGAGATACATAGCACAACCACACACCCCATGCTCCGACGCCCTAGATCTAGCATCGCAAACAACACCCCATGAACAACCTATAACCATAGCCACAGATCTAGCACCATAAGATTTCATGCACACGGATGTCCATAGAATTTTTAAAGACACACTAGAAATGAATCCCACCAAAGGAAAACCTACACTACTACACTGCCACACACCGGAAAAATCAGCGATGGTGATAGAGGACGAAACAGAGGGGCAGATGTGAGGAGAGAGAATGTGTTTTTGAGTGTTTAGGGTTCTTGGAGGATAAAATGAATTATATAAATTGAATGCCTACAAGTTTTTAGTTAAGAATCGGCGGTATGAGGATAAAAAGTTTCAGTTGGAGCAGACTTTCTGTGATTATCTTTATTACTTTTTTTTTATGAGTAAAGAGTAAGAACTTCGTTACGTAATGGTCGATTACAAAGATGATAAACCTTAACTCTGACACTCCTTTGGTAGTGCCAGACCATGAGGCAACACATAGCCTTACCCAGTGTTATAAAAAGCGCGCCTAGTCGCAAGGCGCGCCTAGGCTCGCACCCAGCGCCTCGCCTAGGCCTAGGCGCAGCGCATTCAAGAAGGCGCACGCCTAGTGAGCCTAGGCGCCTGGGCGCCAGGCGCGCAGCAGTGGTGGAGGTGCAAATCCAGGCGCCTATCTTGCAGCCGTTCGATTGGACATCGTGGCTTCCCATGGGCCGTCGATTTGTCTTCAACATGATTTCCCCCAAATCAGCAATTCACAATTTCTTAGTCTCACACTCTCAAGTTCAAGTCTCACCTCGCCAGTCGCATCTCCCCTCTTCGCCGAATCTCCGGTCGTCGCCGTCGCTTCTCCCCTCTTCGCCGGCCGTCAGCTGCTCCAGCCGCTAGCGCTGCTTCAGAGTTCAGCCACCGCGGCACCGCCATTGTTGTCCTCCTCGCGGCCTCGACATTGCTGTCTTCCTCGCCATTGCTGCTCTCTCTCGGGTGAGCAGTGATCTTTATAGCTTTTTCTTGGTTTTCTTGCCTTTTCCTAATCTGAACATCTTTTTTCTATTTTTCCCATAGACATTACTTTGCCACCCCATTTTTCTCAGTCTGCCTAAGTAATTTTTCTTTTTTCTTCATACACTGTCCCTCTTTCTTTCACATAAGTAGATAGATATAGATGTATACGAATTGGGTAGTGGCAGATTGCATAATATGAATTGAATTGGGATTGAAATTAACTTGAATTGAATTGCTTCTTACTTGAATCATGTTTCTTATTGTTCTCTACTTCAAGTAACTTTTGGCCCTTAATTGATATATGTGCATTTAAGCTGATTTAGTGTTAGGATATCATATAATTCAATTGTAGGAATATACATGTCGACGATGCCTAGTACAGATACAAAGGACCCAGCTTGGAAATATGGACGTATCTCTAATCCAAGCGACAGAAATGCAGTCACTTGTAATTTTTGTAATAAAATTACAAAGTGCAGTATTTATCGACATAAGCAACATCTTGCTGGAGGTTATAGGAATGCTTCAACGTGCTGAGAGTGTCCAGAACATGTTAGAGATGAGATAAAAGAATTGCTAAAGTCTGTCAAATAAAGGAAAGAACTAGCTAAGTGCATCCCTGATTTTGATAATGTTTTCAATGATGAAGAAGAGGACGAGGACGACGATGTAGTTGAGATATCGAGAAAAAAGGGAGTTTCATCGACCGGGAGTTCCTGTCAATATTCTCGTAAGAATCCTAAGGCTAAGGGTCCAATGGACGTGTACATCACCCCGGACCCAGAAGAGATAGTGAGAAAGAGAAAGATGAAGCAATCCACGGTGTTTGAAAATGAAGAAGCAAAAAAGGAGATGAGAAATCGAGCTTGTAGTGCAATAGCAAGATTTTTTTATGATGTGGGGATTGCATTCAATGTCGTGAACTCTGACAGCTTTTCAGCTATGGTTGAAGCTATTGGGCAGTATGGTCCGGGTTTGAAGCCACCAAGTTATCATGAGATTAGGGTTACCCTACTACAGAAAGAGGTGGATAATACGCGCAAACTGATGAAGGATCATGAAGAAGAATGGGAGAAAACCGGTTGTTCGATTATGTGTGATGGTTGGAAGGACAAGAAAGAAAGGACTTTGATTAATTTTTTAGCGAATAGTCTTAGAGGAAGTTTGTTTCTTGAGTCTGTTGATGCTTCCGAACATTCGAAGACCGGAGACTTGACGTATGACTTGATTAAGAAGACTATCGAGAAGGTCGGGCCGAAGAATGTGGTTCAAGTTGTCACTGACAGTGCCTCAAACAACGTAAAGGTAGGTTAGTATATTTTTACATATAGTATACTATTGCTCAAGTAACTTAAGTTTTAATAAATGTACAATTTAATTTCTTAATTTATTTTTGCAATTTTATATGATAGGCAAGTTATTGGAGCGTGATTTTCCACACTTGTTTTGGACACCATGTGCTGCGCATTGCATTGACTTGATTTTAGAGGACATATTTAAGTTACCTAAGATGAAGTCAACATTTCAAAAGGCTCTTGCTTTGAATGGTTACATATATAATCGCTCGGGTGTTGTAAACTTGTTAAGGAAATTTGCAAGAAGAGAGTTGCTTAGGCCTGGAAAAACGAGATTTGCAACTGCCACTATCACTTTGTCAAGGATTCATGAAGAGCAAAATAACTTGAAAAAAATGTTTACATCGGAAGAGCGGGCCAATAGCAAATGGTCAAAGGAACTACAAGGCAAAAGAGTGGCAAAAATAGTATTAATGCCTTCGTTTTGGAACAATGTTGTATATACTTTAAAGGTAACATGCCCTCTTATTCCGGTACTTAGATTGGTTGATGGTGAGAAAAAACCTCCAATGGGATACATTTACAAGGCAATGGATAAAGCTAAAGATGCTATTGCAAATGCTTTTCAAGGGAACGAGTTGAAGTACAAGGAGGTTTATAAGATCATTGATAGTAGATGGAGTGTTCAACTCCATCGTCCTTTGCATGCAGCTGGTTATTTCTTGAACCCGGAGTACTATTACTCTACCCCAGACATTGAGAACGATGAAACAGTTATGACGGGTTTGTATGATTGCATTCAAAGGTTGAACCCTGATATGGCAGTACAAGATGCAATTGACACTGAATTGAGTAAGTATAAGAGAGCGGATGGTCTATTTGGGAATTCCATGTCAAAGAGGATGAGAGATAGAAAAGCACCAGGTACTAATTTTTGCTTTTGTTTTATAGTGCTAATTCTAACGTATAAAGTAATGAATAGTTACTTCACTTATTAGTTTTGCAATTTTCATTTATTGAACAGTGGAATGGTGGACTTTGTACGGATCATCAACGCCTCACTTGCAAAAGTTTGCAATAAAGGTTTTGAGTCTCACTTGTAGTGCGTCTGGCTGTGAACGTAACTGGAGCATTTTTGAGCATGTGAGTCGAAGTTATAATCTAATAGTAAAGTTTTATGCTAAAATTCGTATTTATTTCATACTCAATGACTATTAATCAATTTGTGTATTGTACTTTACAGCTTCATAGCAAAAAAAGGAATATTGGATAATATCGATGAAAGTAATGAATGGTTGCTTGGGAGGCCAGATGAAGATGCAGACGAAGACGGTGACGTGTTTGAAGGTGACCCTTTAGGTGGCACAGAGCCGAACTACCATTCGAGGTCAACAGCAAGAAGTGTAAGGTCGTCATCAGATAGGGCTCCGGCTGCCACATCAAGTAGATTTACTCCTTCAGCTCACCTGGTCGACGAAGAAGACGAAGTCGAGGAGGAATCTCTACCGGACTTGGAGCCTATGATTCCATTTGAAGAAAACGTTGTTGTCTTGGCCCTTAGCGATGATGAGGATGTTGGTGTTATGTTCACTTAGTGTTTGGTGATTTGTTATTTTTAGTGGATTTAAGACTTATCTTATGTTGGAAACTTGTTAGATTATGATGCGATGGAATTTGAAACTTTTTTCTAGTGTTTGAAAGTTTGTTAATTGTCATGTTCTTTTTTTTTACATAATTTATTGTTTTTGTGTATTAGTATTATTATTTATTTATTTTAATATTGCGCCTCGCTTCGAAAAGGCGCGCGCCTCGCGCCTAGGCTCCAGGGACCTCTTGCGCCTTAGGTGCGCCTGCGCCTTTAACAACACTGGCCTTACCATTGTGTTAAGAACACAACCATAACAAGGGATCGATGTAGGATTTGTAAACAAAATAGGAAAATAGGCTTACAATGCCCTAGCACAGCTACCAACCCAACAAAGCCTTATCCACCTAACCAACAAGCTTTATACTACAAACACGAAAGTCAAAATGTGAACTATCAACACATACACTAAAACGAGTTGAAAAGAGGCCTCACGATTAGTCACTAACCCAACATCCTTATTCTGGCACTCCACTCAAAACTCAAATTTGCATTCATACCCTACCTTACACAAGGGACACAAGCTACAGACATACCCAACTCATTAATTAGACACCCATAAACTTATTTTGAAAGGGATTGACAGGGACCTGGGCACCATTAAAGCTTGATGCCACCTAAACGAGGTGAGACTCAAAAGCTAAGAGGACCTTAGAATCCCATCCCCACATCCCTTGCCCCAACCCAATTACATTAATGCCAAGGACTTAAACAAGCAGTAAAAGAAAAAACCAAAAGGGCCTGACGACCCAAGCAAATTGCCCTAAAACAAAAACTAAGCTATGGACCTTTCGCATGCCCCATAACCGATAACCTATAAAGATAAGAAATAAGAGGTAGGAAATGAACTTTAATTAAAGATCCATCTCTAGTGATCGGTGGTCTTTGCATAGTGGGTGAAGTCCTTGAAAAAATGGGGTTGGGCTTTATCTTTGCATCTTTAAATGTTATGCTACCATATATCAATAATTTGGCCACGTAAGCGCACTAGGCCACTCCCAACCATACGCAAATTAGCATCCCAACCTTGTGAAACCATCATGAACAAGTTGAACAGAGACAAACCCTTTATCATATGTATCTACTTGTCCCAAAAGCTGGTGATTGCCTCACGCGCACTTACACGTGTTGAGGTGATTGACAGAGCCAACACTAGAGCTTAGGGTTTTTCTTTTGAGGGAAGGTTTAACGGTTTCGATCCCTAAAAATGGCCTTGTAAGAAATTCCATCAGGGGCTGAAGGTCAGAATCCTAAATGGAAGTTATATGAGCATAATATGGCCTTGTGTGTTTAGTCGTGATTAGGTTGTATATCTTGGCACTGGGCCTGAACATAAAATTGGTTTCTTTATCATATTCTTCCTTGACAGTGAAGGCCTTGCCTTCCATCAACTCTTACAATGTGATAACATCACAAAACTGTGGCAAAGAATCACACACTAAAACTGACTGAATTTGTTTGTTGGCTGGAATGATAAAGGTGGTCGGATCTATAACTAGTCAGCTATCATCGATCAAATTAACCCAATGATGTGGTAAGGGTTCTTTCTGGACATTAGGCTTAGCACGGGGAGATGTGGTCTTGGATGGCGTGTCTGAGTGTTATGCACCTCTCTGTAGGGTGTCCCTTCCCTTGATGATAAGCACAGAAAGCATGAACATCATATCCTTATAGTATTACTACTGTTGGCGTGAGGTAGACGATAACTTGGATATCATACCCTTCTTCACCAACTGTTCAAATACATTGGGCAGCTGTGCATTCAAAGGCTTGAATTTCCTCCTAGGTTTCTGAAGTGGCCTCCCATGACACTATCTGGGGTGGTTTAATATTATTGGCGGTGGCTGGCTTCGGCTGTGCATTAGAAGTCCTCGGATCGGCTCAATATACCCCGGGCTTCAACTCATAAGAGATGACTCCCTTACTGATGAGATCTTCTATCTATATGGTGGATCCCATAAGGGTGAATGACATGTGGTAGTGACTAAAAATATAGTCATGGTATACAGGGAACATATTGTTCCTGACAATATTGACGTGATCCTCCTCTATAGGACAATTCACCACCTGAGCGGCCTTATTTCTCCATCTTATGATAATTCCAGACATTGACTCTCTCGGTTCTTGCTTCGTGGTTTCTAAATGTCTGCGGGTAATGTCCACGTCGGCCTTGTACTGGTATTGCTTCATTAACCCTCTCACAACAACTTCCCATGTTCACATTCAGGCTTCGCCTAAAGTGAGGAACTAATGAAAGGTAGCTTGAACTTAGAGGACAAGCTATCCTCGGGGTTCATGGTCAAGACACTGAGGTCTAGAAGGTCATCGACTCTCCTTATTCGGGCAATTTAGGACTCAAGTGCCGCCAGTTTATCTTTCCACTCTGAAACTATAAGTTCCACTTCTTCATCCTCAAACTCATACTCCCAATCAAACTCCAGACCTTTCTTCTTGACCTCTTTTTCTCCATTCTACCTTTATCATCTTGCTCTTTCCAACCTTTCTTTTTGAGGTTGTCTATTTCTTTGCCTGTTCGAGACAGCTGATTTGTCAAAGTCGCGAAACCGGTATGAAAATATTTCTGTAGTTCACTGATAATATGGATCAAATCTATGATCTGTGGGAATTCTTCGGCATTAGGGTCCGAGAGAGCTTCTGGATAAGTCCCCATACCAACCTCTCTTAGCCTTAACTGCATAAAGAAATTTTTTGAAAATTCAATCACATGAACCACATATAAATCAAGCTGGCTGGCTCATACCCTAATGGCTAAAAAAAAAATTTCTGCTCCTTAGGGTGTTTTTTCAAAATTTCAAAAGTTGAGTTATAGAATTGACTAATTGTCTAGTTATATAGAGTGGAAAATCGGCCAGTTAATCAATGGAATTAGGGATTTATTTTGGGAATTTTTGGGGTAAGACATGTCTATTAACCGTCAGGTCATCTAGGTGGATAAACTGGCCAGTTGGTCAGTGTTGTTAGGATTTTGTCCCTGGGAATTTTTGGGAAAAATAGGTTCTGACTAACAGTATTGGTTAATGGGTTAGATTAGGGTATAAACCAGCTAGTTTTGAATATTTTCAAGCAATGCACTTACTGATTTACCGTTTGGTTAGGAGCGTAGTAAATTGACCAGTTAGCCTGAGTCTCTCCCTTATTGCGAGATTACCAGTTAGCTTACACAGTATTGGCTGGTTTCCATGCTAAGCCAATATTCTAAAGGCCAATATAGGTATTCTCCCAACAAAAGACAGAATACCGAATAGTTCAGGTGTGTGGTTTCTCTCTCAATGCCGGTGTAAAGGTCACTCCATCGGCTCGGCTGTACCATATACCTCCCGCCCCTAACTCAGATAATTATTAATAGGCGATCACCAGTGTGTGTATAAATATAGCAAGGAAACCAAGAGGTCCCTTTAGCATGAGGCTGTGGAGTTGAGGGTAAAGCTGAAACATTAGCATGAAAATGAAACTTGGAGGTCCATGGGCTTCAACCGTTGCCCTCAAGTGAGTGGGTTAGGGTAAGACGTGCGCATGTGTTAAACATGAAATAAGAGAACAAATACCACATTTATATCAAATTGTACAAATCAAGAAAAATACAGACAAGGCCAAAAGTCAATAGAATTTTTTTCGAGTCTAGTCCTCTTATTTTTGTCCCCAGTGGAGTCGTCACTGTAGCGAACTGCCTCGAAAAAGTCCCTAAGAAATATTTTACGGAGTTTCTATCTTATTTTATTAAACAAAATGGGAAAATAAGAAAGAACCAAGAATGAGTCTAGAATGTCCAAAAGGACGATTGGTCTATCCAAAACCGAGAAATGGATTCGGGGACTAAGTTATGCTACGATAAGATGTAAGGCACCTGCCATACCCTTTCGTTCTCTACTTCATGTATATTGATTTTCTGCCTTTAAACATGTAGCATGCAAAATGTAATAAAACTAACCCTAAGTTTATTTTTATATTTTTGGCTAAAACTCGACATTGGGGGGTCGAATTGCCTACATATCCGATTGGACTAACCGGAATCAAAACTGTCGGGGGGTCCTACAACAAGTAATCTACATTTCAATCCTAGACCTAGACTGAGAAATGTAAAAGACTCGTTTGATTAATTTGAAATGTGATCACAGGAATGGAAGACAATCCTATATGATCTTCTAAACTATAAAGGTATTGAGAATTACCTTGAGAAGTCACTTATCTGAAGATTCGGGGACACTCTCCGAATGATCCACAATGCAAAAACTAAAGAGACTTTTAAGGTGAGTATGAATAGCTAAAATTATCAAGAGAGATAGTGTATCATTTCACGGAGAAATGGTACACAAGCTCTAAAGAGAAGAGCTCCTCCAAATCCAAGTCCCCTGAAAATAAAGACCAAGCGCCCTATTTCTAAAGCTCTGGTGTGCCGAACTGATAAGATTGGCTATGTTAATCTGTAAATTGGAGATAAGTCAAAAAATTAGATAAAAATGGTAGATTGATAAAAGCCAATTAGCCAGCCAACTGGTCGAAATTGGCCGGTTCATCCCATAATTTAAAAATATTTTTTTAAAATTTGGAGAGATTATCTAACTCAAATTTCAGTAATTATCTGTTATTTTGCAGATGAGATGTACCAAATTCAGGGTTTATTACGTGTAACCATATAAACTATTGACTTAATCTTTGCATCAAGGATAACTCACATAATATTTTCCTAAAATTACGTGGACAAATAAACTAAAACATATAAAGTAAAATTAAATGTAGATACTTGACTGGACTGAACATTTATTAACTGGACCCTAGACTGAACTTTTGACTTTGACCACTAGACTAGGCTCAGACCAATTGAATTAAGTCAGCATTACTAGGTCTAAACTTAATAATAAACTCTAATTAATAATATGGCCCAATAAGCTTATTTAATAAATATCTACACGAGCATATGTGTGTGCGCGCGTGCACACAAGTATATAAACATATACAAATATATAAAAACATATAAATATTTACATATTTGTAAATATATTTATATACGTGCACCTGCGTGTTTGCATGCGTGCACAATATATAAACTTAGACAAATATATAAAAGCATATAAACATGTACATATTTGGAGAGAGAGAGAGAGAGTGTGATGATGATGATGACGATGGTTTGAAAGGTGTTAGATGATAGTGCTCCTGAGCTATGGCAAATCTTTACATTGAATAGTGGAAGGACATAAGAGGTAACACATGGTGTTAGTTTTTAAGTGAAAATTTCTAAGGGTATCTTTGTTCGAAAAAATGCATAGAAGTAGCACATGACAAACACGTGCCTATTTTACATCTTATTGGAATCGTGAATTAAAGAAGGAGGTTATTGCATTTGGGTTCCATGATCCAAAATTATGTATCCATCAGGCAACATATTGTCATGCCGAGGCATGTTGTGATGTGTGAGGTATGGGGGCATGCCGGGCCGGGAAGTGATGTATGAAGACTTCAAAATATCCTTAAAGTTCGTTGGCCTAGTGGTATAGGCCTAATGGCATAAGACTGTCTCAGTGCTATGTATGTTACCACTACTCTTACTCCTAATCAAAGTAAGCATAGATAATACAATAAACAATGTCAGTTTACCTATTTAATGTTTCCAAACGAACGACTTTATAGCAAAGCACTTCATTCAAAGATTGAATGCACTTTTAGGGGCTATCTGGATAAGGTAGAGAGTTGGTTTGATTGTTCTAAGCAAACCTAAGATATACCTATTTACTTAGGTAAACGAGGTGTGTGAGTTATGTATATGTTATGGTGCTGACGAGGCTTAATTACGACAACATTCATGGCTTTTATAGGTGAGTTGTAATCATTTAGCCTTTGGACCATCCGATTGGGAGATGCCACGTGTTTTTAGCGACGCTTGCTTTATTGCTTTGTTTGCACCGAGCTTTCCCTTGAGTGATGTGATCTTACCATGTCTTGCAACTGGATAGGACCCTGTTTTACCTTTATGACTATCCCCATGCGGTGGAGCCATGTGTTTATCATGCTTAGAACTTGCCACACATGATTTTGCAATTGATGTCTTCTATTTGATGGTGTGATTTGACAGTCGCCAACTTGCCCCTCTTGTGCTGAGGCCTGCTGGCCTTAAGCAAGGACTTGTTCTCAAGCCGTTTCTCACCCATTGATGACATTGCATGCTTGACACATGTAGATGCATCAGCCTTGCTAAGGCCTATATGTTGCAATTTTTTTTTTGGGTGCAAAAACATATAAATGGCCGAGTCATAACGAGTCAAGAGTTGAGAGGGTGCAAGTATTCAAATTCCCCACTTGTGTTTGTGATCAACTATCTATTCTAAGCAATTCTTGGAGAGTTAAATATGAAGTATTGCAAAAACATACACTTGGCAAATTGATTTACTCTTTGCAGCCTAAAAACTTGTGGCCATCTGGATTTCAATGTGTTTAAATCAATGCTTCTAACAAAGCCTATTGGAAGATTCTAATAGATATAAAAGCATTTATCAGCAGAGCATTCCAGTCTAGGTATGGCAAACGACTCTGATACCCCAATCAAGCAAAGGAAATTTCTCTGAGGCATGGTGAGGAATTACAAGGGAGGAAGTCTCTAGAAGTCGGTCTTCGATGGAAAGTGGCATTAACTGAAATGTCCAAATTACCCTTACTTTTTTGGCTATATCAAAGTCTTATGATTTTCAACATATTATACTTTGTACTAACTCTTAAAGCTTGATGCATTAGATGGCAAGAGAAGGAGATTAGCACTACAAATGAACCCATTTGGTATCATATATGCTCTATTCGTACTGCATTTCACTTTAGCATAAGAGTAACTGGAAGCTCGAGATAACTGGCTGAAGCAATGTCCCTATCCATGTTGTGCAGAGTAAGACTGCAAGTATTTGTGTATTATATATCCCCGAATTTAGATATAAGTAGATCTTGTTTTTGTACTATAGCTGGTTAGCTCTTAGCTCTTGAATTGTTAATTAGTTCACTAGATTGGCTTTGTCAGTCTCGTCTTAGTAAAATGTTGTTGTTATCTATATTGTTTGCAAAAGCATGGCTGGAGTTAAATGACTAATCTTTTTTCATTTGAAATGCTGTTTTTTGCGATGAAAGCTTCACAAAAGATTATGGGTGTTTTTCACACTCATTTTCGATTGGAGTGCTGTTAAGGATGTATTTCACAGTTCACTGAATACCAAGCCTCTTTTCTTTTAAAAAAACCCTTGCTTTCGTTAAAGTGAAAGGTTGTTTTGAGAGACGCATTTTCACTGCTTTCTTGCACGCATTTTCCCTAAATCCGACTTACTCTATCCATCTAATTAAATTTCTTGTTTGATTGTTTTATAGGTCCGACTTACCTAGGGTTCGTCCGCAACGCCACAGTGGTGGCGATTATATTGTTAGGGCAGCGACGATTATGGAAGTGGTGTTGGGTCATTGGTAATTGTGGTGGTACAGTGGTGGTGAAGGAAGAAAGAAGATATCGGAGGAAGGAGAGAGACATGACAGATGTAATAAGAAAAAAGATGGCTGGAATATTTTGGCAATTGAACACTAGCTGCAAATTTTTTTTTTTTTAAAAAAACACCTTAAATTTCACCGGAGATGGGGGGAGGTTTGATAGAAGATGCTAAGTATCATCTTTTTAGTTTTGTCAAATGAATTTTTTTTTCATTTGAAAAATCTCATCTGGATTTTCAGCTTTTCGGTTCAATTTGAAAGCGTTGGGAAGAAGAAGATAGGACAGAGAGAGAGAGAGAGAGAGAGAGAAGAAATTGATTCAATAATTAAAATGCATTGAAAACATAAAAAAGGACAGATCATGTGGACATGCTTTATGTCTTTTTTTTAATAATGACAGTCATACCCCTCTGACTTTCTAACGGCATCCATCCTCCGTCAGGTGAGGTACTGATTTGATACGCTTTTTAAAATTTGGGTACTTCTTTGGCACACCTTCAAACTTGGGTACTAAAGCTGTACTTGGGGCAAACTTGAGGGTACAGTTTTGAGATTAGGCCTAAAAAAAATTATGAAAACCTAAAAAATACCTTTAAACTCATGCATGTCTTTGAACATCGTTACTCAAAAAACCTATGAAAACCTACCTCCATTTACGTTAAAACCAAACTACCCTTGAGCTATTACATCTTCTCCATTAAATTCTTTTAAACAAAACAACTGGAGAGAGTTCCCTATAGCTTTTTGTGCAACAAAAGGAGAAATGTAACATTTTAGCCAAATGACCTCTCTCTTGCATTTTGGGTTTGCATGTCAAGGCCTTGGGTGTTGGTTTTTACAATTGACCTCATATCTATCTATTTGGTGCAATAGAGTATAATTGGTCAACTTTGGACAGTCAATTGCTGAATTAGCCACAAAAAAAAAGACACAAATACCCCCTTCTTCCGATAATTCCCATTCCTTATGGCTCTCTTCCTCAATGTTTCATCACCAACTCAAGCACCACCATGCCACACCCAATACCACCCCTTACTCAAACAAAACCACCATCATACTTGAGCTGCCACCAAAGAACTCATCAATACCACTATTAAACACCAAAACCCACCACCAACCCCAACAACCAAACCACTATCGTACTCGAACTATTGCCAAAAACCCCATCAGTATCACCACCAACCTCCAAACCCACCGCCAACCCTAACCACTAAACCACCTCCATACTTAAATAACCACCAAAAACCTATCCATACCACCAACCACCAAACCACCACCATACTACCACCACCAACAAACAAACACCACAGTACCTACTAGTGCTCTCAACAACACCATAACAATACTAACATGTTTGTAATCAGCCACCGAACCCACCATCGTATTCCCCCACCACAACCAATAACCACAAAATGCAGCTCATAACCACCAAACCTACTACTGCATGCCGCCACCAAACAAATCACTACAAAAAACAGCCTATATTTAAACCATAGCCAACAAAACCAAAATCGGTAGGGTGGGAGGGGGGCTCTAGTCAACGATGGAGGACAGGGGGGAGGGAGGGGGCGTTAGTCATTCATTCTGGGGGCGTGGTGTTGTGTGTGTTGGGAGGGGGAAGAGAGGGCATCAGTCTATTGACAATAGCAGCGGGGGTTGGGAGATGGGGAGGTTGGTTTATAGGTTTTCATTTCTTTTTTTTTCACATTTGACATATATACTTTGGCATTCTAGTAAATGTTAGGGGTATTTTTGGAATTTCATGTCAAATTTTAGCCGGGGTAGCTCTGCAAACCTGAAAGACATGAAGGGGTTCACTTGTCATTTCTCCAATATTGTACCCTAAACTAATTGAACATTTTGTCAGATTCTGATTTTTCAAAAATTTGTATTTCATATTGGTTTGTTGATGCGTCCACTACATATTTAAATTATTCACGCATGGATATTGGTTTCAAAACAAACGTATTAGGATATCAAGCTATTGTCATGCCACTGAAGATTATTTCTAAGTTAAAAATAGAGACATCTTGGTGTATCACCTACTAAGGATGATACATTGTGGTGTGGCCTACTATAGAGACTCCAAAGGTCTCTCTAACCGCAGTCGGTCCCCCAACAACGTTTGATTGAGAAGCGTAGGGAGCTACTTATGTAAGAAATTGATACTTTCTAGGAATTTGTATTTCCTTAATTGCTAAATGATATTGTTTGAATGGTCTAGACATACTTAGGGGGCCAGTGTTAGTAAGGACACATCAGATGAGCCATGTCAAATGAGTTCTAGAATTTTGGGGAAGGCCATAGCCTGATTCCTTTCTTATATTACGGCGGTCTGCAAATGATATTCACCAGTGTGGGATTAGTAGGTGACAATATCAAATACTGAAACATGCTTAAGAACTGATGAAAAGGAAAAGTAAGGATGTTAATCTTTAGTTTGCTACACCTTGCATGGCTGCCAGTTTATTTTAGTGATGCTTACTAATAAAAAAATTCACAGCCAATCACTTGTTTTTCTTGTGTGGATAGAGTTCTCGCAGATACCTCTTGACCTTGGTCAAGCTCTTGATTTAGCTTTGTTAAAAGAACGTCCAATAACACTTATTGATGGTTTGAATTATCTCAAATTAGAACTATGGCATGGACAAGGTAGTACCTGTATGACCATTCTAATTAAATATGTTGCTTATTTCTCCTAATAATAAGGTCATAGAATCTTTGTGAAAAAAGCTTTTGATACTTTTGTATTTGAGCAAGAACATTAACGCAAAGATGTGTATATGAAACATGCTATCTATATGATAACACTTTTGGTATTTTTGCTTTCGATCTTAAAAAAGCGTGTACTTGCACGCTTTATAGCGATCTTACATATGTTGCTTATTTCTCCTAATAATAAGTCAGCGTAATCATGGCAAATGCTTATGGTAATTGTCTTGGTAGGTTCAATTTTAACCTAGAATACCATATACTTGCACAATAACATTTTAAATAAGGTTATTATCTTTATATATTCCACTCTTATAGTTGGCAGGAATAGGCTGAAACCAATTAATAAAGACTACCATTTATTTGAGCTCGAATGCTCTTGCACCAAATGTCTAACACTAATTAGATATGTAGATTTTGCACCAAATTTACACTCACTAAGTCACAACAATGATATATGTATCAAGTAGAGCGCCATGGTAGACAAACTTGTAATTCTTTGTACTGGTGAGAGCGTGATCTTGGGGTCATGATAAAAAAATATCTTCACGAAGAGGATAAAGATTGATAAGGAGTAGGATAGTGAGAAAAACTATTATTCGCAAAAAACTTGAAATAACATCATCATGTTGTTTGCACCGAGTAAGATATACATCCGAAGGCATCAGGTATATCACGTCATCGACTGCTGAGAAATTGACCCAAAAATAATTTTCTACTTAAGACTGATTCGCCATAGCACAGTAGTGGGGCATTTTGATGATTGTTGAATCACACCTTTAAATCAAAGACAACAATGACTATTTGACGCAAGATAAGCACTGTGCATGGGACAAACACATGGCTCTTTCACACAAGGCCTAAAGTTTTCATTACATTACGTGTTATCAAGAGAAGAGTTGTAAAAGGGCTAGATAAAAACTTCATCCAGAAGATAAAATAAAGTCCTCTCTAGTCCCAACATGTGACTGGGTCAGACAACTTAAGGGAGCTTAGCGTGAACAAAATAGTTATACAGGTAAGCTTGGTGACGCCATAGCTTCAGATAGGATCTCCTGAAAGCTTGGCGTAAACAGGGCAACAAAGCAGGCACGCCTAAAATACATGGCATTTTCAGATTGGATCGATCGACCAGAGAAAAAGTTATTATATCTTGGCTATAAAAACCATAGATGTTGTCTCAATTAATTCTCTTCAGCACCAAAAATAAACTGTCAATAGGCTACTTTATCGCACGTTCATATAACTTAAGTGAAAAGGCTATTTTAACCTTTGGGTAGAACATCTGATCAACTGTTTGTCTCAACCAAACAGTCTTCAAAGTGTATTCAATCTTTTAATCAAGTATTTTGTAAGCTCATAGTGTTATCATTTTCACTGAATCGCTCAATTACAAACACTATGAAGGTAGCTGCCTTTATTTATTGTGTTATCTGTAGTTGGTCTGATTATGAGCGAGCATGAGTTGATTAGGTAGAGTAGCGGTAACTTAAAGAGCACACGAAAATCCTAAAGCATTATATAAAAAGAACTCTGAGGGTATTATTAAGTCATCAGCATTGATCGCATGCAAGAAGTTAGATTAGACATTTTCCTCTTAAAAGCCAGACCCTCTGATATATACATGAACATTGCGTTTCATACGTTGTCCTATTAGGGCTGACACACCCGTGCATATCACAATCTCATACATCCATTGCGGAACGCCCCGTGTGCTAGAGCGCTTCAAGGCAAACACATGGCTTTTAATATTTTATCGTACTTTGTTATGGTGTTACAAGTTTATTGCAAAAGAAGAAATTTTAAAAGTTTCATAATAATGCCTTAAAGTTATGCTATTTTAGTTTCTTTCATCGAATACTTTTTAAGTAGACGTTTCAACCTATTGGAGGTGTGACCTAACTATTCAAAGGAAAAAAAAAAATGGGAAGGAGAGAGAGAATCAGAGAAACACGCGCACACAGACGAACCAACAGTGCTTTGAACAGTCGTTACATACAAAGATAAACGAATGGCGGCAAACGAACAGACATTCAAAAACCACCTTTGGCCGGCGAGGCAAACATGGACCCCTTCTCCATAAACCCCCCACCCTACCCAATACGCAACGGATCTACTTTCCATTTGTTCGGGACAATAATTTTATACCCTAACCTTCAGTTTGTCCAATTCAAAGTGATGTTGATTGATCATTCACTAGATGGGTATAAATCAGGATCTTTAGTTTCACTACTTCAAAACCTTCTCCCCCTTCAGCCTTGCCATATCTTTGTAGTTTGGCAAAGATTCAAAGGGCTTCGGTATTGGGAGTGCTTGGAAGCTCTATTTCTCCGGTTTTACAGGTATGCGTTATACTCACAATTTCTCTCTTTTTGGGGGAGATTGAATGTCATAACTTTAGGTACTATCTTTTTGTTGGTCAATTTTTTTCCTTCTTGATTGGCCATTATTGGCATAGTTTTTTACAGGTCTATAACTGCGTTAGGTTACATTTCAATTCTCTTTAGAATTGATACCTGACCGCATTATTTGATGGAAGTATCTTTTACTCAGTTTCATTTTCTTACCAAGACCAACCTCTTAAAGAAACAAATGTTGAGAAACCCACTATGTTTTAGTTGAAAACTAAAGTGAAATATCATCTTTCACTGTGTAATAGGACCGGATTTTGTAAACTAAAGTGAAATATCATCTTTCAATGTGTAATAGGACCCATTTTGTGGTTATTGTGATGTATTATATCCTCTTTAGTACTTTGGAGATGAATAAACATAGTGATAAATGTTTTGCCTATTTTAAATGCAAAAGAAAAGCACAGTAGAAAATGTTTGAAGTACTTGGAAATGCAGAATCCCTTCGAAAAGCTCCACGGGTTGAGAGTTAAAGCCGAAGGAGATCAAAACATGGATGAGAAGTCGATTTCCCTTGACGCTGTAATCAAGGAATCTGTTGATCTGGTATGTTTCTCTGCCTACAGACAAGACACCGAATTATTCTTACTTCATATGTATGATTCTCTCCAAAGTTGTATCAACTAGTTGTAAGCAAAAGTACAGCCACGATTCAGTTCTTCGTATGCACAAGTTATTGTTCTTGCAAATGAATTCATCTTTAGCCAAATTAGTTGTGCATTCATCCAGATAATCAGTCTCATTACTATAGCTTCAAGCATCTTCTAATTTTGCAAAAATGATTCCCACGAAAAAGAGAAGTAAATGAAACGAAGGAAAACAGGTAAAAGGGGGAGAAGTGGATATTTTGATCAATGCTGGAATTGGAATTTGTTATACGCAGGAGAACGTACCATTGGAAGAAGTCTTTGCACATCTGAAATGTTCAAAACAAGGATTAAGCTCGGATGAAGTTCAAGAACGTTTGGAATTGTTTGGGTACAATAAACTTGAAGAGAAAAAGGTCAAGGGAATATATTTAGGATATATCTATAATTATTATTTTGCCTACTTTCCGGTCATGTATCTTGTATATATATTTTCTTTACACCTAAATATAGTTCTTCTGCGTATTGTTATAGGAAAGTAAAGTTTTGAAATTTTTGGGCTTTATGTGGAATCCTTTGTCATGGGTGATGGAAGCAGCTGCTCTAATGGCTATTGGCCTTGCACATGGAGGGGTAAGTCTTACATACTTGCTGAATATTTAGTGAATTTTCATTCAGCCATTCCTTGAGTAAACAGTATGTTAAGTAGTGAATTTGGAGAAAGTTGACAGGTCACATATTGTTAGTTAATAGGCCAAAAACTTACACAGGACTCGAGAAAATGGGATTTCATTGAATTAATGGTAATGGTAAGTAATCTGGGATAACTATGGATCAACCAATCTTCTTTTGCTGCAGAACAAGCCCGGGGATTACCATGACTTTGTTGGTATCTTGGTCTTACTTGTTATCAATTCAACCATCAGCTTTATAGAGGAAAATAATGCTGGAAATGCAGCTGCTGCTCTTATGGCTCGGCTGGCTCCAAAAGCCAAGGTATTTGCTATCCTAGACTAATTTACTGTCCACCAAAAAGTAGTTCTTCTGTTTCCTTCTTTTAATGTGATTGTCAATATGGTACTATGCTGTCACTTTCTTCTGATTTCTGAGTTACGAATTAATTGCACTAGGTGTTACGTGATGGAAAATGGAGCGAAGAGGATGCTGCGGTGCTAGTTCCAGGTGACATTGTTAGTATAAAACTGGGGGATATTGTTCCTGCTGATGCACGTCTTTTAGAAGGAGATCCTTTAAAGATTGACCAGGTAATTACGCATTAACGGTAAAACATGATTACCCAACTCATGCACACATATTATGATCTATAAGATAAACTGCTCTGCTTTCACCCCTCAAAAAAAGACATTCTAGGATTACATAATTTTGGCGATATCTGTTGGATTAAATTAGCATCAATGCGTTATAGGATGTTTGCTTTGATTACATGGTGATTGATATGAAACATTATGTGATTTCTCTACATCTGGGCAGTGATTTCTTTTCCAGGGACGTACTATCTTTTCTGGGACATACTAATAGCCTGATCTCTTAAGGGGACAGGAAAGTATCATACTTCTCTGTGGACCATAGAATGGGGTCTGGCTTTAGCCCTTCACATGCGTCACTTAATGAAACCAACTGTATGGGAACTGCATCCTATGCATCACAAGAAGCCCATCAAATCCTTGTCATGTAACAATCTATATAATTGCAGAAATTGTGCAGCAGAAGTAAAAATTAATCCGATGTTCACCAGTCGTAATTGTAATTCGTGAAAATGAAAACATAATGTGTTGAATCGATTCACTTTCTACCTTACGAAACTTATTAGTTCTTTTCTGTTTGGTGTTGCGTACATTTCCAGTCCGCTCTTACCGGGGAATCACTTCCAGTAACCAAAAATCCTGGTGATGGGGTTTACTCAGGTTCAACATGTAAGCAGGGTGAAATTGAAGCTGTAATTATTGCAACTGGAGTGCATACATTTTTTGGGAAAGCAGCTCATCTTGTGGAAAACACTACACATATTGGTCATTTCCAGAAGGTTTGTTTTCGAACAATATCAGGCCAAAATAAATGGGTACTCTAAACAAATAACCCACCATCACTGTCTTATACTTATACTAACTTCTTGTGGTACACTTTGAACAGGACTGATGTAACTTGCTTTTACGATTTTCAGGTTTTAACAGCGATTGGAAACTTCTGCATTTGTTCAATAGCTGTTGGGATGCTAATTGAAATCATCGTGATATATGGGCTTCAGAAGAGGGGCTACCGTGTTGGTATAGATAACCTTCTTGTGCTACTCATTGGTGGGATTCCTATTGCAATGCCAACTGTTCTTTCAGTTACCATGGCCATCGGTTCACATCGCTTATCTCAACAGGTGTGTAATGCTATAGTCTTTGCCACTAAATTCAGAACCACACTGTGAAGTTGTACATATAATTGTGATTTAATTCTCGCGAAGGGTGCCATAACAAAAAGAATGACTGCCATCGAGGAAATGGCTGGGATGGATGTACTCTGCAGTGATAAAACAGGCACACTGACACTAAACAAGCTTACGGTGGACAAAAATATGATTGAGGTGAGCATTGGCTAAATCGTATTTCATATCTGCATAATGAATTGTGTCTACAAAAAATGATATCAGTCCCTCCTATCTGATATGGTACTCCCTCTGAACCAACTTTTGCGTGCAGTATCCTCTTTTAGGGAAAAAAATTCACATTCTAAAATGCACATAAGATCTGCTAGTTTTCATATAGAAATCAATTGAGAATTTTGTCTACACGCAAGCATAACTTGATCATTTAAAGGCTTATATATTTTACTTAGTTCAGCTCTTCATTACTAATGTCCTTAAATTTGTTGGAATATCTTAATGAGGCACCATCTGACTGGTACTCATTTGGGACAATAAAAAAGATCTGGATTAAGTTTTGCAAATTTGATCACTTCTGATTTAATGTATGCTATGCCACGGCAGGTGTTTACCAAAGGTGTTGAAAAGGATGGGGTTGTACTGATGGCTGCAAGAGCATCCAGGCTAGAGAACCAAGATGCAATTGATGCTGCGATTATTGCAATGCTGGGAGACCCTAAGGAGGTAGCTAACTGGAACAAAAATTCTTTTTGCATTTCATGCCATTCATCTTTTACAAAATAAGGATACTAATAAGTAAAAATTTGTTAGAGAACCAAATTTCTGCTGCCAACAAGGTCAACTCTGCATCATTTTTTGTGGAAACAAAAGATTATTAGCTTTTCACAAATTAAAACAATCTTGATTAATTGTGTAAATATGGTTAAATCTATATCTGTCATTCATGGCTTCTTTAAGGCACGGGCTGGAATTAAGGAAATTCATTTCCTCCCATTCAATCCAACTGACAAAAGGACAGCGCTTACGTATATAGACAAAGCTGGTAAAATGCATAGAGTCAGCAAAGGTGCACCAGAGCAGGTAGACTTTATAACTTGGGTATCAAATATCTAACTAGAAAGAGTGAACTTGAGACCAGCCGTGGTAATATTTTTCACACTTACACTCTGCAGATTCTTAACTTAGCACATAACAGGTCAGAAATTGAAAGGAAGGTACATTCAATAATTGACAAATTTGCAGAACGTGGGCTTCGATCTCTTGGGGTTGCTAGACAGGTAATAAGCTGTATATCCTTCATATGAGTTCATGTTCCATCCTTTGTAAAGAAACTTAGTAAAAATGTGAGCTTCCCTGCCCACCACCCCCCCCCCCCCCAGGAAGTACCTGCTGGAAACAAAGAAAGTCCTGGTGGTCCCTGGGAATTCGTTGGCCTTCTGCCCCTGTTTGATCCTCCTCGTCATGATAGTGCTGAAACAATCAGAAGAGCTCTAGATCTTGGTGTTAGTGTTAAGATGATAACAGGTAGATGGCACTGATGTTAATATTGTGCACTGTCTCACCAGCTAACATTTAGATTCTACTACTTATCAATGCAGGTTACATAAGGGGATAACAGCTTTGTTATGTCCTAGCAGTGGCTTTTGATACTGAACAAAATATAGTCACTTCCTGTTGTTTTTTGTTATACCACGAATTTTTTTTTTCTTTTTGCAGGTGACCAACTGGCAATAGGAAAGGAGACAGGAAGACGGCTTGGAATGGGCACGAATATGTACCCTTCTTCATCCTTGCTTGGTGATACCAAGGATGAGGGAGCTTCAGCTCTACCAATTGATGAACTGATCGAGAAAGCTGATGGTTTTGCTGGTGTTTTCCCTGGTAATGAACCTGTTATATTCCAATGTTCTTACTTGAGATACTGTGAGTTCAATTCTGTGGATAAATCTTTCAAAATTATGATTTGAAGCTCCATTGCAGAACACAAGTATGAGATTGTAAGAAGACTACAGCAAAGAAAGCACATCGTTGGGATGACCGGTGATGGTGTAAATGATGCACCAGCCTTAAAGAAAGCTGACATAGGAGTGGCCGTGGCAGATTCCACAGATGCTGCTCGTAGTGCTTCTGATATAGTTTTAACTGAACCTGGGTTGAGTGTCATAATCAGTGCTGTCTTAACAAGCCGCGCAATCTTCCAAAGAATGAAAAACTACACGGTAATCTAATTAAATGTAGGAAAAACCTCTTCTTGGCATTAAAATAATAACACACTAAGTATTTTTTTCTTCTTCTCCAGATATATGCCGTGTCAATCACTATACGTGTAGTGGTAAGTTTTCTGTAGTAACTTTTCTACCCTACCTTTAGTTTGTATGAAAATTGGAGATCCCTGATCTGTCGTTTCTCAAGGGCACCTGGTTTACTATTGCAGTTAGGTTTTATGTTGCTGACCGTATTTTGGAAATTTGACTTTCCTCCCTTCATGGTTCTTGTTATAGCAGTTCTTAATGATGGTTAGTCTGGCAAATACTTGATCTCGATCTGGCATATTACTTTGCTCCTTTACTCACGTCCTTCATTCTTTTGTGCTTCTTTGTCCTTGTTTAGGTACTATCATGACGATATCCAAGGATAGGGTAAAACCCTCCCCTGTTCCAGATAGTTGGAAGCTCAGTGAGATTTTTACGACTGGGATTGTCCTTGGTGCCTACATGGCCTTGATGACTGTTATATTCTTCTGGACAGCATATGAAACTAACTTCTTTAAGGTGAAAAAGCAAATCCAGAAAAGTTTATGCTACCTGAGTCCCCTATAGAGATACCTCCTTTATTTTTGGTACGACAAGAAAAAAGGAGACCACTTACTATAAGGGTTAGATGGAGAAATACATCAGCTTCGATATGAGGTGCAAGTGACCGAGATGAGTAAATTACTAAGCAGTTCAGTATGTGTCATACGGTCCCTTAAGGGCATTAAAAACTTCTGAAAACATACAATGAGACATAAATTGGGAACGCAGCTGTCAAAGAATTGTTACATTTCAAAATAAGTCTTATAGGGACAAGGGAGTAAACGTTATTAGCATACTGACATTCTACACATCCTTGTAGTAATTCAAGTTTCAGCTTTTAATATTTTTTCTCTCCCTACAATTTGGTTATTACATATTTATCTTTGTTTTATGCAGAATGTTTTCAAAGTACAAAACTTCAATCAGCACCATTACAACATTTCAAATGAGACTGAAGCCAAGCCACTCAGAGAAATGATGGCCTCTGCTGTTTATCTTCAAGTTAGCACCATCAGCCAGGCTTTAATATTTGTGACTCGTTCTAGGGGCTGGTCCTTCAGTGAAAGGCCTGGTTTTCTGCTTGTGATTGCGTTCTTCCTTGCTCAACTGGTGACGAGTTTGACCTTTTTAATACTTTAGTGAATGTCTCGCATTCACAATAATTTTGTTCATAACATGGCTCAATCAAAGTACTTCAATTTGCAGGTTGCAACTGTGATATCTGCCACTGTAACCTGGGAAGTTGCTGGAATTAGAAAGATAGGTTGGGGTTGGACAGGAGTTATCTGGTTGTACAATATATCAACTTACATGCTGCTTGATCCAATCAAATTTGCGGTTCAATATGCACTTAGTGGAAGAGCTTGGGGCTTGGTGGTGGATAAAAGAGTGAGTTTAACTCAACCTCCCCACAAACCTTTCCACCCAAAAAAAATTTACAAAATTATTTTTAAATCACCAAAATATGAAGCACATTACATGTAATTCTCCCAATAACAATAAACAAAATGCAATTTAAATATTTTCTATGAGAGGTTTCTTTAATTTTGCCACGATAATATGTTGATCTTGAACATATAGCAGTATTAATTAGTGTAAATTTACTTATATTTGGTGCAATATTGTATTTGTTTTACCAGACTGCATTTACCACACGAAAGGACTTCGGAAGGGAAGCTCGTGAGGCTGCATGGGCAGCTGAGCAGCGGACGCTACATGGCCTCCGATCTGCTGAGCCTAAAGAGTTCTCAGGACGCAGCACATTTAGGGATATTAATCTTATGGCAGAAGAAGCAAGGAGGCGAGCAGAGATTGCAAGGTATAGACTTGAAACAACTAAAAACAAGGCGGTACATTATTCATATGATGCATGTTACACGCCTCAAAAACGGTTATGCATACATTACAGAATTGATGGACTTGCACAATGTGGGCTTGTAAATGGCTTTTGGTGCTTCTTGACGGATTCTGATTCAAAACAACAATCCTTTTTTCTTATTTATCTCGATCATTGTCACAATGTCTTATCTATTCTTATCATAACGTGTTTGGGTTATGCAGGCTGAGAGAGCTTCACACTCTCAAGGGTAAGGTGGAGTCTTTTGCTAAGCTGCGGGGAATAGATATCGATGCCATGAACCAAAACTACACAGTTTGAGCTGCTAAGTTTTGAAATATCAAATCAAAGCAAGGGCGGCCAAGTGCATTGCTTTTGAAGTTTGAAAGTTATTCACCAGGAAAGAAGCAGCCGGGCGGGGGTTGGGGGGGGAGGGGAAGAGAGAGACGTTTTAGGGATTTGTTGTGTGTGCTTCATATAGTCTTTTTAGCTTCTTTTTTTTCCTACTTCGATGCTCTTTTGTTTAACTAATACTTGTTCTTGAGATCATTCAAAGTGGTTGATCACTCATACTAATATGTAATTTAAGTAATTAACATCACTCTCAGCAGTGTCACATTTCTGACTATATATATAGCAGCTAATAGACCCGTGCAAATGCACGAGGGACACCTTTCTTTCAATTAAGAAAGGTAGGACCAGAGCATAGGAAGCTGGATAAAAGTTGACTTAGGTTTACTTTAGTTTCCGTGCTATATCACTCCCACACTTAACCGGTTGCACACACTGCCTAATTACATTTCAAATGTGTTGACTAATACTCAAAGGGTGACACCATATCGAAATATATTGAAGATATTTGTAATGATAGCAACAATTTTTTTTCCTCAGTTCTGACAATCATTTGCATGAATTTTCAGAGGAATTAATGCAATGAAAGTTGGAAATTGAAGTTGATATATCTACTATGTTACATGTAACCAAATAAACTTCTAAGGTGTATTAGCAGCAGATAATAAAGCATTATATCCATTTAACGGGAGTACCATAACTCGTGGAGATTTCCATAGAAACATGGGTTGATTGGGTTAAAGAGCTTATAATCAGCTCTTATTGCGTGATGCACCATTTGCACATCTATTTTACAGAACACACGATTTCATTCATTGATATATTGCACATATTAAGCAAATGTTTATTGGGTTTGAAAGGATCATAATAACGGTAATTCTAGTCACGCTATAACCAACTTAGTTCTAGCCATTACATTGTTATCGTAAGAAAAACCATACTATGGTTCTTTATCACAGACTAAGCTAAGGTGATCAAGTTGTACACGCATTTCATCAGAGAAGAAGATACATGGACAATTTATACTTTAACATGAATACACATCTAAGCACACACATTTATGTACAAAAATATTTGAGAAGCATGTCATGCATAAACTCGTACGTCTAAGCATCTTTATGTTTAACATGGTGATGGTGGATGCCAATGCAATTCAATTCACTGAGATGCAGCTTTCACTATGTCATGGTTGTAGCACTCCAAGAGTAGATCTAAGTATATAATCATAGGTATTAGTTACAATATTTATTTGGAGATTAAGTCTGAACCCAAATGAGGTATACATTTTAGCTAATACAACAATTCTAATAAATAGAGTTCTCTAAGGCCTTTATTAGGTGCATTCGCAGTACTACTTTTTCGTAAAATTAGTTACCTTGTCACTAATTTTAAAATTCTCAACCTGGATTGTGGTAGGACATCGTTAAGTATACGAAGAAAGACACCAAAAAAATCTATCTTGATATTATTTGGTAGCATCACACTAACAATAGTGCGGTCTATTGCCCATTTCACAATATTGTTGAAACAACCAACTAACTTACCTTATATAAAACAAATTCAATCAATTTCGTATGAGCTAAGATATTATTTCTATACTGTACTTGAAGCATGTTGTTGCAACTCTCCAACAAACGTAAGATGGTGACAATTTTGTTAGGAAATATGATAACAATACAGGGAAAGAAAGAATTTTGATAGGAAATATGATAACAATACAGGGAAAGAAACAATAATAAAAATTTCGAAATTACTTTCAACAGATATTCAACGAAATATTTTGCAGTAGCCATGTAGCAAAGTTATGATTACAAAAATTAGCCCAATTTGAAACATGATCACGTATAAGAATCTTAGATAAAGAGAATACTAACTTTTGTTTCCCAAATGCTACACCAATTATATTTACATAATTTTGTTAAGCATTTGTTGGATTCATAAAATATTCCTTCTATTGACCCCTTGTGGGGATTTCTTAAGACTAAGTTTAACAGATATAAGTAGAACTCAAAGCTACAGAGACACTTTCAGCTCATAAGTTGAGGAATCCTCGTTCATACCATTTATGTTTACACCAATTGAGAATAGTGTGTTAGACTGTTCAGAAATCATTTGTTTGTTTTAGTCCTCTAACCTCACATACTTTTTTGTGTATCATTGTTTAGCCACGAATGTTTACATGTTCATTTGATCTTTGGACTTGGGAGTTTTTTTGAATTTTGAAATGCATAAGCTCGCTAATAGGAGTATTTTCCATGTGTTTTGTCACGCTCATAATAGTCAAAGTACGTATTAGTCTTAGCTTTTATTCGGTGTTCAGATCAACATATTCAAACTAACATGGCCTAATTAATGTGTCATTAAAAAATTGTTCGAACCATGATAGTTCAGGCCTACAGTTTTGATAAACCCAAAAGATGGCTGGTTGAAAAAAAAAGAACTTTTGGGTTATCCTACATCATACAAAAACATGAGAGCAAAGGTTAGTTCTTCTAGAGAAGTTATTATCGTCGCTGTCACCTTACTACTACCATTATCACTCATACAACCACCATTATTGTCAAGATAGCCATTGTTGCTACCATCAGGACCGTCATTGCTGCCACAACACTACTTTATAAATATTACTATCACTACCACCACCACAACCATCAGCATTGCCTTCCCTACCAAAGCTTATCGCACTTATCATTACCTCGCTATTAACCATCATTACCACTGTTATAATTATCATTGCCACATGCAGCGTAGTTGCACCAACCCCACGATGCTTTACATGTACCAAAACCGTCTTGGTAGTAACATTATCAAAACTACTCCAATCACAACCATCACCGTTTCCACCATCACTGCAGTTGCCACAAAGAACTATGTATCACTTCCCCACTGAACACCATTACCATTACTATAAATACGATGACCAGTTGTACTATAACAGCCACCTTTAACGTCACCACCTCTCCTGCTGGCACCTTTACTCAATATGGGCACAAAAACATGATTGGAAGAGGGAAGTCCTAGAGAACTATTTATAATTTCCTAATCCTAGGATTTAATATACACATTGGTCCAATCCTGGTTTGTACATCATTTGTTTACCACTATTACACTAAGACCTTAATGCTTAGAAGATACGATTCCTTAAAAACTTACCTTTTGCAAATTCAGAAGCAAATGAGAAACTTTCTCAGCCTTTGAGAAAAGCACAAGTGGTTACACACCAAAAATTATATTCCAATTAATTAGTAGAATCAATAACATAATGTCTTACCAATGGTGATTCAATGTGGAACCAAACGCATTGCATATTTTTTTTTTAAATACTGATATATACTTTGGTTAAAGATCTCTTCTGATTTGTACTTAAACATACATCTTGCAAGGGGTAAAAATGCAATAGTTTAATCAAAAGTAGGGTGCATATATACAATCTTGGTGCAACGAATTAGAATTTAAAAATCCCTTTAAGTTTAATTCTATGTCTAGAAGCAGAATGAAAAGTTAGGAGCAATCTTAGGTTGGAAATAGAAAACCCTCGCAGCTTGCCAAGTTATATATATCACCATACCAATAGAACTGAGGCCAACGGATAGAGATCTAGAAAATAAATCACTCGTACTTGTGAAGTTTTATCAGTATACTAACAGAACTGTACAAATAGAATTCAAGTCAATGTATAGAAGTACACATACTCTCCAAACATGTGACATCACCATTTTTTTTACACAGTTCTGGGAACATCAAGCCGCTCTAGAGAGAGATAAAAAAGAAAATTTTAAAAAAACAAAACCCTGTCCACAGTTAGACATAGTATTAAGCACAATGATTATATTACGAAACATACTAAGTATGAACTATTGCAAAAATAATTAAAAAAAACATATGACTAATTAAATCAATAGAATCAAACTCATGAGTTCATTATATACACGTTCTTTTTGCAAAAGTTGTAGACAGATCCTTATACCGGAAAAAAGTACAGTAAAAGTATTAATTAAGAGTCGTAGATAGGCATCTTACCACCAATAACGAGAGAGAGAGAGAGAGAGAGAGAGAGAGAGAGAGAGAGAGAGAGAGAGAGAGAGAGAGAGAGAGAGAGAGAGAGAGAGAGATGTTATCAGTTTGAGCTATAAAGCTTTGTCAAGCTTGTAGTCCAGCATGCCCCCAGTAGTCCATGCCAAAGCATAGTTATGGATGAAAGAGAGGACTTATTTCAGCATTCCATGGGAAAGGAGAAAGAAAGGCGGTCTAGATAATTCTAGCTAGAAACTATAATCTCAATCAACCACTAAGGAAACAAAACTGGTTTTCATTATAAAAAAAAAAGGAAATGAAAAAATTCAGTTTTCGAATTGGCATGTAGGTTAGTAAGAATATAGGCATCGTAAAATCATTAAGCATAGCAAACATAATAATTAGGTTATGGGGCATATAGGCATAGTAACATCATTATGAATTGATAACTTATCGGGGAGAACATATTCTAAGAATTGATACCTTTTTATCATTTCTCAATTCAATTTTCAATTTTAACCCAAGAGGCTAGGGTTCATTACTAAGTAAAGAATTTTAGCCCTAATTTCAATCGAAGCCTTCGCATTTTAAAGAAAGCGAGTAGTGAGGTTAACTGGTAGAGAGATGGCACAAGCGATGGTGGCATCGAGTTCGAATGTGTGCAGTGAAGGTAGTGGTTCGAATGTGTGCAGTGAAGGAAGAGGAGATTGGCTTAAGGAGTCTTCCGTATTGAGTAGAAGTCTAAGTAGCTTTTTAGGCAGAACGAGTTTTCTGGTTGGGAAGAGTTCTAGGAAAACAGGAGTGTTTCACAATGAAAGTTGGATCTTATTTGGCAAGCAATAATGAGTATCAGAAATCTGGTGTGGTGTAAATATGGATATTTTAACATGTAATGTGCTATGTTAGGCAAAATCATCAACTTAATCCCTCTGGGACAACAATTACCATCACTATGAAAGTTCAAACACCATTTTATCTCCTGAAATCCTCAGTCCTCCACAACCTTTAAGGCTTTTACTTCCTTAATTACCTCATCCTCTCGAAACCTATTGATGCCAAGGAAAGTGGGTTCGTACCTACGTGGAGGTGCCACAAAGGCTGCAGTTCGAGTCAGCTTCCAAGTATGTTGATGTAGGACACAACAAGGGTGGAACAAGGGCAGAGACCAAGGGCTTTCCAGACAGAGCCTGAGGGTGGCAGTGCTGCGAGGGCGATGGCGCGGGATAAATATACGACGACAGTCACAGTCCGATGCTTAAGTCCAAAGTCAGGGTCCTGTATGTTTCTCTCTCTAGAATTCTAGAGTGAGAAAGTGAAATGTGTTCTGAAAATGTCCCACCTCCCGAATGAATTCTCAAGACCTCTATTTATAGAGATTGAGATGATGATGTCATTAACCGACACGTGGCGCCCCCGAGAGTGATACGTCACCGGGGGGTCCACGGGTGTCGGTGCTCCACGGACTGTCGGGTCGCATATTCACCCGGCTTGTTCCTCACAGCGTCGCTCTGTCTGTCTGGAAAGACTAGCTCCCACAGCGTCGGTGTGGCCAGAGAACCCCCTTGATCTAGCCTCCAATCCAAGCCCTTGCGGAGTTCTACAGGCCTGGCAGCGGTGGGGAAGACCCGACACCCAACTGCCAGGTGAACTAGGCGCGATGCCCTCCGAAGACCTGCTCGCGTCTCGGAGTGACCCGGGGGTCATAGTCCCTAGGGGTGCCGACGTAAGCCCCTAGTGCCAGAGCACGTAGGCCAGTCACGCAGGCACCCTAGCGGAGATAGTGTCCCAGAGGAGTCACCTATTTCGCGGGCTGAGGTAGCATCTCGAAGGAGCCGTCTACCTGGCCGGCCAAGGTAGTATCCTGGAGGAGCCGTCTATCTGGCGGAAGGGGAGTCTTTGTGCCGGAGCACTTGGAGCTCCCTGGAAGAGATAGTGTCCCGGAGGAGTCGCCTATCCCCGCGGGTGAGTCCTTATGCCAGAGCACTTGGAGCACGTCAAGGTAGCATCCCGGAGGAGCCGTCTACCTAGCGGAAGGGGAGTTGAAGAGCTCCTTGGCGGAGATAGTGTCTCGGAGGAGTCGGCTATCCCCGCGGGTGAGTCCTTGTGCCGGAGCACTCGGAGCACGTCAAGGTAGCATCCCGGAGGAGCCAGCTACCCGACTGGCCGAAGGGGAGTTGAAGAGCTCCCTGGCGGAGATAGTGTCCCGGAGGAGTTGCCTATCCCCGCAAGATGATGCACATTCCGGAGAGTGGGTCGAAACATGTTCCACGACCAAGGCAAGGTGCGCATGGTGTGGTGAATGAATGTGGTGCCCGGGGGGCATGCAACATGATTGTGGCGCATGGACGCGATGAAGTGCGTATGGTGCCGGGAGCACAGTAGTGTGACAGAGAGCCTGAGTGCACGATTGTATCAGCGGCGCAGCGCACAGGCGCGACGAAGTGAGTAAGGTGCCGGGGGCACGTTTGTGTTAACGGTGGTGTGTGGGTGCGACATAGTGCGTATGGTGCCGGGGGCACGGTAGTGTGACAGAGAGTTGGGGGGGACGACTGTATCAGCGGCGCGGCGTATGGGTGTGGCAGAGTGTTGGAGTGCGACGCCGGGACGCCGGCGACATGGGTCACGGAGAGGACGACCTGACGACGGAAGACGAGCGTCGCGGAGTTGGCGCGCGGGCGCGGGCGACGTGCGGATGACGGGGTCACGGAGTGACGTGCGGACGACTGGGGTCGTGGAGTGAAGTCTGGGGGATGGGGTCGCAGAGTGGCGTCTGGGCGACGGGGTCATGGAGTGACGTCCGGGCGACGGGGTCGCAAAGATGACGTCCGGACAACGGGCGACGGGGGTCGTGGAGATGACGTCCGGATGACGGGCGAATGGGGTCGCGGAGATGACATCTGGACGACGGGGGTCACAGAGTTGACGTCCGGACGACAGGCGATGGGGGTCGCGGAGTTGACGTCCGGATGACGGGCGACGAGGTCGCGGAGATGATGGCCGGACGACGGGTGACGGGGGTCGCCGAGTTGACGTTCGGACGACGGGCGACGGGGGTCGCAGAGGATGAAGGTCAAAGGCCAACCCTTGGGGGAAGGCCAATGCCCACCTCAAAGTGAGGCCGAGGCTGACCCAAAGGGGGAGGCCAAGGCCGAGGCCGACCCCAAGGGGGAGGCCAAGGCCAACCTCCTTGGGCAAGTGCCATGGCGCGCCGACGGGCGACGTGCGAAGTGCGACGGTCGAAGCGTGATGCGGCGTCGCACAATGATGAGTTTCTTAGTGACAAAGTCACGTAACAAAAGTTATAAGTGCACGTGACTTGAGCGTGCATGCCTTGACCAGTTGTGAGCGTTGAATGTTGACTGTTGCTTGTGGGGACGTGTCATGCAAAATGGGACCACAGTGGGCCTTTGGGTACGACCAGAATAGGTTGGGAACATAAGCCCCCTGTGTGTGGTGTGCGTGGAGGGGCAACTCGAGCGGGCACCACACGCATAAATACTTAGCTTGATTTTGATGTTGTTTGGACGGCGAGTTGTTGACGTCGTCAATGCATGATGATGATGAAGCGTAGGTTGCTCGAGCCACCTCGTGCACCACCTACAAAAGCCTTGGGATGCGTGGGTGTTGACGCAAGGGCATGATGATAGGGCGCAGGGGCGCGGGCGACGGGGGTCAAGGAGACGGCGCCTGGGTGCTGGCGACGGGGGTCGCGGAGACGGTGCCCGGGTGCTGGCGACGAGCATTGGAAAACGAGTAGGAGTAAGTGGTTCGAGATGCCTCGTGCACCACCTACCAAGGATGTTGATGTCAGGGGCGTCGTGATACGGGGCGCGATGAAGGCGCAGTCGGGCGTCGCGATGTAGGGACAGTCCACGACGGGCGCATGGGCACGGGTAATGCACGTCGGTCTATGTTGCAAAATATATATATATATATATAATTTTTTTTTTAAGTTGCCGACCTTGGATGTCGGCCATGGGGAGAAGGTGAGAAGGTCGAAGGTGGCTGGGTGGACTTGGGTGCTTGGGTGTTGTGACAGAAGTGAAAGGTTGGACGCGAGGCGCGCGTTGGTCGTCATGATGAGTTTTTTTTTGTGCATGCTTGTGAGGATGATGGTTGGTGATGGTTGTCGGCCATTGGGTGAAGGTGTGCAGGCTGAAGGTGGGGTGGTGAGGTCGGCCATGGAAGAATGGGGATGGTGTTGAGAGTGGGATGTGGAGGGAGGAGATTGGAGGGGTTGGGGAGGCCGAGGCCGAGGGGGGAGAGGAAGGGGTGGCCGAGGCCGAGCTTGGGGAGAAGGGAAGTGGGAAGGTGAAGAGGAAGCGGCACGAGGCCGAGCGGTGGCCGCGGGCTTGTGGGGGAAGAAAAGAGGGAGGGGGTCGGCCTAGGGGAGGGTTGGGGAGGCCGAGGCCGAGGGGGGAGAGGGGAAAGAAGGGGGAAGGGAGATGGCCGAGGCCGAGCTTGGGTCGACCATGGAGGAAAAGGGGGAGGAAAGGGAAAGAAGGGGGTGGCGGCGGTGGGGTGCCACAGTGTGGGGGATGGGACGGGGGGCGGGAGGGAAGAGATGAGAGAGGTGGGGATAAGAGGGAGGTTGCCGGCGAGGCTGACGTCGGCCGGGAGTGGAGCGGCAGGAGGCCGAAGGGGCGGTGGCGCTTGGAAGGATGGGCAGCGGTTGCGCATGGAGAAGAGAAATGGAAAATTAGGGTTAGGGGTTGAGGGAGGGACGCGGGTCCGGTCTATGGGTTGAGTTCGGGTGGGTCGCGAGGTTGGGTGATCCAAGACTGTGAGGGGAATGGGGCACGCGGGTCAGCTGGGTTCGCGGGTAGGGTTCTGCCCCAACTTGATGTGAATTTGAATTTAATTAAATTAAATTTTTTTTGGGACATCCCTAAAGAGGCGCCCCCAATGAAATTTTCACAATGTACAAGATGAGAGTTAGAGAAATGGGATGGTGGGAGAATGAAAACTTTTCCATAAGAAAGAGAGAAGTTGTTTATGAAGTGGGAAGAAGTATGGTGAGGGAAGAGAGGAAAGAGTGAGGGGAGTGATGAGAGCATGAATGTGGGGAGTAGTGGGGAAGATTTTTCTAAGTGTTGAATTTTTTTTTTTTAGTTCGGGCAATGATGCTAAGGGGAGGCTGTTGAGGGTGGTGACCCGACTGTGAAAAACGAATTTTTTTTTTTTTTTGTCTAAGGGTGCCGAGGGAGACAGCCGAGGGTGATCATCGATGACCGGCTGCGAAAAAAAAATAAGTTTTTTTTTCAAGTGTCAAGAAAAGTAAATGAAGGATGATAATGCGACCGTAGTAGCGCGGCTCGAGCAACCCCGCGCACCACGTACCAAGTCGTTGCAATGTGAGGCCGAAGGGATTGGGAAGGGGTGAAGCCCCCAAGGGAGTGGGTGATGGCATGAATGGTGATATCAATAGACTTGTGTAAGAGCAATGTAGCTTGAAATTTTTCGAAGTCTGGAAAATGTAACTTCATTGATAACGAAGGATAGGCAGCATGCCTTGATACATGGGTATGACGTACATGGAAACTTGCAAAATGAACGAAAAAATAACAAGTGTGGAAAATGGACTAAGGCATGCAAAGGCTTGGTCGGGTAGGTCATATGTCCTGCACTTAGAGTTTGAGCTCTCCGGACGCAATCTTGTCGGCGAAGAGAAACTTGAGGCCCCTGCACCACTTGAGGCCGTGACCGACCTTCCGATGATAGGGGCAATAGTTGTGACGGGCTAAGTCTTTCGGGGTAGGTTCATTATCGACATTGGGCAGGGTTATGGCATTGTCGTCGATCCATGTCTCGAGGAGATTTCTAACAGTCTTCAAGTCACACGGGTATTCCGGGGCAGGCATCGGCTGCCCTCTCTTGTCAGGACGCTTGTCCCTTCCTTGGGATTGACGCTTGCGGCTGTTGTCGTCGTTACTGGCAGCTTCCATCGTCGCGGCCAAGGCAATATAAGGTTGGGGCTTTGGGGTCTTTGACGGACCGACTGAGTCATAGGTGCGTCGTGCAGCTTCCTTGAGATGTCCCAGAGACCGAAGCTGGAAGTTTTCAAGGTAGACCCTGTAGGTGTCCTTCATGTTCTTGATGCAAATGGGCACAAGGGTTTCATCCTTGCTGAAGTCAGTGCACTCCAAGCACTTGTGAAGAAATCACGTAACGTAGGTGTTGAGGTCTTCCCCGGGGTTCTGGCGAATTCTGGCGATGTCAACGATGGTCACACGTTCCGTCTCATAGTGAAATTTGTCAAGGAAGAGTTGGACCATGTCAGACCATGAGTGGATAGTACTGTCGAAAATCTGATGATACCAAGAGCAGGCGAGACCAGTCAGGGACTTGTGAAATTCCCGAAGCTTCAAAGTGTCGTCCTCCCCGTAGTGCTCTAGGGAGCCAGCAAAACGGGTGAGGTGCTCGCGGGCGTTGCCCTCTTTGTCGTCGAACAAGGTGAATGATGATTGCTTGTACTTGACGGGGTAAGGCTGGGTAGTGAGCCTGCCAGAGTAGGGAGCATGGCCTGACAGCTTAGAGGGGAGTGGGGTAAGGATGACTGCTTGAGACGGTGAAGGAAGGCATCAAGCTCATGCTTGGTGACGTACGATGTATGTGAGGGTTTATGCCCTATCAGGATGATCCGGGCACCAGAGCCCCCAGACGGTGCAACCTGAGGCATTGATGGGATGACAATGGTAGAGAGGGGTTGATGATGGGGAGCAACTTGTTGGGGCATGTTTTGCATATGGGTAGTGTCAGCTGTTGGAGGCCGGTCGTCAGGAAAGGCCGACTGGAGTAAATCGGGGGAATGACTTGTGTTTAGGTTTTGGCTGGTTATGTTTGGGTTAGGCTCCATCTCAATTGATTCGTGAGTCTCCGAAGTGCTTCGAGCAAGGGTAAGGCGTGGCGCCGGGGGCTGAGGTGCCGCGAGTCCTACTGTCGAAGGCCCGGAGGACCAAGGCAGAGGTGGTCGCGACACTGGGACCTGAGCAGTGTCCAAAACTAGCCCAGGCCCTGAAGGTTGGATATGAACAGGAGGGGCCAAACCTGGAGCTTGGGATGACACAGGGTGAGTGGTGGGCACAGGGTGCAGAGCTCTAAGGCTTCGGGAATAGTCGGTGATTGTGAAGTCAAGACATGGATTGATTTTTTCATTTCTAAGATGACAGCCATGAGAGAAGATTGAGAGTCTTGGAGATCGGTGATGGTAGGAGTAAGGTGTTGGATTGTGGCATTGACGATCGCGGCCACATTGGGTGCATCCATCCTGGGGAGAGACTCGGGTTGGTTGTGGCTGGTCTCTTCTTGATCCTCGAGGTTATGCTGCTCTTGGATGGCTGGGTTGAGAATTTGGCTGGTAGTCCTGGTAACCCTTCGTTGTATATGCATGGAGACAGACTGTGGAAGATAGGCAGACTGCAATACGATGCTCACCTCCCCACCGGAGTCGCCAAAATAATGCCAAGGAAAGTGGGTTCGTACCTACGTTGAGGTGCCACAAAGGCTGCAGTCCGAGTCAGCTTCCAAGTATGTTGATGTAGGACATAGCAAGGGTGGAACAAGGGCAAAGACAAAGGGCTTCCCAGACAGAGCCTGAGGGTGGCAGTGCTGCGAGGGCGATGGCGCGAGATGAATATACGGCCACAGTCACAGTCCGATGCTTAAGTCCAAAGTCAGGGTCCTGTATGTTTCTCTCTCTAGAATTCTAGAGTGAGAAAGTGAAATGTGCTCTAAAAATGTCCCACCTCCCAAATGAATTCTCAAGACCTCTATTTATAGAGATTGAGATGGTGATGTCATTACCCGACACGTGGCACCCCCGAGAGTGATACATCACCGGGGGGTCCACGGGTGCCGGTGCTCCACGGACTGTCGGGTCGCATATTTACCCGGCCTGTTCCTCACAGTGTCACTCTGTCTGTCTAGAAAGACTGGCTCCCATAGCGTCAGTGTGGCCAGAGAACCCCCTTGATCTAGCCTCCAATCCAAGCCCTTGCGGAGTTCCACAGGCCTGGCAGCGGTGGGGAAGACCCGACGCCTAACTGCCAGGTGAACTAGGCACGATGCCCTTCGAAGACCTGCTCGCGTCTCGGAGTGACCTGGGGGTCATAGTCCTTAGGGGTACCGACATAAGCCCCCAGTGCCGGAGCGCGTAGGCCAGTCACGCAGGCACCCTAGCGGAGATAGTGTCCCGGATGAGTCGCCTATTTCGCGGGCCGAGGTAGCATCCCAGAAGAGCCGTCTACCTGGCCGGCCAAGGTAGCATCCCGGAGGAGCCGTCTACTTGGCGGAAGAGGAGTCTTCGTGCCGGAGCACTTGGAACTCCCTGGCAGAGATAGTGTCCCGGAGGAGTCGCCTATCCTCACAGGTTAGTCCTTATGCCGGAGCACTTGGAGCGTGTCAAGGTAACATCCTGGAGGAGCCGTCTACCCGACTGGCCAAGGTAGCATCCCGAAGGAGCCATCTACCTGGTGGAAGGGGAGTTGAAGAGCTCCCTGACGGAGAAAGTGTCCTAGAGAAGTCGCTTATCCCCGCGGGTGAGTCCTTGTACCGGAGCACTCGGAGCACATCAAGGTAGCATCCCAGAGGAGCCGTCTACCCGACTGGCCGATGTAGCATCCCGGAGGAGCCGTGTACCTGGTGGAAGGGGATTTGAAGAGCTCCCTGGCGGAGATAGTGTCCCGGAGGAGTCGCCTATTCCCGCGGGTGAGTCCTTGTGCCGGAGCACTCAGAGCGCGTCAAGGTAACATCCCGGAGGAGTCGTCTACCAGGCAGAAGGGGAGTTGAAGAGCTCCCTTGTGGAGATAGTGTCCCGGAGGAGTCGCCTATCCTCGCAGGATAATGCACACTTTGGAGAGTGGGTCGAAGCATGTTCGACGACCAAGGCAAGGTGCGCATGGTGTGGTGAATGAGTGTGGTGCCCGGGGGGCATGTAACATGATTGTGGCGTGATGAAGTGTGTATGGTTCCGGGAGCACGATAGTGTGATAGAGAGCCTGAGGGCACGGTTGTATCAGCGGCGCAGCGCACGGGCGCGACAGAGTGAGTAAGGTGGCACGTTTGTGTCAATGGTGGCGCATGGGCGCGACAGAGTGCGTATGGTGCCGGGGGCACGGTAGTGTGATAGAAAGCCGGGGGGCATGACTGTATCAGCGGCGCGGCGCATGGGCGCGGCCGAGTGTTGGAGTGCGACGCTTGGACGCCGGCGAAGGGGTCACGGAGACGACGTTCGGTCGACGGACGACGAGCATCGCGGAGTTGGCGCGCGGTCGACGTCCGGACGACGAGAGATGGGGTCTCGGAGTGACGTCTGGGCGACTGGGGTCACGGAGTGAAGTCTGGGCGACGGGGTCGCAGAGTGACGTCCGGGCGACGGGGTCGCGGGGATGACGTCTGGACGACGGGCGACGGGGGTCGCGGAGTTGACGTCTGGACGACGGGCGACGGGGGTCGCGGAGGACGCAAGGCCTTTTGAAGAGAAGTGAAGGTGCTAAGGATGGAGGCCAAATGCCAACCCTTGGGGGAAGGCCAAAGCCAACCTCAAGGGGAGGCCGAGGCCGACCCCAAGGGGGAGGCCAAGGCCAACCTCCTTGGGCAAGTGCCATGGCGCGCCGACGGGCGACGTGCGAAGTACGACGGTTGAAGCGTGATGCGGCGTCGCATAATGATGAGTTTCTTAGTGACGAAGTCACGTAACAAAAGTGAGAAGTGCACGTGACTTGAGCGTGTATGCTTTGACCGGTTGTGAGCGTTGAATGTTGACTGTTGCTTGTGCAGACGTGTCATGCAAAATAGGACCATAGTGAGCCTTTGGGTACGACCGGAATAGGTTGGGAACACCTATCTATATAAGGACACCTCTCGGAACCTATTTATATACCAACTCAACCTATGAAAACATAAACCCTAAAAACATCACCACCATGACTCCAACTATTAGAAAACAATCTTCAGCCACCATCAAAGCGGTCACCACATAACCCATTATCACTTCACATGTCTCTCTGTCGCAAATCTATCTTACCTTTCAATTGGTGCCAAATAAATTTACCATATTGTATATAAATAATAAAGAGACAACGTACAACTACACCGTTTTTATGCTAAATTCACTCATCATCATTTTGCCCTCCCTCACTGTTTCTCCAGCATTTCTGTAACGCTCTTCCTTTGCCAGTGAACATCTCCCACAACCACAACCACAACCACAACCACCACCATTGCCATGCTTGTACCTCCATACACCTCCTACGCTTGTCCCTTTTCACCTAAAGTGAAGAGAGTACAATAAGATTTCATCATCATTCTGCCATATCTTTGTTGGTTTTCTAGCATTGCTATCACATCTCTCCCTCCACCATGCCCATCTATCAGGACGACCACTATAACCATGTGCACACCATCACTATTTGGCATCTTCGTTTACCAGGTAGTCCAAGCATTACCACATCACCAACCGTTGGCACCTTTACTCATCAACTTATCCCCTGAAAGACAACAATTACCATCACCCCCACTGTTTCTCTAGCATTTGTCACTCTCTTCCTCTACCAGCGAACATCTCCCACAACCGCCACCATAGCCACCACCATACTACACACCTTCTGCATGTGTCGCTTTTCACCTAAAGTGAAAAGAGTAAGATAAAACGTCATCATCGTTCTGACATATCTTGTTGGTTCTCTAGTAGTGCTGTTTCTCCATCCATTATGGCCATCTATCACGACGAGCATTAAAACCATCTGCACACCGTCACTATTCGTCATCTTTATTCTTCAAGTAGTCCAAGCAATACCACCATCAACCATTAGCACCTTTACTCATCAACTGATCTCCTTAAAAACAGCAATCACCATCACCCTGATTGTTTATCCAACATTGCGGTCACGCTCTTCCTCTACCAGTGAAGATCTCCCACCACTACCATTACCATATTATACGTCCATAGCAACCATCGCATTATACACCTCCTATCACCCTTCAAGTCTCTCTCTTTCTCCTTTTGATCTTGCCTTTCCAAGCGCTGACATGGCTAAGATTTTTTTTGTAACTCAACTAAAATCTGATGTCATAAGTAACTCTTGCTTCTTATTTACCAAATTGCTGGTGAATAAAATAATTCTCTTTAACAATTACGTTGGAAGTCCAAAATGACCTCTAAGCTATTGCTGAACTGATTCCGTGTATTTGTTACGAATGGTTGTCAAGTTTAGTTTATACATGCCATTTAACCCGTATAATCTCATTGCTCTAGGAGTGAAACTATAAGTTGTTATCTTACAAAGATCACCGACTTATAAAGGCTGCCAATTAGCTCAACTTTCTTCCTATTCCTGGAGGCTTAAGGTGCCAAAGATGAGTAATTGTTAACGATTGATGCTTCTTTTCCTTTCATTTATGCTTTGAAGTGTCTTCTGATTTCATTGGTGATGCCTGGTTTCTTACTATTTTTATTGCCTTTGCCCTTCTACCAAAACCTTGTAAGCATTTTACTTCTAACTAGCCCAGAATCCCGTGCCAAGCACGGGACAGTTTATTAACAATAATTTCTCTTAGTAGACTTGAAATGCATGGTAAAATATCTTGCACAATTTTATAATTTTATGGTTATTTTATCAAAGATAGTTACTTTAATTTTGGCTTGAACTTTCTTGTAATAAAATAAATTAACATTTCTGGTCAAATATTAATAAGCAATGTCCTTGTGCATATCTGCTAATTCTGATTGGGTAATTATAGAGACGTACAAAAATTAAAAACTTATTTAGTACACAAAAAAGAAAAAGTAAATTCTACTGATAAAAATATACGGATAACGTATTGAGATCAATTTACTATTGCATAAGACATTTTAATTATTTTCTACGTATCTTTAAAAAAAACAATTGTACCTTTGAATGGGTTGTCCATAACATTACTTATATATTAGTTTAATTTTGATAGAGAAAATTTTGGTCCATATATTTGTTTATAGCATGTTATAAAAGTTAATCAACACAACTAATAAATTAAGGATGGTGTGACATTTTTAGAAGCAGAGAAAATAGTAATCAGTGCATGAAGTAATTATATAAAGTTTAAAAAGTTTAATCAACATGACTATATACAATAGCTCAAAACCTCGTAGTAAGGAAATTGCTGAACAAAATTTAACCAGCATTTCACAAAGTATACAATAAGCATGCTTACTAAGTAAGATTTACCTTTAGATATAATAAGAATTTCAATCCAAGTTTTAGTCTACATTCATCAGATAACTAATATCTTTTTAGATTTTATATGCAATTCTATTCAAAATTATAAAAGTTAACATAATTAAAATCATAAATGGTATACTTTTACTCACAATAAAAATACCATTAAAAAAAATTAGGTCAAAACTTTTTCAACATAAAATTAGTTGAATTTAAGAAAAGCTTACATATTTAAGGCTTTAAATTTACACTGATTTTTTAATGTATCTCATATAGAATCTGCATATTATGGTGTTTTTACATTTAACCAATGCGACTAAATAGGATACTGCAAAACTTTAGAGTAAGGAAATTATTGACCAAAATTTTTAATCAATATAATTATCAAGTTAGATTCATATTTGAATTTAGAGAAAACTTAAATATGAATTTGAAATAGAACCTAATTTTTCTTATTAAATCTCTTAAGTAATTTTTTACAGGTTAATATTTCATGTTAGAGAGCTTTCTTGATTTATAATATTCCAATAAAGTCATAATATATTACTATATTGGTTAGAAAATTTTAAATATTTTGAATTGAATTTTGAATTGCATAAGGCTAATTATTTAAATCTCTACTATATTTGTTGATTTAATTAATTACAAAATTAAGGACCCCGTTCAAAATAATGTTTGGAGATCTTTAGTAATATTAATGTGTTTAACATTAGTTTCTATAACTCTTATTATATTAAAAACACAATGCAATAAGGTGTCATGATTGCATTTCTCGCCTCAATTATTAATTATTATAGCTCAGGATCCCGAGTCATAGTCGAGTAAGTTAATAAAATATTTTAAAAAGTTACAAAAAGTGTATCAATGAATACCACATCTCAAGAAACAAAAAGAGATTTACATCTTATGGGAAAAAAATCTACTTCTGCTAAAACTATAATTACAGTTAGTAAGAAATTTTTAATATTTTATTTATAATAGTTTATTTATAACAGTTGCAAGTAACTTGTCGAGATTATATTATTATTAAGATCTTTTAGTAGCCTAATTTGATTCATTTAAAAACCAAGTCTATTAGCTTGAAAAGTTATGTTCAAAGTACTCTGCAAAATTATTTAGACATAAAAATTAGGATTCTATCAAATTTTAAATTAATTATTAGATCACGTTTTTATTTTATATCTCATAAGCTATTTTTTGGGTCTATGAATTTTAATTTTCATATCAAAAAACACTTTCAAGAACATAATTGTCAAAACAAAGTTTTAATAGATTAGTATATTAATTAGGTAGAGTTTTAGAAGGATTAGAATTGATTTTTAAATTAATTTTCTCTTCTAAATCAAAAGTATTATTTTCGTTTTTTTTATATATATGAGTTTTTATATTCATATTAGAGAGTAGTTTTGAAGATATAATAGTGAATATTAAGTCCTAATAAGTTAGTATAATGATAAGGTTGAGTTTGAAAATGATTAGAATTAGTTTTTGAATTTTAAGGACATAATTGTACAAAAGAAGTCTTAATAGATTAGTATATTGATTAGACATAATTTTAGAAAGATTAGAGTTAGTTTTTAAATTAAATAAGACTTACTAATATAAAAAATAATTAATCTGGTGACATCATATAAAGAAACGATGATGTGTCATTCAAAGAAGCTATCAATGTCTTTCTCGCTTCGCTTATTAAAAAATCTACTTCTGCTAAAACTATAATTACAGTTAGTAAGAAATTTTTAATACTTTATTTATAATAGTGTCAAGTAACTTGTCGAGATTATATTATTATTAAGTTCTTTTAGTAGCCTAATTTGATTCATTTAAAAACCAAGTCTATTAGCTTGAAAAGTTATGTTCATACTCTGCAAAATTATTTAGACATAAAAATCAGGATTCTATCAAATTTCAATTAATTATTAGATCACGTTTTTATTTTATATCTCATAAGTTATTTTTGGGTCTATGAATTTTAATTTTCATATCAAAAAACACTTTCAAGGATATAATTGTCAAAACAAAGTCTTAATAGGTTAGTATATTAATTAGATAGAGTTTTAGAAGGATTAGAATTGATTTTTAAATTAAATTTCTCTTCTAAATCAAAAGTATTATTTTCGTTTTTTATATGTATGAGTTTTTATATTCATATTAGAAAGTGGTTTTGAAGATATAATAGTGAATATAAAGTCGTAATAAGTTAGTATAATGATAAGGTTGAGTTTGAAAATGATTAGAATTAGGTTTTGAATTTTAAGGACATAATTGTAAAAAAGAAGTCTTAATAGATTAGTATATTGATTAGACAGAATTTTAGAAAGATTATAGTTAGTTTTTAAATTAAATAAGACTTACTAATATAAAAGATAATTAATCTGGTGAGGTGTCATATAAAGAAACGATGATGTGTCGTTCAAAGAAGTTATCAATGCCTTTCTCGCTTCGCTTATTATATATTATATAGATAAGAGTCAACCGTAACAAAAAATGCAATGAATAATAACACTCATGCAGCAACAATCTTACGATTCAAGAAAGGTTGAAACCCGTGAAAAGAAAAATAAAAGCGTACCATTGACAGTCTATAATTAGAGAAATTTGATGACATCATGCAGCTCAGAACTTTAAGACTCTTTGCAACCTATGTTGTTTATGCATGTTAATATATAGCCAAAATTGCAACTTCTTTGACGGCCAATATTGGAGAGATGCAAGAGAATGTGAGATGTTGCAAAGCACCAAAGCAAGGCGTTTTACATACTAATAGTAGTACAAAAGTTAGAACAGATAAGACTTGCTAATTGGTTGTGGTAGTTTGTTGTGGCTGTGATTCTTCAATCATACTTCTGTGCCTTTTAAGGATTATTGTTAATCAAGAGTTTAACTAAGTGTGAAAGCTCCCACGGAAGAGGTTTACGCTGAGTTGTCACGAAGAGTTCTAGGAAAAGCAGTGGCGGAACCAGGATTTCATCCCGGGGGGACTAAAAATATATCGAAGGAGATAAATATTTTTATAAGTAAAATAGCACACAAAAACAAAGTGCACTTTTCGATAATACACAAAACATACTAAAAAGCATCTAAAAGGTCTTATTAAGTTTCATGAGAGCCACTAAGGACTCTTTACAACACAAAAGAAGAGAATACAAAATACACATTTCAGTGTTTACAAACGAAAGCACTAAATAACTACTCGATGAGGCGCCGAATATTGGTAGCGTTTGATAATAGCCTCATTTGTAATAGTTTTGAAGACATTCTTCTCGATGTAACAAACCAAGCTATCATTCATCCATTCGTCTCCCATGCGATTCCGAAGTCGAGTCTTTATTATCTTCATTGCAGAGAAAGCTCTTTCTACAGTAGCAGTTGCAACAGGTAAAAGTAAGACCAATCTCAAAAGCAAGAACACCAAAGGATATATCACATCCTTTTTCAACTCAACTAACTTTATAACAAGTTCACCAATTCCCCTGACTTCATGAAGTTCTTCACAGGAGCGCACATCCATAATATAAGTCTCGAGCTGACTTTGAAGTACCCTAAGCTCTATCGGCGAAAAGTCATATGGATAAAACTGTGCAAGACGTATCAACTTTTGCTTATTAAAAGCAGAAAAACCATCACTTGGATCGAGACATGCCATACACATAAGCAACTCCGTGGTTACCTCACTGAAACGATTATTCAACTCACTGATTTGCAAATCAACAACCGTTAAAAAAATATCAACACGATAATGGTAAAAATTTGTACCTTCTTCAGTATTACGTCTTTGCCTCCCCAGGGCTACAAACCTCGCACTCATGTCCAATACGTCAATATCGTGTTTTACACAAAATTGTGAGACCTCTTCCAGCAAGTTTTCCAACCCTCGATCTCTAAAGTCCTGCAATCGTCGCTTTGTTATACTTACCAACTTCATTGCATTCACAATGTTTTGATCTTTCTTTTGTAATGCTTGTGAAAGTTCATTCGTCATCCCCAAAATATTTATCATCAAATGCATGTTGAAGGCAAAATCATAAGTTGGCACCGAGTTCAAAAGACCCAATGCTTCACCTCTCTGTTCATAATCTGTAGCATCCTCAACAACCTTATTAAGCACGCATATCACTGAAGCAAACATTTGACTCAAATTCAATAATGCACCGTAATGTGATCCCCAACGGGTCTCTCCTGCTCTTTTGATGCTAGTTTCTTGATTTAAACCTCGACCACTGACGATATCACCACTCTCAAGGTCACGAGCAAGTCTAATGGCTTCACTTTCTCGAATAGCATCTCTTCGCTTGCATGAAACTCCCACAGTGTTGACTACCTTAACAACCAAATTAAAAAGCAATGCAATCTGAGCATGTTTTTTTGCAATGGCTACAAGAGTTAGCTGAAGTTGATGAGCAAAGCAATGAATATAATAAGCACTTTCATTCTCCCTCTGAATTAAGGTTTTAAGACCATTGAATGCACCTTGCATATTACTTGCTCCATCATAGCCTTATCCACGAATTCTTGAAATGCTCAATTCATGCATTGCAAATAAACTGTCAATCGCGTCTTTCAATGATAAGGCAGCGGTATTGGCAACATGGACAATACCAAGAAAACGTTCAATCACACGTCCTCTTTTGTCCACATATCTCAAGACAACTCCTATTTGTTCTGACTGATATATCACGACACTCGTCAACTAAGATGGAAAATAATTCAGTTTTCATGTCCCCAACAATTGCATCTCTTATGTCTCCGGCAATGGCACTAACAATTTCTTTCTGAACTTTTGGTGATGTCAATTTGAGGTTCTGAGGAGCATTTGACAACACGACTTTTTTTTTCACATTTTCATTGTAATCAGCAATAAACTCTAACAGTTCTAGAAAATTTCCTTGATTTTCAGATTCATCGTGCCCACGGAAAGACAAGCCTTGACGTAAGAGAAACCGAGTAACATCAATTGATGCAGTCAAGCGAGTACGGTATTGAAGCCTACTTTCATCTGTTTGCTTGGAAAAAACTACTTCAATACTCTGCTGAGGGTTATCAAAGGCTTGACACTTAGTTAAAGCAAGGTTGTGTACACTACCAACTTCTCCAACATGTTTTTTGCAATTTCTCCTTCTTTCTCCAATCGTTAAAACCATGCCTAACAAAAGTACCACCACCCCCTCGCTCCCCATGAACACTTCCGAACAAGTAGCAACACAAACAATATGCTTCATCTTTTGCTACACTATACTCCAACCAACTCGGATAAATGTCAAACCAAGAAGAAACAAATCGACGAGACTGAGTTCCTAATTGTGTAAATGGAAAATTGTGGTGACGAGGTTGGCAAGGACCTTTCGACCAATACGCTCGTCGAACTTTATCTCGAACATTAGGACCATAATAAAAAATATTCGGATGCAACCCAGGATCTGAAATAAGCTCATCAGAATTGAACTCATCGCTAGCTTTGCTTGAATGTCCAGAATGAATATCACGATACACAATGGGAACTGTGTCCGTTACTGTTGGAATCGGAGACTCATTCTTATTAGACTGCAATAATTCTTCCACCTTTGCTTTCTTTTTAAAGAACCTTTCCATTCTGAAAAAAATATATTTTATTTTAAGTATCAATCCATCAATTATCAATCAAATAACCTAGTTAATTACAAATATTTTATTTTTTTACTTTTCCAGTCATGTTTTATTATCGTGTTAACCTAATTAACTTAATTTCAACCCACCATTCAACTTAATCACATATCCGACATCTCAATCCAATTGGGTCCCATCCCTCCATCAACCATCTCAATTCTCAATTCTCAAATGCTCAATGCACAATTAACAACATATAATCAGCATGAAAATAACCTAAAATTAACACAACCTAAAATTATCAATCAAATAATCAATGCTCAAATGGGATAAAAATCCAATTGGGTCCCATCCTCCATCAACAATCTCAAATCTAAGTGCTCAATGCACGATTAACATCCATAAAGCATCAATTAATAATCTAAATTATCAAATACACAACTAACAACCTAAAATTATTAATCAAATAATCAATTCTCAATAGCAAAAGAAATTGTTCAAAATGCACACTGACCTCAGTCCTCAGAAATCAGAACGGCGTCGCCGGAGTTGGGTGGGGACTGACCAACTTAGAGGTGAACTTAGATCTGCCAGATCTGATCTGGCCGGAGTCGCCGGAGTTGGGTGGGGACTGGCCGGAGTTGAGGTGGGGACCGCCGGACTGGGGAGGCCTTCACCAATCACCGGCTTCGCGCTTCGGAGTTCAGAATCGGAGGACGGCGACCGGTGACCGCGGGTCGGTGGGTGGTGCCGGAGTGCGGCGAGCCTCGGTGGCTCAGTGGCTGAGAGAGCCGACTGCCGAGAGAGGAGGAGAGATGCCGGCAGCTGGCGTGACCGGTGACTCGTGAGAATGTGAGTGTGAGAGCTTGATTGACGCCACCGTCGCCACGCCTGAGAGAGCCGAGAGCCAGAGAGAGGAGGATAGCTGCCGTCTGCCGGCATGCCGCGGTGTCGGCGGTGAGCCGGTGTTTGCCTGTCCGGTGAGTCGGTGACTGACTGTGAGAGTGAGATTGTGAGAGTCGGCCGAGAGAGGAGGAGAGAGAGAGAGAGAGAGAAAGGAAAAGTGACAAATGAAAAAAAAATACTATATATATATAAATTTTTTTTTAAAAAATCTGAGGGGGGCTATAGCACCCCCTCGTACAAGCCTAGTTTCGCCCCTGAGAAAAAGAGGAGTGTAGGAAAAGAGGAATGTCTCATAATGAAAGTTGGATCCTATTTGGCAAGCAACAATAAGTGCCAGAAATATGATTTGGCGTAAGTATAGAGCTTTTGATATTCTATGTATCGCAAATTTAGGCGAAGAGCGAAGGCTTCAGTTTTTTTATTTATTTATAGATATAGATATAAATATGGGAAAATCGAATATGTTGCCTAAGGCTAGTGACAAGAATTACCTAGTTTTGAGATGTTTTAAAAACTCTCTTACTCCTTGCTAAATTGAAGTTTGCTAGATTTCAGAAATGCAAAGAACATGGATGTTGCAACGTGTCTTGAGATCACTCATCTTGTCTCACTATTATTTCGTTTTTGACGGAATAAAGCAAATCTTAACCACCACCCTTAAGACATAACTTTTCAATTTTTTTCTAGTGGCGCAGTCATTGAAGGCTCTTGCTGCAGACTTCGTCCAGTTTGAGCTCTTTGAAGGAAATAACTTTAGGCTTCGATTTGTTGAATTGATAGGACTATATGTTCTCACAAACCCAAAGCCCGAGGTATGTGAAAATGAGACTGGCGGAGACTGGAAAAAAACTTATATCATAGCAAGATGATTATTGCTCCAAAGGCCATATGCAATACGCTGTTAGACACACTTTGTGATGCCTATCATTAGGAACTAACCAATTATTACATTTCCTAATGTTAGAAATGTATAGCGGTCAAATAGGATGATTTTCTTCTCAGGACCTCGGCAAAGGGTGTGTATGACGCTTTGGAGAGAACTTACTCGGTAGAGGATGCTAACCACCAAGAAATTCTTACTAAGTTTCTTTAGTATAATATGCTTGATAGTTGAAAATTGCTTGAATTTTTTGAAATAAAATAAATTTTAGATCAGCTGAAAGAACATATAGCATATGGGTAAAGCTCCCTGAGGTAGTGTTCTGGAAGAGGCGCCTATCCTAAGGTATGTTGCACACTCCGAAGAGCCGATCAAAGCATTTCCATGACCAACGCGAAGTGCGTGTGGTTTGATGAAGAGGTCGACCAATGCTGGGGGCGTGGCAGTACGACTGAGTGCAAGGGGCCTACACATAGGCGCAATGGGGTGTGTACGGTGCTAAAGGCAAGCTCATTGGAAACGGTGTAGGGGTGTAATCACTATGTTTTTGTAGGACACATGACAAGGGGACAATCCAAGTGCACAACCGGGGAAAGTAGTGCGGGGGTCAACTATCAGACTCGGGCACAGTTGGGTATCGCAGTGCTCGAGGCGCGGCGATGGGCACAATGTCGAAGGCATGTAGAGTGATGAGGGCGCTCCAACGGACAGTCAATTTTGCACTCAAACACTGCGATAGAGGTCATAGAGCAAGGATCCCCAAAGGTGAAAAGAGATCAAGGGCTTGTGCAATGAGTGGCTAACAAAAGAAGAGACCATAGGATGAGGTAAGGAACCCCCAAGGAAAAGAGAGACTAAGGGGTGAGGAAAAAAGCCCTTAAAGAGGGGATGGACCATGGAGTGAGTCAAGGAGTCCCCAGGGAAGGCGAGACCAAAGGCTGAGTTAAGGAGCCCATGAGGAGGGGAAAGACCAATGGGTGGTGAGAGGATCCCCGAGGAGGGGAAAGACCAAGGCGTGAGAGAGGAGCCCAGAAAAAGAGGAAAGATTAATAGGTGAGGTGGGGTAGCCCCCAAGGAGAGGCTTTGGCTGGCTTCTAAGGGAGGGGCTCGGGTGACCCCCAAGGGAAGGCTCGGGCCAAGGGGAAGACCTCCGGATCCAATTCCAACACTTAGAATACCTTTGATAATGGAGGTGCGAGATGTGAGTTAGAGCGTCCTTTTTGGGTTGACCAGATTTGTAGTGTTTCGACTTAGGCCGTTCATAATCTGTTAACATGTCACTAGAGCAAGACCCAAGAGCGGTCAAAGGTGCATAGCCCAGATGACTTAGCAACATGATTTTCTTTTGGCTATATTAATATGGAGCATTAGACAAGAGGGGTTCCTTCTGATCTTTAGAAAATAAACCTTCTGTGTAACTTGGAATTGAAAATAACTACTTGTGAGTTTGTGAGGCACATTTGGCTAATCTGTAGTGCCATCAAAATGAAAACACTAGTTCTTGGATTTTATTCCAGCAACACATATAAGCCAACTATTAAATCATGATATACATTAACTATTGGGCTTATACTTAACATGGTTCTGATTCGACAAGGTTTTATGTTTGATTCTTCCGGCTTGCATATCTGATCTTTCTTTATTATAATTCAACTAGTATTGACCTTATGCGTTGCGCACGGGAGCAACAACCGCTAAAAGCTCATATTTATATGTCACATAGTCATAACAAGTAAAGTTTTTTTCACGTTTGTATGAGTTTTCTATCACTTTTAGTTACAATAGTAATAATCAAATATGTTGAGGTTTTTATTAATAAAACTCATCAAGAAGAGTATAAAAGTTATGCGATATAAGACAAAATAAAATATATTATTTATTACATATATATTCACGTGTCTATGTGCACATGACCTATAATAAAATGAAAGGAGAGAAATTAATTTTGTTAGATTGTGAAAACATATTGGACTTGGGTAAAATTTAAGAAAGTTTCAAGATTTGAATGAGAGATATACATTAAAAATTGAGAGAGAGAGAGAGAGAGAGTATTATTTTTAAGTGTGGACATGCCGACGTGGAACAGAGAGAAAATATAATTTTTCTTATTAGTTGAATGCTAATTGCCATAAAGAGTGATATGCCAAGTAGGGAAAATAATGTTATATTCTCTCAGTTTCGGCATTCATATAAATATAATTAGATTTGCACTTTGTAATTTATCCACTTAGTGATGTACCTTGATTAGTCTTTTTATTTGCAGTCCGGGCCTTGGATGTTAAGAAGAATGTTAAAGTATAGTATATATTGTTGAAGTTTTTCTCTAATAGTGTAAGCTTTCACAGCAACCCGTAACTTAATACCAACCTCAAAAACAATTGGATGACATCCTCGTCACTTCGTAATCAACGTGTTGGTTCATATGAGAAAAAAAGAACATAGAAGACGTATAATGCAACCGACAAAATGTATCTAGGCTTAGTGCCCAATCCAAGAAGCGTACAAGAACTGTCTGTGTCTTAAGTCCACGAACAAGAATGAGCTGAGGCTCAACCAATGAGCGAAAAGAAACTAGAAAACTGAGTAGTGCACTTGTAGCAGAAAGAAAGCATCTATTCATGATTCGGTGTCCGTTTCCACTTGTTTTATTGCAGTTAACAATTTGTTGTGCCAAGTCACAACAGAGAACCAGTGAAGATCCATATCAAGCGACGACCGACACCCATGGCAGAGGCGGTAACCACAGACAGAGAAGGAGTATCAACGACTGAGGTCTAAACAAGCAGACCGCGAGACGTAGAGCTTGAATCTTACCCGGCGCACATGGCCTGCCAAGTCACGAGCTGAGGCTTAGCTGGCACACTAGGAATCTGGAATAAATGACATGTCTAATTGGAATGGGCATACGTGTTCTGTCCATTTTCCGCACACTCGTTTGAATTGTTTGTTAGGTTGTTATGGGAAAGAGAGAGAGGTTATAACGGAAGCAGTGGGAGAGAAATGTACACAATTTTGATCATGAATTAACAAAATCCTCCTCCCTTCTCCTGAACTCTCTGCTTCTTCTCTATTTCTGTAAATTCTTCTGTTAGCGACTCCTCGATTCGCTACATTTGGTATCTCAGAGCTGGTTCGGTCTCACAGAAAATGCCGCGTTCTTCGAAAACATCTCAAATTAAGAAGGATTCGTTGGGTCCATTGGATGGGTTGGAACAAAGGTTTGAGTCTTACGATTTGAGGTTTGGATCTTTGGACGCAACGCTGGGGATCTGTAGAAGAATTACTCCGAGATGAAATTTGAGATACTGTCCACCGTGACGCAGATCAATGCGCGATTGGAAGCTCTCATAAAATCTAAGCAACAAGGAGAAGCTGGTTCCAGTAAAGGTAATGTCACTCCACCTCCTGTTGGAAACCATAACAGTATGGCATTAGTTTCGAATCAGCAGAATTCTGGGAACTCTACACACAAACCCCCTAAATTGAGCTTTACCCGGTTTAACGATGATAATCCGAGGGGCTGAGTTCGTAAATGCAAACAATATTTTGAATTTTTCCCAATTCCCAAGGTGGCATATGCCTCTGTCCATTTTGATGACCAAGTAGAATACTGGTATTCTACTTGCATTAAGTCGTTGGGTAGGGTCTTTTGGACTAAGTTTGTCAATGATCTGTATACAAGGTTTTCGAATGTGAACAAAGACACAGTAATTGGAGATTTTAATCAATTGAAACAAGTAAATTCGGTGATTGAGTATTATAATCAGTTTGAGGAATTGAGAGCACAGATGGTCGAGGAGTTTGGGAAAATGGATGAGGGGTATTTTGTGAAGAGCTTCATTGGAGGTTTGAAGCCGGAGATAAGGAGTCAAGTTGAGCAATTCGAAGTTGTAGGTCTGTCCAAGGCCATTCACATTGCCCGCAAGGAAGAAGTAGCCATTGCAAACCTATTCCTGCACACCAAATCACAAACCATGAACATCCACAACCCAGCGAAGGCTAACACTTCTTCGTACAGTAAGCATGTACCCCAATCAGTATCACTTCCACCCCTACCTACGAAACCTTCCACCTATAATCCTTCCACACACCCCACTACCAAGGGACTTCTACCCAGTCCATCCAATTCCCAAGGGAAGCCACCCTTACCAGTTAAACTCCTGACTCATGATGAGCATCAGCTAAAAAGAGAGCAAGGTCTCTACCACTGGTGTGATGCCAAGTTCACACCTGGCCACCAAAAGGTATGTCCACAAAGATCGATTGCTATGTTGATCACTGATCAAGTTCCGGAGCAAATTAAAGTGGTCAAAGAAGAGACAATAGTAGTTGAAGGTGTGGAGTCAACCGTTGAACCCACTTAGATAAGCATCCAAGCCCTGTCAGGGAACACCACCCACACTACCATGAGGGTGACGGGTTGGGTCAACAAGAAGTCATTTTTTATATTGGTAGACACTGGATCCACATACAACTTCATGGATCCAAAATCAGCTGAAAGATTGGGATGCCAACTCTCCCCTACTCCTCCCTTACCTGTGGCAGTTGCCAATGGAGCCAAAATTCAAAGTAATGCCAACTGTGTGGGATTTAAATGGACCATGAGTGGACAAGAGTTTACTACTGATATGAAGATACTTCCCTTAGGGGGATGTGATTGCGTGTTTGGAGTACTGTGTCTAAAAGCTTTGGGAAATGTTAATTTTGATTTTGCAAAGCGCACCATTGCTTTCCAATATCAAGGCAAGGAAGTGAAGTTGTCAGGAACTAATGTTATAGGGGTCTCCATTACGATGATTCTAGTTTGGCTACGACCAAACTATTGCATAACAATCCCGGGAGTCTCTATAGTCAAGTGTTTGTTGTGACTCCCAACCTTCAAGATGGGATCCTTACTACACAAAAACAATCCTTAGTAACCGAATTTGCTGATGTATTTGAGGAGCCTAAACAGCTACCTCCCAAAAGGGCCCAAGATCACAAGATCATACTAACTAAAGGAGCACAACCAGTGAACATCAGACCTTATATATAGGGTCTCCTTTGTACATAAGAAAGAATTTGAGGACATCATTGCCGAGTTGTTGGCTAACGGAGTAATACAACCCAACAATTCCTCATTTGCTTCACCTGTCCTTCTTGTTAAGAAGAAGGATGACTCCTAGCGGCTATGCATGGATTACTGGGAACTGAACAAGACCACGCTAAAGGATAGATATCCTATTCCCATAATTGATGAGTTATTGGATGAGTTACAGGGGTCCAAAGTATATTCCAAGCTGGATTTGAGGAGCGGTTACCACCAAATTCGAGTGGTGGACGAGGACGTACCCAAAACAACATTTCGAACTCATTTAAGGCATTTTGAATTCTGGGTGATGCCATTTGGGTTTACTAATGCCCCTGTAACTTTTCAAAACTTGATGAATGAGGTATTTAGACCATATCTTTGGAGGTTTGTCCTCGTATTTTTTGATGATATTTTGGTTTACAGCCAAGATATAATCAGTCATGTAGAACACCTGAGGATAGTTCTGCAAGTTCTTAGAGATAACCAGTTGTTTGCCAAGAAAAGCAAATGCACCTTTGCCCAAAGTCAAGTGGAGTATTAAGAACACATCATGTCAGCGGAAGGGGTATCTGCGGATAAGAGCAAAATAGAGACAATATTGTAGTGGCAAACACCTCAATCCTTCAGAGATCTCAGGGGATTCTTGGGGTTGACAGGGTATTACCAAAAGTTTGTCCTTAACTATGGGTCAATTAGCAAACCCCTAACAGCCCTATTGAAGAAAGATGCATTCAAATGGACTGATGAAGCTGAAATGTCATTCACCCACCTCAAGCAAGCTGTGGCAACTACACCAGTTTTGGCTTTGCCTAACTTTTCTCAGTCGTTCGAAGTAGAAACAGATGCAAGCAATCATGGAGTTGGGGCGGTGTTAATGCAAGGAGGAAGACCAATTGCCTACTATAGTAAGGCCCTAGGCCCCAAGAATGCATGACTTTCAACTTATGAGAAAGAACTCCTTGTTGTGGTGCATGCTATTACTAAGTGGAGCCCATACCTTAGCTATCAACCATTCATACTCAGGACAAATCACTGCAGTTTAAGGTATCTGCTCGGTCAACGAGTGACCTCCATGCTTCAACAAAAATGTTTGTCCAAACTCTTGGGCTATGAGTTTCAAATCCAATACAAGAAGGGTCTGTAAAATGGGGCAGCTAATGCACTCTCTAGGGTGTCAGAAACCACATGTCAAAACGAATGTCATGCCCTCACCACGTTAGTCCCAACGTGGGCTCAAGAAATACAGGCTAGCATTGTTGACGATACTGAAGCCCATAAATGCATACAAGAGTTACTACTTGACCCCATGGCCACGAGTTTCTATTCATTTCGAGATGGTGTCCTGAGGTTCAAGGGTAAGATTTACGCGGGCAGCTGCACCAATTTGAGAGGCCAAATTCTAGCTAAGTTACATGGCAGGAAGTGTGGAGGACACTTAGGGATTAAGGCCAGCTACCAAAGGATTTCTTCCTCATTTTACTGGCATACAATGAGGCAACAAGTTCAATCGAAAGTGAGTAACTACGATGTATGCCAAAGAAACAAGACCGAAAGCATTAAGATGTCTGGGTTATAACAACCCCTGCCTATTCCTGATCAGTTTTGGTCATATTTGACGATGGACTTCATTGAGGGCCTTCCACCCTCAGAGGGAAGAAATGTCATCTTGGTTGTGGTAGACCGTCTGAGTAAATATGCTCATTTTTTAGCCATATCCCACCATTATATTGTTGAATCGGTGGCCCAAGTTTTCATTGATCAAGTGGTAAAATTACATGGTCTACCAACTTCCATTGTCAGTGACAAGGACAAGGTCTTCCTGTCCCACTTTTGGCAGAAATTATTTGGGTTAATGGGAACTCAACTCTCCATGAGCACAACTTACCATCCCGAAACCGATGGACAGACGGAGAGAGTTAACAGGTGCTTGGAGAATTACTTGCGATGCATGACAGGGCATAAGCCTAAACACTGGCTCAGGTGGATCTCGATGGCTGAAATATGGTATAATACCAGTTTCCATCAATCTCTACAGACCACACCCTTTGAAGCCCTCTACGGTTACAAGCCTAGACCTCTGGGAATGCGTCATATGGAGGGTACTTCTATTCCATCCCTAGATGAATACTTACAAGAAAGGCAAGGCATACTACAACACCTCAAGAGTAACCTACTGAAAGCTCAAAACAGGATGAAACAATATGCTGACTCCAATCGAACAGAGAGAGAATTTGCAGTTGGGGATTTTGTTTACCTCAGGCTTCAGCCTTACCGTCAATCCACAATTACAATTCGAAGGAATCTCAAATTGGCATCTAGGTTCTATGGTCCTTATGAGGTTTTGGAACGTATCGGGTCTATCGCTCATAAGCTGAAGTTACCCACCACCACCCTGGTTCTCCCTGTTTTTCATGTCTCTCTACTAAAAAAGAAGATTGGGCACAACATCAGTCCGATCACCGAACTGCCACTGGTTAATTCAGCAGGTCAACTTCTCATCGAGCCATTAGCTGTACTTGACAATCGAATAATTCAGCGTCACAATGCCCTCGTCACCCAAGTCCTTATCAAATGGTCAAACTTAGTTGATGGTGAAGAAACTTGGGAGGATTGGGATAGCCTCAAGCAACGATTCCCCAATTTTAACCCTTGGGGACAACGGTCAATTCAAGGAGGGCAAAATGTTGTGCCAAGTCACAACAGAGCACCAGTGCAGATCCATATCAAGCGACGACCGGCACCCATGGCAGAGGCAGTAACCATAGACATAGAAGGAGTATCAACAACTGAGTTCTAAACAAGAGGACCGCGAGATGTAGAGCTTGAATCTTACCCGGCGCACGTGGCCTACCAACACTACAAGAAAAATGCCCTATAGCAACGCTCTATAACAGCGGCCACAAAAACCGTTGGCATATACTATGTATAGCAGTGGTTTATTGCAGCGGCCATATAAGCCGCTGGTATATAGAGTATACAGTAGCGGATGTTAATGACCGCTGCCATAGCTCGTGAGAAAATTGCTTGCGGCTTAGGCGCGGCTGAAAACTTTACGCTCCAAAAGCCCGTGAAATCTAAGCGCCAAATGAAACCCAATAGAAGCGGGTTAGCAAGTTTTAGGCAGCGGATGTACCACTGCTGTAGACCCCCCAAACCCCTTTTTTTCTTTTCAATCAGTATCCCACGAAATCAATTAAGTAACAGAGGTTACCTTCCCCAACTCGTTTATCGGCTCTCTGCTTCTCCATCTCTTTGAAACTCACACACCCCAAACGCACACACACATCAGACACAACACAATCACAGGCCGCAAACGCAATCAGATGCAAACGTATTCAGGTTCTTGATCGTTATTTCTCTTCATCTCCCTCTCTTTGAATCATACACACACAACAGACGCACACAAACGCACACTATATTACACAGACACGCACCGAAACACACACACACAGAATTGCCGCTATGGTTCTCTCCCTCTTCCTCTCTGATTTTCAATTGCTTGGGTCTTCCCAAAATCAGGCTTTTTCTAATTCGATTTTTCAATTTTTCAATTTTGTAATCTTTCTCTGACATTTATCAATTGATATGCAGTGTGGAACACTATCATCTTTGCTGATTTTTGCTTCCGAGGTAAGTTTGGTTGCTTTATCGCTAATTAGTTGTGAATTTGCGCATGAGATTGATGAATTTAAATTGAAACTCTCGTGGTGGTTAAGCGTCGGTGTTGCCCACAGGTCTTTGATCGAGGTCCCCAGTTCTTTGAAATTTATCTTCCCGAATATAGCTGTCGGCAACTGGTACTCTCTCTCCTCCATTTACTTTGACACTATGAATATGACGGTATCAAATCTTTGTCTGTTTCCATACATTAAAACTTGATGTTCGGCTGCGAAAAAAAGTGCGGCGCAGTGATTCTTGATGTTTGGCTGTTTTAAATTTTTTGTGCTTTATTATGTTATAAAACACGTCCTTAGTCTGTCATGCGTTAAAATGTTATGGAGTATGTGAGTAGAAACATATATGTCAAAAAGTTACCAAAATATTGTGTTAGTTGTTTTGGTTAATGGCAAGGTTGGAAGTGCTCACTTACAGCTTCATTGAGAAAGTGGTCATGATCTAAGCAAACGAAAATCAAATAATTAAGCTGTTTCTCCACCTGAAGTTTTTGCTAATTTTCTTGAATGCGAAGTGGCAATTAACGAAGAGCATTGGGTCTTCCCTTTTCTTGAGAGCGCTAGAAAAAATGATAGTACTCCTATAATCGGATGTACTAACTAGTTTGGGTATAATTGCAAGAGTGTAATAATGTGTGCAATATAACTGTTTTGAATGCAAGATATGAAAGTGGTCCTTCCTTTGGAAAGTATATGAACTTTAGGAAGCATTTTAGTTAACCATAAAAGGATCATCTCCTGTAATTGATCAAGAAGATTCACTTTGATGAATACTAACTACTCAACTTAGTTATGGTAGAAGATTAACTGGACAGTTCTGTTATAGGCATTAAGATGTTTGATTCCAAGGATGAACAGCAGAGCTTGTTTTAATCTTGATTATAAACATGATTGAGCTGGCTAAGTTTTACATAGCAATCACATAGTAATACTGCTAAAACATTTGCAGGATATGAGACAGACTATAGTTTTGCATGTCCTTATCCTGCGATTTAGAGAAGGGGCAGGAGGTATAGCTTCATCTAGGACTAGAGACACTGAGACAAGACAAGTCTGCATAGCTTTCACCGTATGATTGTAAAGAATGTTCTTCCTAGAATAAGCCGTAAGGTTTACTTTCCTATTCACTTTGAAATTGATTGGCACAACCAGTACACAACATATTTATTTTCCACTTTCATGCTAAGGACTGGTATACTGTTTCGAAAAGAAAATAATATGGGTATACAACAGTACTTATATTTCATGCCAGAAAAATTACTGCTGATCTAATTCGGCTTTGGAACAATTTATCCGCTACATTGGTTACAGTAACACATGTTATAACCATCTTTTTTACACACAAGAAGTCTATAATCCAATAGTTCGATAGGATTATGGCATAACCTGGGAAAAAAAACACAGAGCCTTACAGCTAGTAGCCCGATACCGAAAGAAAAGTCCTTGTTAGTTAAACCTAAGAGCGTGCTAATCTGACATCACTTTTATGAAATTACCTCTGCGATGAATACTTGAGGCTAGGAAAGCCTCATCCCATATGAACTTAAATATCTTCCACTTGAAGATCTAGTTGGTAGCGACAAGAGGCTACATCAATAGCTTAAAGTGTAACACGTATTATAATAACTAAGGCCAGAAGATGAAAAGATAGCTGCTTTGAAAAAAACACAGGAGATTCTCTTAGCACTGTAACTCGATCCAAGGCTGCAACGAAAACTTAAACTCAAAATTCCATCCTGCCGCTACCCGATAATCTGCTGTCACTAGCTTCCTTTCCTCCTTCTTCCTTGTCTGATCTTGATGGCTTGACAGAGTGACTGGGACTGAGAATGGTAATCTAGAAAGTGTTACCTCGGGGACTGCAACCTTTAACACTCCAACTGTAGGCTCGGCTTACCTTTATTCTGCAACTGAAATTGGATTGGGGGACTGAAACTACTACATGAGGGAATGCCCCTACAATGAAAAGATATAGCCCTATAACCTGGTTTTCAGCAGATCTAGAATCTCCAGCCCCTCTTTCAACAAACTTGCTTGCTATCCCAGAGCGTCTATCCTTAGTTTTCGTGTCTAGTTTGCTTGCTCACTTCCTGAACTGATCTAACTAGAAAGAAAATCTCTGACTGGTGCTAGAGAATAACCTTACTGGCTTACAGGGCACTCTCCATGGCTAGAAGAGAGAAGGAGATAAACCAATTTAGCATGTTCTAGCTATCCTCCTAGTTACCCAACTTCAAATTCTTTCAGAATGTTTCATAAACCTTTATACAGTCCTTATTCTCTGCAATCTCATTGAACATCTCAATGCATTTGTTCACAAAATTCTTCCTGTTAGCCTTCAGGGAGCTTCAAGGAGCAGCAGGGGGGCACGTATTGTTGATACGAGATACTAACATATTGTTGATAAACTTCACAGTGCAACTTCTTTCCTTCATTTTCTTGCGCAAAGTTTGTGTAAATGTTAAGTCAACTCAAAATGCCAAATTACTTGGTTATTTCTAGTTTCTTACAATTTTGCACATCAGTTGTTGTTGTCATATTGGAGGTTTCTCATCTTTCGCAACAATTTGGAGGTTTCACATATTACGCCATAGTTTATTGTCATCATAATATCTTCGGATTTACCTTTCTCTTATTATTGTTTGGGTTTCTGATTTGGTTTTCTTTATACAAGAGAGATAATATGGACAAGAAATGGATGACGCACTCTAGGGAAAGTGATACTTATTGTGCTGGAGTCAACATGTTTCTGGATTTTGCATTTGCAAATACAGCAACTATCTTTAGAGAGATTTTGTGTCCGTGTAGAGATTGCGTTAATAGCATGTTCCGCACGCGTGAAATTGTGCAAGAACATTTAATCATAAGGGGATTTATGAGCAATTATACAGTGTGGACAGTTCATGGGGAAGGCTTGTCTTCTCGTTCAAATCGCATGGGAAATGATGTAGAGCTCAACATTGGCGGTGGTGGAGCTATGCATGAAATGGTAAATGACATCTTCACTAGCCGATCGGAGGACCCTCATGTTAAAGTTGCAAACTCCTATAAATACATGAGTGATGCGGATCGACCATTATATTCGGGGTGCAAGAGTGAGACAAAGCTATCATTTATTGTGTGGTTATTTAATCTAAAATGCACTAGTAAATGGACAGACAAGTCTTTTGATTTGCTACTTGGTAAGTTAAAAGAAATACTTCCTAACGGTGAGACGTTGCCTGCCAACTTTTATGAAACAAAAAAGATGATCGGTGACTTGGGATTCAGCTATGATAAGATTGACGCTTGTCCCAATGATTGTATGTTGTATTGGAAGGAAGATAGCACATTGAATTCGTGCAAGGTGTGCAAGAAATCACGGTGGAGGATGGTTCAAAGGGAGGCGGTAAATGAAGGAGAATCTGGAACTTGTAAAGAAGGAAAAAAAGTAGCTTTGAAGCAATTGCGTCATTTTCCTTTGATACCAAGATTGCAAAGGCTATATATGTCACCAAAGACAGCTGAATTAATGGTATGGCATGATAAAAAAACGTCGAACAGATGAAGGACAACGCCATCCTGCTGACTCGGAAGCTTGGAAACACTTTGATCGCTTAAATCCAGACTTCGCTTCAGACCCTCGTAGTATAAGACTCGGGCTATCAACTGATGGTATGGATCCTTTTCGCCACGGAGCAAGTCATAGCATATGGCCAGTTACCGTGGTTATTTATAACTTGCCTCCGGGACTGTGTATGCAACAACGATTTTTCATTATGCCTTTGCTAATACCTGGTCCAACTTCGCCTGGTAATGATATTGACGTATATCTTAGGCCGTTAATTGAGGAGCTCAAGGCATTGTTTGACGGTGTTGAAACTTATGACGCCTTCACCAAAACTAACTTCAAGATGCGTGCAATGCTCATGTGGACTATTAGCGACTTCCCAGCTTATGCAATGTTGTCAGGTTATAGCACGAAGGGCAAGTTGGCGTGTCCAGTTTGTCAAGAAGATACTCGATCTTGTAGATTACGTGGTAAGCAATGTTATATGGCGCACCGATCTTTTCTAGATCTAGATCACATATATAGGCTTGACAAAAAAAAATTCAACGGGCTATGTGAGTACAGAGAACGTCCGGTTATTCGTTCCGGGTTTGATGTGCTTGAAGCAGTGAGCGACATAAATGTTACATTTGGAAAGGCTAGTAAGGCTACTGTGCCTAAGGATCCCAACCATAACTGGAGGAAAAAAAGTATTTTTTTTGAGTTGCCATATTGGAGGTTTCTCATCTTACGCCATAATTTGGACGTAATGCACATTGAGAAGAATTTCTGTGATAATCTGCTTGGGACATTGTTGGGTATCAAAGGGAAGACAAAAAGACATGCAAGATATGAATATACGACAAGAACTGCATCCAATTGAAGTTGGTGCAGGCAAGTATAAGTTGCCTGCTGCACGTTTCACAATGTCTAAGGATGAGAAAAAGGATTTTCTCCATGTGTTGAAGAATGTCAAGGTTCCTGATGGCTACTCATCGAATATCAGCCGTTGCGTACTTGAAAAAGATGGCAAGATTTCAGGTCTTAAGAGTCATGATTGCCATATCCTAATGCATCAAATTCTTCCGATAGCAATAAGGGGGTTACTGCCAGAGGATGTTTGCTCTGCTATAGTTGACATATGTCAATTTTTCAAAGAGTTGTGTTCTAAAAATTACCGGGTTGAAGACTTTGAACGACTTAATAGGAAGATAGTATTGACACTTTGTCATCTTGAGATGATATTTCCACAGGCTTTCTTCGACATAATGGTCCATTTGCCTGTTCATCTTGCGGAGGAGGCAAGGATCGCTGGACCTGTACAGTATCGCCAAATGTTTCCATTTGAAAGGTAAAAAGCTTTTCATTATTTTTTATTTGATATTAGATGACACTTAGAGGTTAATGTAGTTTATATTACATGATTATAGATACATGTTTAAGCTAAAAGGCTATATTCGATGCAAGAGCCGTCCCGAAGGGTCGATTGCAGAAGGGTTATTAGCAGAAGAGTGTTTAAGGTTTTGCTCAATGTACTTAGAAGGTTCTCATCCAGCATGGACTCGACCAGGAAGGAATGAAGATGGATATGTTGAAGAAGTGACCGGAAGTTTGTACGTTTTTCGGCGCAAAGGTAGATTTTTAGGTACCCCTTCTGTGACTCATCTAAATGTGAAGGATGTAGAGACGGCACATCGCTACGTGTTGTTTAACTGTGACGAGTTAGAAGAGTATCGAACGTAAGCAGTTTTCTCAAAGCATTGCTAAGATGTTTATTTTGGCTTAGTAGATGGATAATATGTTAATATACGATGTCATTGCAGCCTATGTCAAAGTGTGTGCACAATGATGCTAGGAAGACGTAGAAAGAAACCTACGCCAAGGGAAGTTGATAACTGCCTGAAAAATGAGTTTGCCAAATGGTTTAGTGGTCATGTGAGTTCTCTTTATGCATTTAAGATTAGTTTTTCTGAATTTGCATTTGAGTATTTTCTTATTACTTGATTTGCAATTGCATAGGTAAAAACTTTGAGGGCTGGGGTTTCAAAGGAAATAACTGCACTTGCACGTGGTCCAAATGATATTGTGAAGAGGGGCAATGGCTATTTGATAAACGGATATAGGTTTCACACTGAGCGGCTCGAGCAGAAAAGAAAAACACAAAATAGCGGAGTGTTTGTCTCAGCTACTACACGTGGTTATTCATCGTCTAGCGATAGAAATCCTGCAGAAGACTTATTAGAGTACTTTGGTGTTTTGGAAGATGTAATTGAGCTAGATTATTTTGGAGCAGGGAAGGTGGTACTTTTCAAATGCAAATGGTACGACACTGTGAATCGAAATACAGGGATCAAAACAGATCCATATGGATTTACACTTGTTAACTCGAAGAGGTTTATTTATAAAGATGAACCATTTGTGTTGGCCTCTCAAGTGGAGCAGCTATTCTTCGTGGATCATCCAAGGGACAGCGGTTGGCGTGTGGTTATTCGAACAAGGCCAAGAAACTTTTGTGAAGACGTGGAAGAGGAAGACAATGAACATGAAGAGATATCATCCCTTTCCCCAAGTGAGCCACTTGTTGTTCAAGATGCAGAAAATATCATGGGTGACATCACTTGGGCCAGAAATGACATTGAAGCAGAAATAGTCGAGGAACGTCCAGCAAAAAGGTCCAAAAATGCACAACCACGGGGGCCAGCTATAGATAGAAGGACTAAAAGGCGTAGACTTGAGACTCATCTAGAAAGTGGGGCTAAAAAGCAAAGACTTGAGACCCATGTAGATGAGGATGATGAGGGAGAGGGAGAGGGAGATGAAGAGGAAGAGGAAGATGAAGAGGAAGAGGAAGAGGAAGAGGAGGAAATGGCAGAGGAAGATGAAACTGAAAATGAAAATGAAGAGGCAGAGACTGATTCTATGAGTAGTGATTGATTTTTTTCCTGTGTATTATTTATTTCAGCGTACTATCTATTTCTGAATAAAACTTCTTAATGAATCATGTCTTCGTTTGTTCGTTTATTTTGTTTCTTGTAGTCGCTGAATTAAAGGTTAACTTCAATTTTGATTTCAGTCATTATCTGGTCCAATTGTGGTTATGCTTACACTATATTTGTATCTATAGTGTTTGCATGGCTAATAGACGGCAGCTTCGAGCACGAGGAGGTCACAGCGCACAAGTGCCATCACGAGATTCTCCCCATGTTGAGATCAACGAGCAGCACAATGTCGATGTACAAACTGATGCTAACGTCGCTGCGATTACCGATCCACCCAACATCGAGGATGAGGCGCTTGATGCTGAGATGACCAGTCATCTTGAGGGGTCACAAATTTACCCATCATCCACAGGTAAAGCTGAGTTTTAAGAAGGAAAAAGCTGATTATAAGCTATCTATATTGTCATAATTGGTAGTAAGATAAGGAAAAAGCTGATTATAAGCTATCTATATTGTCATAATTGGTAGTAAGATAAGGAAAAGACTGATTTTATGCTTCTTGTAGTACATCGGGGATGGACTGTTTATGCTTCTTGTAGTAATCTTAGTTATACCTGGGTTCAAAGAAGTATGCTGATCACTCGGGTTTGCTCCTTGCATATTTTTGGTCCTTAGGCTTCTTAGAGTGACCAGCTGGCATTTACTTGAAGTGAGAAACCAATTTGTATGGAGTTGACAAGTCTGCGGATCATGCATAATAGGGAAATTGATTAACAACAAATGCAACATCTAGTCGCGAGTGCGTGAGTATATAGTCTCACATACATGGTACATATAGTGTCGGTTTGCTAATACTGCTGTTTTTATTCTATTCAGTTAATAGTGGTACATTTAGCGTCGCTCTCTCTCTCTCTCTCTCTCTCTCTCATCCTTTCTGTTTATCTAGTTTATGTGTTCTTGGCTAATCACTGTAAGTTCATTCTTCAGTACTTCCTTAAACCAGCTTCCCTTGGAGTTGCTTTGTTCATTTACTTATGCAGTTATGCCTATAATTTTGTTATGCATTCTCGAATTTTAGAGTTTAAGCTAACCAAGTGCTAGTTACAATCTTTGCTCATCAAAATAGTGTGATCGGTGCATATGGTGTGAGTGTGCGCATGCGTCTGTGGTTGAAAGCTGAATTCATGACATGTTGATTCAATTTATTATCTTGCCTTTGATTATCAAGTGGGTTGTGCTGAACATGATGAAGTGTTGCATATGATCATTGCAGACTAGTTTTGAAAGTGAAGGCAACTTTTTGGAGCTCAAGATGAAGATAATTACAGTCTATTTAGCTTTAGGCAGTGCTGCATATGATTTTAAGCTATCTATTTTGTCATAATTGGTAGTAAGATAAGGAAAAGGCTGACTTTATGACTTTATGCTTCTTGTAGTACATCGGGGATGGACTGTTTATGCTTCTTGTAATAATATGAGCTATACCTGGGTTCAGAGAAGTAAGCTGATCATTTGGGTTTGCTCCTTGCATATTTTTGGTCCTTAGGCTTCTTAGAGTGACTAGCTAGCATTTACTTGAAGTCAGAAACCAATGTGTACGGAGTTGACAAGTCCGCGGATCATGCATAATAGGAAAATTGATTAACAACAAATGCAACATCTAGTCGCGAGTGCGTGAGTATATAGTTTCACATTCATGGTACATTTAGTGTCGGTTTGCTTAGGGTTTTTATTCTATTTAGTTAACAGTGGTACATTTAGTGTCGGTCTCTCTCTCTCTCTCTCTCTCTCTCATCCTTTCTGTTTATCTAGCTTCTGTGTTCTTGGCTGATCACTATAAGTTCATTCTTCAGTGCTTCCTTAAACCAGCTTCCCTTGGAGTTGCTTTGTTCATCTACTTATGCAGTTATGCCTGTAATTTTGTTATGCATTCTCGTATGTTAGAGTTTAAGCTAACCAAGTGTTATTTACAATCTTTGCTCATCAAAGGTGTGACCAGTACATATGGTGTGAGTGTGCGCACGTGTCTTTTGTTGAATGCTGATTTCATGACATGATGATTCAAATTCTTATCTTGCCTTTGATTATTAAGTGGGTTGTGCTGAACACGATGAAGTGCTGCATATGATCCTGCAGACTAATTTTGAAAGTGAAGGCAACTTTTGGGAGCTCAATGACAAGAATTACAGTTTATTCAGCTTTAGACAGTGCTGCATATGATCACTGCAGTGAAGGCAACTTTTGAAAGTGAAGGCAGCAATTTCGATATAGGCAGTAGTTGATATATTTTACTATTCATGTGATCTGCTACTCTGAAAAGTCAATTAAGAGGTGCATTAAAAGGTGCATTTCTTGCTTCACTGTAACTTTTTAGTTGCAAGGTATCTGAGGTGCATTAGTAGTAGACTTCAGTCTACTATTTGCTTATTAACTTCAATCTATTATGTATGAGCAAGGTATCAGATTATGTGTATTTTCATTTTATAACTCCTGTGGTTGTTTAATTTTTAAACCAAGCAACATGTCTCTATGACCACTCTTAGGGACTTTCCTGTGGTGAATATGTGTATATCATGCAGCATGTCCGCTGTTAGACTAATGGTCGGTCTGATGGTTTGTCCACATTTTATTTTCTTGCAGGTTCTAGTTCATCTAAAAAGCGAGGCCCCACTAGAGGGGCTGAAATATGGGCGAGGGAGACACAAAAATATGTAGGGTATGACAATTGGGGTCATGCTAATACTGGTGCATTTCAAGAGCTTGGTACTTTTATTGGTTGTGTGGCACGTTCAAGCAAGCTGTTACCAATTAATTACAGTAAGTGGGCTGATGTTCCAGATGAGGACAAAGAAAAGGCTTGGGAGGAGATCGAGGTATTATTAAGTTATGCATTTCCTAAATTTATCCGAAGCTATTTGAAACTTTTTGATGCTATTGTACTCGTGGTCACATAAGAGATTCACAACGGATCATCCTCTTGCTAAAACTGCTATAATGCGTACTCTTAACACCCGTTGGAAAGATTGGAAATGCTCACTAAAAAGGAAATTCTTCAATCCGGATGATATACCAGCTTCAAATGCACTTGTTTCAGCTGAAAAAAGGGCAGATTGGCAGCAGTGGCAAACCTTGGCGAGCTATTGGCAGCGTGAAGAAGTTATAGTATCCACTGAGCTTAGAGTTATTTACATAATTATATGCATGTTTTTATTTGATACCTACTAATTAATGTGCTTTAAATTGCAGGGCGAGGCAAAGTTAAACAGCAAAAATGTGACGAGCATCAATGCAATTCCACACACGCTAGGCCGAACATCCAGTTCACGGAAGGAGGAAGAATATGTACACACTTTTACTACCTTGTTTTACATTACTATTCTACTTTTGGGACTAAATCTTAATGTAGTCATTTTATTGTGGTTTTGAAGTTTGAGACTCATAATGTTAGGCCGGGTAGGGCAACAATGTGGGTTGTGAGTCGCAAATCAAAGAAACTCAAAGGAGATGTCCTCCCGCAAGCGCGTAATAAGGCTGTAAGTTACTTCACTCGCTTTTCATTTGTTGCATTCCTATTTTTGTCTTTCGATCTCAATCTTTTATTGATAATGACTTTATTTTTGTTTGTCTTTTAGGATGATATCGAAAGACTCCAACATGAGGCCTCATTGCCCGAGGATGATAGCGGTCCAAATGATATTCTTTCCAAGGTTATGGGTAAGGACCGGCATGGTAGGGTTAGGACAATGGGGCCCATGGCCAATATTTCGAACACGTGGGGTTCTTCCAACAATGTGAAACTACAAGAACAGATTTGTTCTCTTAAGAAGGAGCTGACCGGAATGAATGAAATGAAGGCACGAATGGCAAGGATGGAAGAAGCTCTGGAACGACTTACAGGGAATAGTTTTATAGACTCCGCTACCGGTTCCAGTCAGGTACACACAGTGATTGCATATGTGAATTTGTACTGTAATTCTTTGGGAACATGATTTGCTGCTGTTTTGTTCAGTATAATGCAGAATTATGTATCAATAGTCCCTTTGTTTTATTGTATGATGGCCTTGACCAGTATAGGTAAGCAAAAGGGTTGAGACACATTATTAAAAAGAGTATTGTGATCTTTGCACAGAAGCCATTCACACCCTCTTGTGTTTGTCCCCGAGTCACCAAAATTTTCTAAATGGGTCTTCAATTGCTGTTGGGTTTTTATCGAAATGGCTTACACTTTTCCCCAAAATCTGACCAGTGGTTTAAGTTTTAGTTTCAGTCATTGCCTGGCACTTTTATAGAGAACAGGTGCCCTTTAGTTTTAGTTGCTTCACCTTTGTCCAGAATGGGTGTCCATTAGTTATACTTACTACTTATTCACCTCTAGAGCTTATGGAGTCTTATGCTGTTGCTCTTTCGTGTTTTTGAACCAAAAAACCCATGTTACTGAATCTTGCTTCAATCAGCTTTCATTAGAGAATTAGATACGTGCATTCTGTCACCTTACATTAATATTCCGATATCTGCCAATGCTAATATTCATATTTTCTGGGACTGTGTATGCAAAAAATCTTGTGATGTACTTGGCTAGACATCATACATTTTGCATACTTTTGCTGAATCTATCTTTATGCATTCAAAAGCTTAATACTTTGGCATTTTTGTTTGGTTTGTCCACTGCATCCTATGGGTAGCAAGGCTTTTCGCTCAGTTCGCATTCTTAGTTTGCTTCTATGAACCATAGCTTTGAATTAAATTGTTCTAACAGTTATAGCATATAAATTTTTATGATCATCCTGTCCTGCATGTGTCTGATTGTCGATGAAAAGGGCTAAGAGTGTTTGGTTCATGGTTTTGAAGTTCTGAGTCCTTGATGCAATAACCAAAATGAGTTCCAGAATTCAAAAAGGAAAGGATCGAGTTAGTTAAGTGATGGTTTTAGATAGTTTGTTTTATTTGATCCTTTTGCTTGTAAAGTTGATGAGCACCAACTATATAAGTCCTACCATACTAGCCAAACTCAGCATATCAACTTGTGCATTTCTTGTTTTCTTGGTCAGACTTGTTCTCTTGGTATCTTTTCTTCTAAGTGTTTTATGGTCATTCTCTTTGAGAAATTTGGTGTTTTCATTTCTATTAACTTAAGGAAGTTGAACAAACTTCATGGTAGTCAACTGAATTGCACACTAATGGTTGATTGATTATGTCCCAGGATAATGTGGAGGCAAATGGAAATAGATCGAGCAATGGAAGCTAGTGACTGATATGTGTGTGATTGATGTTGTAAATTGCGTTGCGTTTCATCTTTTGAACAGCTATATATGTAGGCCTTTTGCCCCCCTAGAAGGTGTTTCTAGCAAAATTGTATATAGTTAACTTAAACTGTACAGCAACTTGACTTTTCTTTTGTTTGTAACTATACAATGACATTTCAGTCCATGACTTTGATATTTTTATGGCTTGTTAATAAAGTTGAGTAAGTATGTTACTTTGTTAACAGGTTGGATGATTTGGCTATAGGTCTTTAATTGAGTTGATATGTATTCAACAATTCTTAAAAAAAAAAAAAAAAACCTTGTATACCTTTAGCAGCGGTCAGTGTGCACTGCCATAAGTTTTGCATTATGTAAATAAAAAATAAATCAATTATATTAAAAATTGCTACAGCAGCGGGGCGACCGCTTCCATAATTTCAAATAGGATTTCATGCGGACACCTATAGCAGCGGTCAGACACCGCTGCCATAGAATGGCCGCTGCCATAAGAGGGCCTTAGAGCGCGAATTTTGGAAACAATATGGCAGCGGTTGACCGCTGCGGTAAAGCCCTATAACCGGTGTTGTATGTCTACGGCAGCGAGGCCTATAGCAGCGGCCGGCTTCCGCTGGGAAATCCTTTGGTAGTGGTTATTCAATCTATAACAGCGGTTTTTGACCGCGGTTATAGCCACTTTTTCTTGTAGTGCAAGTCACGAGCTGAGGCTTAGCTGGCACACTAGGAATCTGGAATAAATGACATGTCTAATTGGAATGGGCTTACGTGTTCTGTCCATTTTCCGCACACTCGTTTGAATTGTTTGTTAGGTTGTTATGGGAAAGAGAGAGAGGTTATAACGGAAGCAGTGGGAGAGAAATGTACACAATTTTGATCATGAATTAACCAAATCCTCCTCCCTTCTCTTGAACTCTCTTCTTCTTCTCCATTTCTGTAAATTCTTCTGTTAGTGACTCCTTGATTCGCTACATAATTCCGAAAGCACGGAAGCGGGTTAGGTATCAATGGTGATAAACACATATCTTGCATGATATTAATTATTAAGCACTTTCCTATTCTTTTTTTTTTTTTGGGCTCTTTTTACCAAGTAAAGAATAGAGGATAAGGGTCCACTATGGGATGTAACTTGGCTTTTGATTGATGCGAGGTTCATCAAATCTCTATTCAAAATATTGGTACTCGCTATCATGTCACATGCGTATTGTATGTTTAAGGATTTGATAGCGGGCTTGTAAGAAAGAGACACCAACACCATAATTGTTTAACACATCAATTAATAATTGTGGAGTTGCAATTAATACACGGGATTGTCTGAATTAGAGGTGGCAAACTGGGTGGGTTGGGTTTGGGTATGAATTAAATGGGTTGGGTATAAATGAGTTAGTAACCCATATCAACCCATTTATTTGCGGGTCAAATGGGTCATGCCTTTAATGGGTTGGTTTCACCCATTAACCCAAAAATGACCCATACCTAATTTACAGGTTAATAATATTCTCGACTCTCTCTTCTTCATCTTCGTCATCACCGCCACCAGTAATAGCCGCCACACCGACAACTGCCAACACTGCCATACCCACAACAACCACATCAGCCAAAAGCAACAGCCCCGCCGCACTGCTACAGCCATGACGATAACAACCACCACCACCTACACCACTTTTGAATGCCACTAGAGCTCCTACCTATACCAAAATATCCACATCCACCACCACAGCCCCGTCGCACTGCGACTATCATCCTTTCGACAACAACGCAACTGCCTCCATTTGAGCCCCCATAAGTACTTTGGAGATCATCCTTACCTGCAAAACCGAGATCTACTACAGATCTGAACCAAGATGGCTCCGATTTGTGGATCTACCTCAAGGTCTTCGCCGGAATTTTCCGAGATGACCTCTAAACTGCTCGAGGTCTTCTGGAGCGAGGGTATAGCTTGGTTGTGCGTGGTTTTTTGTTTCATATGGCGGGGATGGGGGAACAGGATGACGACGATGAACGGTTGTCAGCTTCGGCATGTGGCGGTGGCGGCCGGTCGCAATGGTGTGGCTGGTCCGTTGGTTGTGACTGAGAGTTTAGATGGTTTAACGGGCACCCACTTATAAACCATTTAAACCCATGGTTTATTGGGTTTATTGGGTGGGTGTGGGTGGGTAAATGGGTTTGGGTAAAAAAAATAGAAAACTCTGCATATCGATCTACGTCCCTAACCAACTCTAAATTGGAAGGGGTCTTTCCACAAAATAGAAAACGATTTCATTTGAATAAAAAAAGCAGTAAAGATAACTTGACAAATTGGAGCCAAACCAAAATCAATAATCACTTCAAAGCTGGAAGAAGAAAGGAATTCAATTCAAAGCACCTAGACAATGAAATGTGACTTAACCTACGTCCCTAACCAACTGATGCACACAACTATTAGAAACTAGAGATAAAGTAAGAACAAACTTACTTCAGACGCACAAACATCCATAGGTGATGAAACACGATTTTGCTAGTGTTCTATCTGCATATCGATCTACAACGGTCAGAGAAAAATTAGCAACCGGTAACTTAATACTAACCTTGGAAACGAATGGAGGACGTTGTCGTCACTTATTTATTTTTTTTTTATCAACATGTTGGTTCATATGAAATAAGAAAAGAACAAAGCATAAAAGATTAGAGAAAATGGGAAAATATTTCAAGCTGAGGAGTGCTCCTGTAACAGAAAGAAAGCATATATTAACGATTCATTCTCTATTACCACTTGTTTTATTTCAGGCTCTTCTAGATTAAAGGACGCTCGGAAGTGAGCTAGGTGTCTATCAAGGCTGTTCTCAGATTCAAATCTTTTATTATTTTTTCTTTTTTGTCCTTTTGCCAAGTAAAGGAGAAAAAAACAAAGGGCGTAAGATGGGATGTAACTTGGCTTTTGATTGATACGAGGCTCATCAATTCTCTATTCTTTGAAATATTGCTACTTGCTATCATGTCACATGCATACTGTAAGTTTAAGGATTTGATAGCGGACGTGTAAGAAAGAGACACCAACACCGTAGTTGTTTAACACATACATCAATCAATGTGGAGTTGCAGTTTCTAGGATTGTCTGAATGCAGATTAGGTCAAAGATATTATCCCAAGTTTTGTGATAAGTAAATTGAAGCATTAGAAGCATCATCATTTAGATTTTTTATTTATGAAGCATGTATAAAGTATATATGAAGCATCATTTGATCGACATCATTTAGATTTTTTAACCTCAGCCAGTTGAAAGTGTATATGACTCTTTCGAAGTTAGCCGGTTGTGAATGAGAAGATAAGGAAAATTAGAATAATGGACAGTGTATAGAAGACTTTAAGAGGAATACATGACAATATATCAAAAATCATTGTTCTGGCGTATGGGTGAACAATTTGGCAATCGAACACAACAAAAGAGAGACCGTCTGATCAAGTTTAATACATAAAACTAGATCTTAGAATTTATTAAATAGACACTTAATCACTTGGGGTCGGATATTTCAACTCCAAAGTCTCTTGCCTTTCTAATGTGATTTTAGTGTATAGGTTGTGGTTGTCTTCTCAGCGTTTAGCCTTTTCGTATGTTGCTTGAGGTTTGAATATGGAGGTGATTCTATTAAGCAGGGGCGGACGCACGTTGGGGCAAGGGGGGGCTGAAGCCCCTCCTGGCTTCAGGGAATTTTTTTTTTTTTGGGAATCGCACTGACGCCGTTCCCGAGATCCCGTTCCCCGAGGCCCAATCCCCAATATCCCGTTCCCCGAGAGACCCACAAACACAATCGACTCTCTCTCTCTCTCTCTCTCTCATGGACTCTCTCTCTCTCTCTCTCTCTCTCATGGACTCTCTCCTTCACGGCTTCATCGGCGACCGGCGACTCTCCTTCACGGCTTCACTCCGGCGACGCCCTTGAAGAACCAGATCTGAGACTGAGACCCGCAGTCCCTGCCTCCCGCAGCGACCCGCCCCTGCCTCCCGCAGACCCGCAGTCCCGCGGCCGCGAGTCCCACGCCGACGCCGACGCGACGCCGGCTGCTGCGGTGCTGCCGCCTGCCTCTCTTGGCATTAAGTCATTCTATCCATCTTCACTTGACTGGTGCGTCATGTCGAAATATCGGTGGAGCAATATCCTGTATGTTTACTAATACTCAGGTCTGACTGCAATGTTTAATTTCTCTTGAAGTCACTTTGTTTATTAAAACTGGTGGAGCAACAAGAATCATAAAGTAAGGCGCAGTTCTAGGAACTCGGAATGTTTATCATTCTGTGGTAATTTGAAAACTTCAGCAATAAGAAAAATACGAGAATTTAGGAACATGGTTTGCAGATTTGAACTTGATTTGTTGAATTGGAATGTGGTTTTATGGTTTCATCCGAGTTTGGTCAAAAAGGAAAAACTTCTGCCATTAAACATGTAGAACGTCATTTTTAAGTCTGGTATACTGCAATACTACTTGAGACTGTTAGGATGAATGAAGCAGAAAACCTGACCTGTAGATCGAAAATGTCAACTATGGAGATTTGAAAACAGGTCTGCATAACGTTAGGTCTAAGATCGCTGTGATCAGGGTACCTCGTTCAGAACAATCATCAATGCGACTTATTTAGACAATACATAGTTTAAACAATTGAAAAACCAGCATAACCTTCTCAGCTCGTTGTTAGCATGTCACATCTTTTTTATCGTTTCTGAATGGAACGCTTTCGCTGCACAGAGATTGTAGGTTCACAAGTAACACGAGTGTAAAGAATGTGAGATGTACAAAACTGGATGTTCATGAGCTTGCTTGGACATGAGTATCTGCTTTCGTTCTCAATTGAAGGGTAAATGTTGGACGGAGTGTAATTGTATTGTCAATTTTCAGAACTGTTGGGAACGAGGCTATTATTAATCGCTACCAATCTTCGGGGCCTCATCGAATAGTAATTTAGTAATTTTGCTTGTAAATGCTCGGAGTATAATTTGTATTTGTATTTTTTTTTTGTACTTGTAAAGAGTCTTTAATTACTCTCGTGAAACTTAATAATACTTTTTGTATGTTTTATAAGTACACTTTGTTTTTAATATTATTTTTTAAAAAAATTGGTATCGGACATATAATTTTTGCCCCCCCTAAAAAATATTCCTGGTTCCGCCCCTACTATTAAGTCAGGCAGATAGCGAGAGCATCGTACGTGAACCTATTTATGTGTTTCCTTTGCAGATAGTCCAATGCTCTTCTATTATGGTTTTGTTATTAGCACGATAGTGAGGCCATATTCGCTGCTGCCATGGGACACTCACAGGGGGTGTGTTGGAGTTACATTTTCTTGTCATCTAATTTGTGTTTACTTAATAAAGCTCTTAATCATCGTAAGAGAAAGAAAAAAAAGCCTTTTGAATCGTAATAAGAGACTTGAAATCAATTCTGGAAATAAAAATAAAAATGCGGCGGGGTGGGGGAGTTAAGAGAGGAGGAGCAGTGGTAATCCTCTCAAGGGCAGAAAGGGCACCACAGCCACCCCTAGTTTGTGCAACAATTTTTTTAATTGCTCTGTTATTTGTAGCAGCAAATTTTTACTTCCCTTGTATGCCATCATTAATCCTAAAACTCAACAGAAGGCGGTCTCCCTCTACTTTTAGAATATTAGTTTTTTTTTGCAACTTTATTTCGTTTCCATCTCAAGGAATCTCTCTTGGTCAATTATAATTATTTATTTATGATCCGATTATAGTTGCACACCCTTTTTTTGTGACATCCTATAGGAGATAGATTAATGACACTTCTTGCCTCCTTTGTTTAAGATAAGATTGTAAAACTTAGGTGTAACTCCTACTTCAAACCTAGTTTGTAATATTTTTTTTTAAAGAACCCTGAACATTTTGTATTTAGTCCATCTTACGTTATATGCAAGATTGAACAACAATCATTGATGAATTTATCTTGTTTTTGAATTGGATGTTTTTATGTCTTAAGTAGTCTCCTCTCGTTACACTTCCAGGATCCGAATCTGAAGTGGAGGGCTACCTTCATGTTTTCGTCAGGGACCAAAGTGGCCTCCAAGAACCAAAAAATAAAAGAGCCACATAATACTTTTTCTCTGGTTAATTATTTTAAGCAGATACCAAAATCACTTGTATAATGGTGGTAGTTAGAAATAGATACATAAACAAAGGGGGATTACTTTTAAGTTAAAGAATACAAGACAACCTGTGGATTCTGATGTATGTGTGAATAAAGTAAACTAATTATTGATTACACAAATCTCGTGATACGAAAAAAATAATAGGCTGTGTTTCACATGGTTATTACTTGGTATTGACAAAGATAATGTATTTAATAGAAAAAACGAATCTATACAGCTCTACTTTCTCAATACAAACCTTGGCTTGAAACGGAAATTTTTCGTAGACATATCCTTTTCTCTTTGACCATGAGAACTACAAAAACTGCTAACAAGAGCATGTCCAAAAGGCTCTAAAGTCTAGAGCCTAAAGGCTCTAGCTAGTAATCTTTGGGCTGCTATTAAACTCCAGTTGGTATATAGAACGGTTAAGCTTGTCAGTGGGCAATATAATTTTAACTTGAGCACTTCACCGGAGGTCACCTGAGCTTGACCAGTGACATTTAATAGCATCTGCCATTGCCTTAGCACTGCATTCTAATTAAATTACATGTTGGTAAAGGGAAATGATATTCCTACGAGTATTTGAACTCATCCACTTCTTAAATTTTTTAGCAGCATTGCAATGGTCTTGAGTGTTAATATCAATTCCTGTTAGAAAATCTTCTGCCATTTTGAATTCATCAATGCTTCTCCGATAGCTAGAGCGTAGCTTCTAGTATGGCCGGTAACTTAAGGCATCTTGTTTCTTCTAGTATGGCCGTTCAACGAGTGTTCATACCTCAGATATATGCAGTAAAAAAAAGTATGTAATATGAATCAAGATAAGTCTGCCACTTTTTCCCATAAGCCGTCTCTATTGAATCAAGGTTAAAGATTTGTACATGCTTACCACGATGCACTGATGTAGCACAAGGTCCATAAAATATGCTAAGTTGGCAAAGTTGACAATTTGAACAGAGGATGCTTCATTTTCAGGGATCTTCCAAGTTGATCCATACAGTGGAATTGTTTAATGTCTGGATTAAGCCCTAGCTATATACAGTATGCTAGTGTGCTGCCTTCCTATATATAGCAGACTCCAAACTCTATAGTTCATCATCTAGCTCTACCCATCAGCACCAAGTTTATACCTTTCTTACTAACACCACCATCAATCATTCATCAAAATGAAAACCTTTGGATCAGTTTCAACTGAAATGGAGATACAATCTCCAGCACGCGAAGCATGGGCGCTCTATGGTGCGGTCGGCCTCACAGTTATAACTGTCCCTAAGTACTTAGCAGCCGTCGACATTGTAGAAGGTGATGGAGGAGAGGGAAGCATTGCAAAATTGACTCCACTATCAGGTATATCATCCATTTTATGGCATAAACTGTTTTAAATGATTTATATATACGTATACGAATATAGGTAAGGGGATACTCCATCAGTAATGTTAATAAACAATTTTGTCATGTTAAATACGTACAACAATTCACGCCACATTTTGTTAAAGGCTGCTACATGTTCTCTTTGTTGTATTATAATAACATCTCCAACGAGAGACCTTTGTGGACGAAGCAGCTGTGGCGTTGCAGATGAGCGTAGTAAAAAAACTCTATGTGAAACTAAACATAATAAGCCTTTTGAAGATGTATAAATCTAGCTATACATGACGACTAACTACTATTCATTTTCCTATGTGAATGATCAGGCTCTCCCTACTATGAAAAGTTCACCAAGGTTGATGACAAACATATGGTGAAAGAAACTGAGATCACTCAAGGAGCATTTCTCGATTTGGGTTTTACTCTGTACAGAATTCGCTTCGAGAATATACCAACCGGCAAACATTCTTGTATCACGAGAACAACAATCGAGTGGGAGGTCAAGGAGGAATATGTTGCCAATTCTACCAGGGTTTCTATCCTGCCGAGTATAAACATTGCCAATGATATCGAAGCCTATCTACTTGCGAACGAGAAAAAACTTAAACACCCCAAATAGACTCATTTGAAGATCAGTTACTTATGACCAGCTTTCTATCAATAAGTGCAACTGTAACTGTATCTGTTTCAGGGGCGGTAGTTCCCTTTCTCTATGCTTTCTTCATAGACACTTTCTCAAGGTTTCTTGTTGAATAAGGCTATTGCCCACATCATGTGTTTCTCATAAAGTTGTTCCATCGACGGAAAATTTCGTTATATTCCTCGAGATACTGTATCTTATATTTGGTAATTGCTGTAGGAAATACTTTCAATTATATCATAAAAGGAAAAATTTTGGCTGCTACCCGGTTAGAAGAATCTTCCTTCTACTCCCAATATAGCGACAATCAATTGTTTCTAAATGTTTCTAGTGACTTTTATTTAGTGACGCTGAAAAAGTGCTGCTAATAATTGTAGCTGAAAGTGTTAAAAAAAGTCATTAAAAATATTTAACAATTATTAATTGTCACTATATATGAGATTGGAGGAAGATTCCTCCAACCCCGGGTAGGAGCCAAAGTTTGTTCATCATAAAACTACATTTTCATACATATATGTGCACGCGCGCGTGCGGTGCGTGAGAGAGAGGCGGCGGAAGGGGGGGGGGGTCGTGGATAGCCGTCTTCCTTACCCTTTACGTGACATTTAGGCATCTCCTAAAGTTTTTTGTACTATTTGCCCTGGCAAGCATATACATGTTGATTCATAAAGGGTGTCATTTGACTACCAAAAGTCTAAAACCCTAATTGCCCCATGTCTTTCTCCATGGCCATCACCACCATCTGGAGATCAATCTCCACACCGTCACTGTCATCACATCGCCATCCTCCTCATCCTCTCTCTCCACTTGCTGTCATTCGTGGTACTATCGTCATCCGTTCTCAAGGTAACCTGATGAGTGTTGTCGTCGGTGGATTGAGTACCATCATGTTGCCGTCGTCGTCCTCTTTATGTCCTTCAACTCATTGTTGTCACCGCGACTACAACAACTTTCAATAACTACCTTTTCTCCCTGACTTGCTCTGCCCCTACCCCTAAAGTTGGGGGCTCATCTCGGAACCCATAAAGATGGTATATGGTATGTACATATAGAACCACATACATATACACATGATTATGTGTTTCTTTTCGTAGCACTCTAGAGGCGATCCTGCTCTCACTTTCAATCCTAAACACCTTGTTTAAAAGTTAGATACAAATATAGCAGTGGGATACATTAACAAAAATTTGGTAATTGTCTAACATCACCTCATCAGATTAAGTGGTATTAGACTACAACTAAAACTTTGCCAACTCAGTGAAATGACCGGTTGGTGAGGCAAGTATCCAATTGGATAGGAAACCTTAACCATGATCAACATAGTGAAACACGAATATTGAAATTCAAATTTTCACCAATTTAAATGTTTGAAGATCCCGCCACAATTTATCAACCATTGATAAATTTCAGTTCCTCATCATTCTCATTCTCATTTTTGTCATGCTACTCCCCCCTCTCTTTTCTCTTTCATTTTTACGAGAACTACCATCGCTACCATCTCTGACAAGAGAGCACAACTTCTTTTCCACTTACTAAACATCTTCTCTTCTACCGCAAACCCACCTCTCATTTATCTTTCTCTTTCATCTCTCCTCTGACTTCTCGTTCATTTCTCAACTACAAACCATCATATGAATATAGAAAAACACATGGACAATGTACAAATAAAGCTAATATGCAAATCTTGGATACTTTGTCCATTAATACCACTATAAGAGTAAATCTAATATACAAATCTTGGATGATTATAGATCGAACACTTGAGTCTTGAATAAAAAGATAGTGTTTTCAAAATTCAAAAGAACACTTTCAAATTAGTTGGAGGGCGTTGGAAGAAGACAGATTATGGAGATACAGAATTCTTTGCATTGCATTTTCATTGAATGTTTTTTTGTACCTCTTCTTGTTTTGTAACGAACTTGAAAAATCCGGAACTCCATCGCTCCGAACTCCTAAAGCTTTAACCTACCACATCACAACACATCGAATGCTGTCTGCTACAAATTTCAGAGGTCATAAAAATAACATTAACTCACAATTCTTCAAAATATACAGTTCCACAAATAAACTTCAAACTTAGACTATTAAAACTTAAACTTAAGTTCTTTAAAGAATAGACAAACTGTACTGGCCCACGCAGGGGTCCTATCCCCGAACAATCACAGTTGATCATTACTTGCAGAAGGGAATCAAATGAGAGTGAGCTTTTGAGATATCAGTATAGTTGCTCAAGGAACAACCAAAGGAGTTATGAAACGATTCAAGATTGATTCGAGGCAATTTTTCCAAAGGATTACAAAACAATCACATATATTTTTTCAAAGGATTTCAAAAGGAGTACATAGAGTTCAAAGACAATATGGGGATACGTTTCACACAATCACACATAGTTTGATAACATATGGGGAAGAGTCTCAACTCAATTCCCTTCAATCAGATATCCAAACAATCATTTTCAAAAAAATTATTTTAAAATACAATGTAAACACATTCAAAAGATATTGACCATAAGTAGAGGCAAAGCCATGCATGCAATGCACAACAGAGTAATTATGCATAATTTACAATAACTAGTCCTTTTTATCAAGGTAATAGCCTGCATTCCAAGCGGCAACAGAATATCCTTATAACCCCTCCCACAGAACATATTCCCATGTCAATATACAGAAGACAACAATCATTGAAGCAACAAATAATCCAATGCTCGACATGCAATAAGATTGAGTATCGACATGAATTCAAATAACCGATTTAAGCTCGATATTAGGGTTTCAATGGCAAATTAACATGCTGATATCAATTCATCACTCAGAGTTCAAGAATAGACAAGAATAAATCAGAAGACCATATACGAACATAATTTGAAGAATTTAGGGTTCAGATAGAAATCCATTACCCTCAAGGTATATATAGAAATCTTTACCTGGATCCGAAGATAAGCTATCCTAACCGAAAAAATCTTCAATTTTAACCTACACGGAGCAATCAATAATAAGAATGTAATCTATGATACCATTCTATGAACACAAAACCAACTTACTCCTATTTTCAGAATAACCCACTTGCGAGGTATGTAAAATTACAAAAATACCCCATAGTCTAAAAATACCAAAGACACCCCTTTTATACCTAAATCACCAGAACATCCTTTATGCAAGAAAAATCACTAAAATATCCCTACTGTATGTGAATTTATCGAAAAGTACCTCTCATAGGTAAAATTACCAAAACCTACCTCTAGGGTGGAAAGTTACCAAAACACCCTTGGTGTCCCTCGCACCGGAAAAATCTCAAAAATACTTTATAACACCCTTTTAAGCAACCTGATGTCGTTTTTAAACTAAAAAGTATTTTAGAAAATGTTTGCTTGAAAATCCCAAACCGGCGTCTGGATTGAGCGTTCAGATGCCGGTTCTGTTAAAAATAGCTATCGACCTCGGAATGACACAAAAATTTAGAAAATGAAACGTATGAATAATATAAGGTTCTCCTAATCATTTTTTGTATAAAAGTAATTTGATTTGTTATATCAAATAAATCGAGAACCCCCTTCACCGATACACTAATTTAGCATCCTTCGTGGAATTTTCAAAAAATTTCACAGTGTCTTTTTTGTACTTTATAAGATTATGTTCCTAACTATTTTAAAAACTCAGACAATAAAATACCTAACTCTAGCCCCTTTTAGTGACAATTACAGTCACTATTCATGAATTAAGCATACACTAGAGCACCTTAAACACACACAATATCTCTTTCCTCACCACTGTTGAGACACACACCCCCTACCACCACACACACACACACACACACACTGATTCACCACCAAAACACACACTAAAACACAATATACGCACACAAATTCACACACCCGAAGCACAAACATATAGCAACACACACATGACACAATGTACACACCCACTGCCCTCTACCCCCCCCCCCCCCCCCCCTCTACAAACCCACACATATAATGAAAACACACATATAAGCTGAAAAAACACACTACGTCCCACCCGAAATACCCAGACAGTGCACACCGTGACCAAACACACACAAAGTACCTAAAACACAAATTGTATACGTACAACACATACTAAATCACACACACTAAAAGGGTAGAGACATTACCCTTGAGAAATCTCTCAATCTCTCCTTCTCTTTCTGTGCCCGAACCTTGTTCTTCTTCTCTCTATTTTTTTTTCTTCTGTTTTTTCTGTTTTCTTTTTCTCGTTTTGTTTTTATTTTATCTAATTTACTAAAGATTTAATAAACCATTAGTTTATAGTATAATGGAATTAGTCGCCAAATGAAATAAGAAAGAGGTGGCAACCTCTAAGACAATGTAAAATAGCCCTCAAAGTTTTCAAAATTATAAAATGGACCCCAAAGCTTTCCATAATTACATTTTGACCCCAAAACTATTTTAACCTTTCATACTCTACTAATTCCCAATGCTCAAAATTAACGCTCTTTTATTTTTGGGCCAACAAATAATTTTTTTAGGCAGCTCGAACAAATAAGGGATGTTACATTCTCCCCACCTTATAAAAATTGTCCTCAAAATTTGATGTTTCTTAAATTGTTGCTCCTAATTATGTCCGATCACGACAGCCATCGACCTTTACTTCAAATATCAATATCTTACATCGCAAGCTTCCCCATGCTAGAAATTTAATCTCTGATTGTATATCAGTTATAACATCTCGACACTATTCTTCTGCCACGTAACTTTGATAATAGCCGAGCCACGTCTAACCTTCGCACCCAAATTCACGTCCCACGGACACCCGAATGTAACAATTTAGTTTTAAATTAATGCCATAAGCTCAAACTTGTCAAGTTATCACTTGCGTCTAACCGTGCCGAACTGATTACTTAGCTAGTATGAAACTTACTGAACTGAATTTACGTCACTCCAATTTTAATGCATATGAAACGAATAAATCAATCCCTAATACATCATGCTTCCACTGCATTATACTGGTAATATACCATACTATACTCTTGCGCAATCTACTTAATAATAGCAAGCTTAACTTCAAGCCCATAGTGTATTAAAGTACTAAGCAATGGTCACGTATGACTTGCACTCTACAAAAGCAACAAATTCCTATGAGCACTTATACATCTCACAAAGACAGAAAAAATGTAACCACTATGCTTTCGTTGCGCACTCTGATATCTCAAATCAGACAAGTTCAAACTGTTATCGAATTTATCACGAGAAATGTGTTATCTTAAAATAGCGCAAAAAGGTGATTCTACACAAGCATGTATCACACCTCTACTAAAGTTTAAAGCTCTAAGTTATCACATCACTTATGAATCGAAATCACATCACTTACCAAAAATTCATAGTCTGATCCTTCGATCATCTGCTTTGGTTAAATGTTTAAAATCTTTTAGGTATAAAGGCAAGTAACATGGGGTCTACTATTGCCTACTCAATCAAATCTCAACCTCATACCAAAACATCAGATAAGTTGTCAAAATATAATCCATGAGTTCAATGTCTACTCTCAATCACAGATTATCTTAGGCTCAAAAGTCTACAGAATCTCATACTTAAGCTCTAAGTACCATAAGATCGTATTGCTCTGTTGCCAACAAAATCATTTGATTAAGTACCAATACATGGCATACTTAAGGGAAAGTGAAACTATGCAAACAATAAATATTAGGTACCAATACACGTACATAACATATTTTCAATTTCAAAATCATTTGAGAACAGGACACAGTAAAAATTTGATAATCAGATTAAGTATGAATAACAATTATAACACGTTACCATTTTGAAATATATTAAAAAAAACACCAATCACAAAGTAACTGTGAGGATTATACAACAAAATATCTAACATTAATCGCAAGAAAGAATTATTTCAATCAAGTCGTTAGGGAACAAATAATAACAATAATCACAACTAGACGACCAAAGCACGAAAATCTCTAAAGACGTCGTACCTATCCGCTCTCGAGATATATACACGATGCAAGTATAAAGCATTCTAGAACGGTGACGAGTACATAAATAATAGTGTAGGTATGATGAAACAAGGTCAACCTAATGACTCGAAGTAAATACGATTAGTAGGGTTTATTAGTCCTTAATAAGATTCGTAGCATTCCCATAGCTAGTGGGTCAAAATACAATCCCAGCAAGTTCAAATAGATTTGAAAGAAGCAGATAAATATCCTAGAAAAGGGATAAGACAATTCAATAAGAATGAAATATTCTTTAACGTCTCAGAGCAAGTTAGCATTCGAGTAAGTCGCAATTGAATTCAACATACAAAGGACTGAACGAGAAAATAACAAGGTAGGATTCCACATTCTTATTGTACTCTCAAAACAAAATTTCAGACTTCAAACCAATCACTTCCCAAAAGCACCATTCTCATTCATAAATCCAACCACAAACTTAAACGACTACTCATACCTAACCAACTTCCAAACACCAGTAAGGTTTCCCTAATCACTCACTTTTACTACATAAAAATAGGTTTTTGCACTCCAAATCAAAGGATCTTGTCCTGGCTATGCTAACTTATTGCTATGTGGTTATACGTCTACAGAATTAGATATATTTACTCTTAACACCACAAGACCGAATTGCTCCGATACCAACTGTAACGACCCAAAAATTCGGAGCTCCATCGCCCCGAACACATGGAGCGTTAACCTACCAGATTACAACACGTCAAATGATGTCTGCTATAAATTTTAGAGATTCTAAAAATATCATTAACTCAAAATTCTCCAAAATATAGAGTTCTACAAAGAAACTTCAAACTTAGACTATTAAAACTTAAACTTAAGTTCTTTACTGAATATGCTAACTGTACTGACCCATGTAGGAGTCCTATTACTCAACATGGTGGTGGGCACTCCAGTTGATCATTACCTAGAGAAGGGAATCAAATGAGGGTGAGCTTTTGAGAGCTCAGTACGTCGCTCAAGGAACAACCAAAGGAGTTACAAAATGATTCAAGATTCGATTTTAGATAATTTTTCCAAAAGATTACAAAACAGTCACAAAATAATTTTTCATAAGATTTCAAAACGGGTACAGATAGTTCAAAGACAATATAGGGATACGTTTCAAACAGTCACATATAGTTTGATAACAATATGGGGAATAGTCTCAACTCAATCCCCTTCGATCAGATATACAAACAATTATTTTCAAAACAATTAATTAAGAATACAATGAGAACAAATTCAGAAGATATTAGCCATGAGCAAAGGCAAAGCCATATAGGCAATGCACAACATAATACTTATGTATAATGTACAATAACTAGTCCTTTTTATCAAGGTACTAGTCTGCATTCCATGCAAGCTTCCCACATAATAGATTCTCATGTCAGTATACAAAAGACAATAATCACTAAAGCAAAAAATAATCCATTGCTCGGCATGCAATAAGAGTGAGTGTCGACATTAATTCGAATAACCAATTTAGGCTTGATATTAGGGTTTCAATGACAAATAAAAATGTTGATATCAATTTATCACTCAGAGTTCAGGAATAGACATGAACATATTAGAAGAACATATACGAACACAAGTTGAGGAATTTAGGATTCAGATAGAAATCTCTTACGCTCGGGGTACACATAGAAACTCTTACCTGGATCCGAAACTAAGCTATCCTAACCAAAAAATCTTCAGTTTTAACCTCAATAGAATAATCAAATAATTAGAAAATAATCTATGATACTATTCTATGAACACAATACCAACTTACTCATATTCCCGGAATGACACAATCACTGGGTATGTAAAATTATTAAAATACCTCTAAATATAAAATTACCAAAACACCCCTCTCATACCTAAATCACCAGAACGTTATTCCTTTAAGTAAAGTCACTAAAATATCCCTACCGTATGTGAATTTACCAAAAAGTACATTTAGTAAGTAAAATTACCAAAACACCCTTGGTGTCCCTCGAACCAGAAAAATCTTTAAAACACTTTGAAATACCCTTTTAAGCAACCTGATGTCATTTTTGGAGTAAAATTTATTTCAAGAAAATTTTGCTTAAAAATTCCGAACCGTTCGGATCGACAGCTTGGAGGCCAATTCCGCTAAAAATAGCTATCGACCTCGGAATGACACAAAATTTTAGAAAATCAAACATATCAGTAATATAAGGTTCTTCCAAAATTTTTGGATAAAAGTAATTTTATTTTATATATTAAATAAATCAAGTACCCCTTTTCATTGATACACTAATTTAGCATCATTTGCAGACATAAAAAATCTCCAAAATTATTCACAGTGCCGATCTCGTAAAAAATTAACATAAGTCCCTTTTATGTACTTTATCAGATTATGTTCCTAACTATTTTTTAAAAATTATATAATAAATTGCTTGACCCGAGCGCCCCTTTAGTGACAACTATAATCACTATTCATGGATTAAACATACACTAGAACACCTTAAACACACACAATATCTCATTCCTCACCACTGTCGAGACACACACCCCCCTTCCACTACACACACTATAAAACACTTAAACACACTACTACACTTATAACCCGGCCATAGATTAAAACACTTATATACACCTATTAAACACACTTACACATACTCGAAGCACATACATACTCCACTCGAAACACACACACACACTCTGCACAGTCAAACGAACATAAACTTCACGCACCAAACACACACATACCCTTGGCAATACACATTCACTATGCTAACCACACCCAATTCCTTCCTAGACACACACTAAAACCAGACATACACAATATACACACACAAGTATACACAAACACACACAACCGAAGAACAAACACACACGCGACACAAACTGCACACATCCACTACCTTTGCACCCCATACACATTTATGTTGAAAACACAGGTAATTACTCCCCATAACCCCACACTCGAAACACCCACACACCAAAACACACACACACACACATAGTACCTAAAACACACATCGTACACATATAACACACTAAAAGGGGTAGAGAGATTACCTTTGAGAAATCTCTCAGTCTCTCAATCCCTCCCCCCTCTCTCACTGCCTGAACCCTATTCTTCTTCTCTCTATATTTTTCTATTTTTTTCCTCTATTTTTTTCTTTTATTTAATTTCCTAAAGATATAATAAACCATTAGTTTATATTATAATGTGGTTAGTCGATCACCAAATAAAATAAGTAGAAGGTGGCAACCTCTAAGACAAACTTTTCTAAACATTGGCACATGCACCTGATTTCCAAAATTGTAAAATAGCCTCAAAAGTTTCTAAAATTACAAAATGCACCTTAAAACTTTTCATAATTGCATTTTTTATCCGAAAACTATTTTAAACTTTCATATTCTACTAATTCCAAAGTATCATTCAAAACTAACGCCCTTTTATTTTTCGAACGAACTAATAATTATTTTAGACAGCTCAAAAAAGTACAGGATTTTACATGTTTATATGGAGAGGTGTTTCATTTGAAACTAATCTATCCAACTAATTGGTGTTCCCAACCTACTCTGATTGCACCGAAAGGCTCACAGGAGGTCCCATTTTGCACAACACGCCCGTACAAGCAACAGTCAATATTCAACGCTTCCAACCGGTCAAAACATACACGCTCAAGTCACGTGCATTTTTTACTTTTTATACGTGACTTCGTCACTAAGAAATCAATCTTTGCGTGACGCCTCATGACGCGACGAGCATCGCATGTCGCACGTTGCCCGTCGACACGCCTTTTCACTTGCCCAAGAAGGTTGGCCTTGGCCTTCCCATTGGAATCGGCCTCGGCCTTAGTCTTCCCCTTGGGGTCTACTCAGCCTTAGCCTCGGCCTTGCCCCAAGGGTTGGCCTTGGCCTTCCCCCAAGGGTTGGCCTTGGCCTTCCCCCAAGGGTTGGCCTTTGGCCTCCTCCCTTAACACCTTCACTACTCTTCAAAGGATCGTGCATTCTCCGCGACGCTCGTCATCTGTCGCCCGGGCCCCATCTCTGCGATGCTCGTCGTCCATCGCCCAGGCATCGTCTTCGCGACCCCCATCACCCGCGTCTGTGCCCATGCGCCGCCTCCGCACCCCCATCGCCCTGGCATCATCTCCGCGACGCTCGTCATCCGTCACCCAGGCATCGTCTGCACGACCCCTATCGCCCGCGCCCGCGCGCTGTCTCAGCGACCCCAATCGTCCGGGCACCATCTCTACGACGCTCGACGTCCGTCGCCCGGGCATCGTCTCCGCGACCCCTATTGCCTGCGCGCCGTCTCTATGACCTCTATTGCCCGCCCGCGCCCACATTCCAACTCCGCGATGCTCGTTGTCCGTCACCCGGGCACCGTCTTCGCGACCCCCGTCGCCCACGCCCGGGCGCCGTATCGGTGACTCCTGTCGCCAGCGCCCGTACGCCAACTCAACGACCCCCGTCACCCGCGCGCCGCACTCCTATACTTCATCGTGCCCATGCACCGTGCCACTAACACAGTCGTGCCCCTTGGCTCTTTGTCACACTACCATGATCCTTGCATTGGTCCATCCTTTCACCACACCATGCGCACCTTGCCTTGGTCGTGGAACATGCTTTGACCCACTCTTCGGAGTGTACATCATTCTGCGGGGATAGGCGACTCCTCCGGGACACCATCTCCGCCAGGGAGCTCTAAGTGCTCCGGCATAAAGACTCCCCTTCTGCTAGGTAGATGGCTCCTCCGGGATGCTACCTCAGCCAGTCGAGTTGATGGCTCCTCCGAGATGCTACCTTGATGCGCTCTGAGTGCTCTGGCACAAGGACTCATTCGCGAGGATATGCGACTCTTCTGGGACATTATCTCCGCTAGGGAGCTTTTTAACTCCCTTTTTGCCAGATAAACGGCTCCTCTGGGATGCTACCTCGGCCCGTCAGGTAGACGGCTCTTCCCTGATGTTGCCTTGATGCGCTCCGACTGCTTCGGGACAAGGACTCACCCGCGGGGATAGGTGACTCCTCCAGAACACTATCTCCGCCTGGGAGCTCTAAGTGCTCCGGCAAGAAGACTCCCCTTCCACTAGTAGACGGCTCCTCCGGGACGCTACCTCGGCCCGTGGATTACGCGACTCCTCCAGGACACTATCTCCGCCAGGGTGCCTGCATGACTGGCCTACGTGCTCTGGCATTAGAGGCTTACGTCGGCACCCCTAGGGACTATGAAACTTAGGTCACTCCGAGACTGGAGCAGGTCTTCGGAGGGCATCGCTCCTAGTTCGCCTGACAGTTAGGCGTCGGTCTTCCCTATCGCTGCCAGGCCTATGGGACTCTACAAGGGCTTGGATTGGTGGTTAGATCAAGGGGGTTCTCTGGCCACACCGACATTGTGGGAGCCAATCTTTCCAGACAGACAGAGTGACGCTGTGAGGAGTAGGCCGGACGAATATGCGATCTGACAGTCCGAGGAGCACCGGCACTTATGGACCCCCTCGGTGACGTGTCACTCCTAGAGAGTGCCACGTGTTGGTTGATGACATCATCATCTCAACCTCTATAAATAGCGGTCTTGAGAATTCATTTGGGACTCTTGGACATTTTAAAAACATATTTCACGTTCTCATTGTAGAATTCTGGAGAGAGAAACATACAGGACCCTGACTCTAGACCTAAGCATAGGACTGTGACTGTCATCGTCTATTCACCCTGCGTTATCGCCCTCGCAGCACTGCCACCCTCAGGCTCTATCTGGGAAGCCCTTTGTCTCTGCCCTTGGTCCACCCTTGCTATGTCCCACATTAGCATATTTGGCATCTGACTCGAACTGCATTCCTTGTGGCACCTCCACGTCGACTGCAAACCCACTTTCCTAGGCATCATTTTGGCGACTACGATGGGGAGGTGAGCATCGCAGTGCAGTTCGTCCCTTGTCTGACACACCCAAGCAACCATGCCTCAGCAATGCAGGACTACCAGCCAAAGCCTCAACCCAGCCATCCGACAGCAGCATCACCTCGAGGACCAAGAGGAGACCAGTCAGAACCAACTCCAGACTCCCCTCGGGATGGATGCACCCAGTGTAGCGGCATTCGTCAACGCGACAATCCAACATCTTACCCTACCATAACCGAACTCCAAGACTCTCAATCCTCTCTCATGGCGGCAATATTAGAAATGTAAAAAATCAATCCAAGTCTTGACTTCACAATCACCGACTCCTCAAGGCCTCAGAGCTCCGCACCCTGTAACCGCTGCTTACCCCGTGTCATCCCAAGCTCTGGGGTTAGCCCCTCCTGCTCATATCCAGCCTTCAGGGCCTAGGCTAGCTCTAGACACTGCCTAGGTCCCAGTGTCGTGACCACTGCTGCCTTGGTCCTCCGGGCCCTTAACAGTAGGACTCGCAGCACCTCAGCTTGCGGTGCCATGCCTTACCTTTTCTTGAAGCACTTCGGATACTCACGACTCAATTGAGATGGACCCTAACCCGAACATAACCAACCGAAACCTAAACACAAGTCATTCCCTCGGCTTATTCCAATCGACCTTTCCTGACGACTGGCCTCCAGCCACTGACACTACCCATATGCAAACCACACCCCAACAAGTTACTTCTCACCACCAACCCCTCTCTACCATTCTCATCCCCTCAATGCCTCATGTCACCCCCATCTGGGGGCTCTGGTGCTAGGATAATCCCGACAGGGCACAAACCCTCGCATGCTTCATATGTCACCAAGTATGACCTTGACGCCATCCTCCGTCGTCTTAAGCAGTCATCCTTACCACACTCCCCGCCTAAGCTGTCAGGCCATGCTCCCTACTCTGGCAGCCTTGCTACCAAGCCCTACCCCTGTCAAGTACAATCAACCATCCTTCACCCTGTTCAACGGCAAAGAGGGTAATGCTCGCGAGCACCTCACCCGTTTTTCCGGCTCTCTGGAGCACTATGGGGAAGACGACACTTTGAAGCTTTGAGAATTTCACAAGTCCCTAACTGGTCTCACCTACTCTTGGTATCATCAGATTCATGACGGTACTATCCACTCCTGGTCCGACATGGTCTAGCTCTTCCTTGACAAGCTTCACTATGAGACAGAATGTGTGACCATCGTTGACATTGCCAAAATTCGCTAGAACCCCGGGGAAGACCTCAACACCTATGTTACGTAATTTCATCGCAAGTGCTTGGAGTGCACCGACTTTAGCAAGGACGAAACCCTTGTACCCATTTACATCAAGAACATGAAAGAAACTTACAGGGTCTAACTTGAAAATCTCTAGCTTCGTTTTTAGCAATATCTCAAGGAACCTACACGACGCACCTATGACTCGGTCGGTCCGTCAAAGACCCCAAAGCCCCAAACCCAACTTGTCGTGGCCGCGACAGTGGAAGCAGCCAGTGATGACGACAACAGCTAAAAGCGCCAATTCCAACGAAAGGATAGGGGTCCTGACAAGAAAGGGCAGCACACGCCTGCCCCGGAATACCCATGCGACTTGAATACTGTTAGAGCTCGACTCGAGACCTGGATCAACGACAATACCATAACCCTTCCATATGCCCAATCTGAACCTACCCCGAAAGATCTCGCCCATCCCAACTACTGCCCCTATCATAGAAAGGTCGGGTCACGGCCTCAAGTGGTGTAGGGGACTCAAGTTTTCCATCGCGAACAAGATTGCGTCCAGAGAGCTCAAACTCTAAGTGCGGGAAATATGACCCACCTGACCAAGCCTTAGCCTACCTTAGTACATTTTCCACACTTGTAATTTTTTCTTTCATTTTTGCAAGTTTCCATGTACACCATCCCATGTACCAAGGCATGTTGCCTATCTTTGTTATCAACGGTGTTACATTTTTCAGACTCAAAAAAATTTCAAGCTATATTGCTCTTGCACAAGTCTACTGATACCACCCTTGATACCATCACCCATTCCCTTGGGGGATTCACCCCTTTCCTACCCCTGCCACCTCACATTGCAGTGACTTGGTATACGTGGTGCGCGGGGTGGCTCGAGCCACGCTACTAAGTATCAACCCCGTCAGCCGACATCCCTTCAGGCCATGCAACCTCGTAGGCATGCACGCAACACATGCATTTTCTTTCCATCACTCAGAAGAAAAAAATTCAACAACATTTTTCATCCTCCCACCACCCCTTTCATTCTCTTTCCATCACTTTGAAAAATTTTCCAACAAAAAATTTCATCTTCCCCCTTCTTCATTGAATTTTTTTTTCGGGTGCACCCCCTCCCCCAACCCCCCCCCCCCCCCCGCCTGGGCAGCCCCCTTCCCACCCCTCCATGTGGGACTCCCCACTCTCTTTCCTCATTTTAATTCCCCAACTCTCCCTTTCTCTCTCTTCTTTTCTTTCTCTCTCCAATCAATTCCAATCTTTTACTTTATCTCTCTTCATTCACTCTTCCATCATAACACCCAACACTTCTTTCTCTCCACTCTCTACCCAAGGCAACCTTCCTCCATTTCCCCACTTTACACACACACACTCTCTATCTCTTATCACATTAAATTTCTTCTATCTTTTACTCACTCATACTCTCTTACACATTCTCTTACACTGTCTTACACATTCTCTCTCTCTCTCTCTCTCTCTCTCTCTCTCTCTCTCATTAACTCACCCCACTCACTCTTCCTCTTACCAAGACCCCCTCCAAACGTGGGATTCTCTCCCACTCTTCTCACTCTCATTTTTTCTTCCTTTCCACTCATCATTACACCCACTCTCTCCCTCTCATATTAATGCTCCCCCTCTCTCTCACATATTACCTCCCTCATCATCTCACCCTCCCCCTTTTCCCCACACCCACACCCTTGGCCTCGGCCTCCCCACCCCCTTCCCCCATCCATCCCTCCCTCCCTCTCTTCTCACTCTCACATTAATTCCCTTCATCCTTTCACTTTCTTCCTTTACTCACCAAATCAACACTTTTTTTCCTCTTTCTTTCATTCTTGACTCCCCAAGGTAACCCACTTCTCTTACATTCCCCTCACCCAAGACCCTTTCCCTTTCCTCTCACACCCCCGAGGCCGACCCACCTTCATATTTTTTTCGTCTTTCCCTTTTCTTCCTCTCAACACTTCCTCTTTTCTTTACACTCTCTCATCAATACAACACTCTAACATCCTCTCTTACTCCCACATTCCATTATACTCACCATTTTTCACTACACCACACTTAACTTTTTTTCTATCATACCAAAACAAAAAATCAACATACCAATTATACTATAACTAAAAATTTCATGTGCTTTGGGGTAGCACTTTTTGACTCCCTTACCCATTTCGTTACTCTTCCACAGTTAGACTTTTTATAACTTTGACAAAATTTACATCCCAAGGCTTCAGTGGGTGGTGCACGAGGGAGCTCGAGCCCCATATTCCTCGCCCTCAATGTTCCGTCAAGACTGCGCCCTGCGCCCATTGTCATCTTACCATGTCAACACCTAAGCATTCAAAGGCTTTAGTAGGTGATGCACGAGGTGGCTCGAGCCACCTACTCTTCATCCTCATCATGCAGTGACGACGTCAACGACTCTCTGACCAAACAACATCAAAATCTTGTTAAGTATTTATGCGTGCGGCGCCCGCTCGGGTTGTCCCTCCGCGCACACCACACGCAGGGGGCTTATGTTCCCAACCTATTCTGGTCACACCCAAAGTCCTATTAGAGGTCCCATTTTGCACGACACATCCACACAAGCAACAGACAATATTCAATGCTTCCAACCGGTCAAAACATGCACGCTCAAGTCACATGCACTTTTCACTTTTTCTACGTGACTTCGTCACTAAGAAATCCATCTTTGTGCGACGCCTCATGACATGCGACCATCGTATGTCACACGTCGCTCGTTGGTACGCCTTCGCACTTGCCCAAGGAGGTTGGCCCTGGCCTTCGCCTTAGGGTCGGCCTCAGCCTTGGCCTTCCCCTTGGGATCAGCCACGGCCTCGGTCTTCCCTTGGGGTTGGCCTTGGCCTCCCCCTAAGGGTTGGCCTTGGCCTTCCCCCAAGGGTTGGCCTTTGGCCTCCCCCCTTAACACCTTCACTACTCTTCAAAGGATCGTGCATTCTCTGTGACGCTCGTCGTCCGTCGCCTGGGCATCGTCTTCGTGACCCCCGTCGCCCGGGCGCCATCTTTGTGACCCCCGTCGCCCAGGTACCATCTCCGCGACGCTGGTCGTTCGTAGCCCGAGCATCGTCTCAGCGTCCCCCGTCACCCACAAGCTGTCTCTGCGACCCCAATCGCCCGTCGCCCAGACACCATCTCCACGACGCTCATTGTCCGTCACCCAGGTATCATCTCCGTGACCCCCGTTGCCCACACCGTCGCCGCGACCCCCATCGCCCGTCGCCCGGGCACCATCTTCCCTATGCTCGTCATCTGTCGCCTGGGTATTGTCTTCACGACCCCCGTCGGTCGCCCGCACCCGCACACTGACTCCGCGACGCGCATCGTCCGTCGCCTGGACACCATTTCCGTGACCCCCATTGCGTGCGCCCACGCGCCGACTCTATGACACCCATCACCTGCGCCCGAGTGCCGCACTCCAACACTCTGCGGCGCCCATGCACTGCGCCACTAACATAGTGGCGCAGACGGCTCATCTGGGATGCTACCTCGGTCTGTCGAGTAGACGGCTCCTCCAGGATGCTACCTTGACGCGCTCCTAGTGCTCTGGTAGAATGACTCATTCGCGAGGATATGCGACTCCTCCGGGACACTATCTCTGTCAGGGAGCTTTTCAACTCCCTTTTTGCTAGGTAGATGGCTCCTCTGGGATGCTACCTTGACACGCTCTGAGTGCTTCGGCACAAGGACTCTCCCGCAGGGATAGGCTACTCCTCCGGGACACTCCGCCAGGGTGCCTGCGTGACTGGCCTACGTGCTCTAGCACTGGGGGCTTACGTTGGTACCCCTAGGGACTATGAAACCCAGGTCACTTCGAGACGAGAGCAGGTCTCTAGAGGGCACACTTCTAGTTCGCCTGGTAGTTGGGCGTCGGGTCTTCCCTATTGCTACCAGGCCTGTGGGACTCTGCAAGGGCTTGGATTGGTGGCTAGATCAAGGGTTTCTCTAGCCATACCAACACTGTGGGAGCAAGACTTTCCAGATAGATAGAGCAATGTTATGAGGAGCAGGGCGGATGAATATGTGATCCGATAATCCATGGAGCACCAGCACACCCCTCGCCACACATCGGCTGATGACATCATCATCTCAACCTCTATAAATAGGGGTCTTGAGAATTCATTTGGGACTCTTGGGCATTTTTAGAACATATTTCACTTTCTCATTCTAGAATTCTAGAGAAAAACATACAGGACCCTGACTCTGGACATAAGCATCGGACTGTGACTGTCGTCGTGTATTCACCCTGCGCCATCACCCTCGCAGCACTGCCACCTTCAGGCTTTGTCTGGGAAGCCCTTGGTCTCTGCCCTTACTCCACCCTTCCTGTGTCCCACATCAGCATATGTGGCATCTGACTCGGACTGCATTCCTTGTGACACCTCCACGTCGACTGGGAACCCACATTCCTTGGCATCAATTGGATAATGTAAATGTAACTTATAAAATCAAGGTGATGTTACTTTGAATTCTAAACTTGAACTTTGTCATCTTTTGGTTAGAGAGTTTTTGTGCTTCGATGCTTCAATATCCCTTTCCGCAAGCTCAACGTGGAGCTTGGAATGAACAAGATGAAAGCGCGAGATGAATAAGGTCTTGGTAAAAATGTCGGCAGACTAATCAACACTCGAGATGAACAGAACATCGAGAGCACATTTAGCTACTCGTTAATGGATAAAAATGGTAGTTGATCTCGATGTGTTTGGTACGTACATGAAATACCTGATTTAAAGTGAGATATATAGATCCAATGTTGTCATACCAGAGAGTGAGTGGTTGAGATGTACGAAAGCCAGGTTCAGATACAAGGACTATAATTACTCCATTTTAGAGGTAATTGTGGCTCGGGTTTTGTACTCAACTTTAGTGCTTGAACGAGCAACAATTGATTGTCTTCTTGAGCTCCGGAAGATGAAATTTAGCCCAAGAAAACACAGGATCCACTGGTAGAACGCCGATCATCAGGACATCCATCCCAGACTACATAAGAAAAAGCAGATAAATATAGAACGGAGGACTTTATTAAGAATAGACCATGGTTGATGGTATCTTATATATAACGTAAAATTCTCTTGACAGCGTGTGAAGGATAGATACTGAAGAGCACCAACAATACACTGACACTTAAGGGGGAGAAAGAAGATTTTTCTAAGGGTGAGAGAGCTGTGTACAGGTGGACATGAGCGTGTGAACTGGTTTGGCATCAACGATTTTTGTGCGGTGGAGTAAGTCATTGATATATTTCCATTATAATAGTAAAAGGCTAGTACATGAGCAAATAACTTTAAAAAATGTAAGGGACCCTAAATCCTTAGCAGAAAATTTATAATTTAGGTCACTAATAAGTTTGTTAATAGCAACATCTGAGTTCCCCAATTAGAATAATGTCACCCACATAAATTAAAATGCCGAGAAAAATATTTAGTCCTCGAAATAAGGAAATAGATGTGCCTGATTGACATGCAGTGAAGCCCAACGACAGAAAACGATGGGATAAGCGAGCATATACCAGGCTCAGGGAGCCTGCTTAAAGCCATAAAGGGCTTTGTGTAATTTATGGACATGTGATGGGAATTATGGATGTTGAAATCCAGATGGTTGAAGCATGAAGGCAGCTTCGGCTAAATAATCATTCAAGAAGGCATTGTTGACATCAATTGGACGAAGTTTCAAGCCCCGAGACACAACTAGTGAGAGAACTACATGGACCATAGTGGGTTTGATAACATGGCTGAATGTCTCGCTGTACTCAATGCCTTCTTGTTGTTTGTAACCTTTGGTAACTAGGTGAGCCTTGTCCTGTTCAATAGAACCATCAGCATGTCCCTTAATATGAAGATTCCATTTACATGCAATAGTATTAGCATTAAAAGGAGACTGTTTAGGTGTTGGGAGTAACAAATGCGTTCAAGATCACATAGAAACGCACAAAAGGCACATTTGGAGGCTGTATAAAGTTTGGTTTTGTGTATTGATCTCGGCTTTGGACCTGGTGATCAGGGGGGCTGTAGAAGGGTTGATGATGTTCATTGGTGAAGGTCATGTAGAGGAGGGTTGATTAGCAGAAGGTGAAGAAGGAATATTAGCTAAGCGAGGTGCAAGGGGGGGGGGGTCTGAGGAAATTTGAGTTTAAAAAGAAGGGGTGAGGGGATAAGAGGTAAGGGACAATTTTCATTGAATGGGGAAAGGTTTTTTAAGTCAGGGAAATGGATGAGGATGTGCAGACGGTGGAAGGAGAGAATAAAGGGGCGAAGACACGTGGAAGGGAGGACAAAAAAATGAGGGGAGAAAATGAGGGATTTTATGGTTGTTTTGGGGGAGATGTTGATGGGATTTATGAATTTAAGAAAGAAGTGGGTGAGCACGGGGAAGGGGGTGGCAAGCATGGGGAGGGGTGTGAGGCTGAAGATGCCACGTAACACACGGGGAAGAGAGAGGGGAGTTAGGCGAGGGTTTATGTTGGGTTTGATTTTGATGGGTGTTAGGAGTTTAAATTAGGTAGTGGGCTTTTAAAAAAGGGATAAGATGATGAGGTGAGAGGAGGGGGACCCACGAGATTTGGTGGGAGAAAGGAGGAAAATTAGACGTGGGAGAGGTTTAATAGCAATATCCATGGATTTGTAACCTTTATGAAGAGGACTATAGCCAAGAAATAAGTAGACTTTAAACTGATATTATAAAGTGTAGGGCCAAAGGTATAGCTAGTTTAGGCAACTGAAAAATTTTAGACAGCAAAAGTCTGAAGGGGCATAATCGTGCTAAAAGCATCATCCCATAACCGCTGAGGGAGATGGGCATGGGCAAGAAGAGATAGATCAATTTCAACAATGTGTCGATGTTTACGTTGTGCCATACCTTTTTGCTCATGAGTGTGCAGGCATGATAGGCAATGGAAGATGCCATTTTGCCAGCAGGAGTTTTGAACATAGTTATATTCACCATTCCAGTCAGTTTGAAGGATACGAATCTTGTGAGCAGTTAAATTCTCCACTAATTTTTTGAATTGAATAAAAACATGCATGACCTCACACTTGAGCTTGAGGGGGAAAATCAAACCATGTCCACTTAAAACATCAACAAAATGAACACAATAGCGAAAACCTTGGTGAAAGACAACAGGAGAAGGCCCTTATTTCCAAAGGAGAAGATGACAATATATGAGATGATTGAAATGAAAGACCGTGACTTTTGCCAAAATGGCAAGCTTGACAAATTAAACTATGTTTAATCTTTTCAACTAGAATTGAAAACCTATACAATATCTTCGAGATAACACTGACAGACGGGTGACCCATCCGAGTGTGCAAGAGCTAGAGCGGAGCACAAACACCGACCATAGTGGCAGGGGTGATTAAAAACACGATGAGGGTGGAGCCGACTCGAGTTGGTAGAGACCATTTTTAGTCTGTCCTGAAAAAAAGTTGTCCCGGAAGTTTGATCCTTGACAAGAACAAACCGAAGATGAAATTTAAAGAAAACATTATTGTTAGTAGTGATTTGATGAAGGGATAACAGATAATTATAAATGGTCATGACATGAAGCATGATACTCAATTAAAAAATAATGGAGGATGAATTTAACATGGATGTGCCAATATGATGAATTTTCAGACATGTGCCATCACCTAGGTGCACTTGATCAGGGCCATGATAGTCACTACGCTGGGACATGTTGTTGATGTCATGAGTGATGTGATGGGTGGCGCCTAAGTGCGGTTACCATGCAGGGTTAAAGGTGGAGAGGGATGGTGGACCAGCTATATAGGCAGTAATGGGTGCTTGAAAGAAAAGGAAAGGGGCACCTTGAGGACAGTAGTGGCGAATATGATTGGGTTGGAGGCAATGGTAGAGGCCGACTTTCTGAGGGGGTTGATAGACGTTGGTAAGTAGGGGAAATAAAGGTGGTTTAAATGAAGAACCCCAATCACGTCAGTCATGCCAATGGTTTTTGTTACGTTAGAGTGACCACCTCGGGTGTGGGAGGTAGGGGAAGACACAATATGATGCTTCGGGAGTGATGGATGTGTGATAGCATGGGTCTATAGAAGGAGACTTTGTTGAAGTTGTTAATGACCTAAATGGGATTCATGTGCAAGAAGCATCGAGTAAAGAGAATCTAGAGAGATACTTTCCGATCCAGTGGTAATGGAGCTCACAAAAAGCTAAAAATCAGAGCCAAGGCCACCAGTAAAGCATTGACCATACCATCATCAGAAGGTTGATCGATGGCAGCAAATGTATTACGGATATGTTTTCCTTTTTGACAATAGTCGTGCATGGACAAATCACCTTTATTCAACTGCTGAAGATCAGAGCGAAGATTAAAAATCTTCGCTTTGGATTGTACTGCAAACATGCACTCAACGGATAACCAGACATCAGAAGATGTGTTGAGAGCAAGTACTTGAGCCAGAATTAGCTCTATAAGAGAAGACCAAAGCCAGCTTAATAGAAGTTGGTCTTGTTTATGCCATAGAATATAGACGTGATTTAGTTTTGGAGACGCTTCAATTGTCAAAGATAGGCGAATAACAACGGGTTCAGAAGAGGGAGAAGAAATGACAATTTCATAAGGGACAAGATACTTTGGTGGTGAGGCACCAAAGCTGCCAACACACCTTAAGAGATCATAGCCTTGCAAAAGAGGAAGAAATTGACTCTTTCATAAGAGATAATTATCGGTGTTGAGTTTCACAGAGATAAGATGTTGAATATGATTAAGGGGAAATATAGGAGAAGGAAGTAAAGTAGGGTCGGGAGAGAGAGAGAGAGCCATGATGGGAAAAAGGAGGTGGGCGTGTAGAGGAAAAAAAGGAAGGAAGGAAACAAATTAGGCGTTTGATACCATGTTGAAGAAGACAAATTATTGAGATAAAGAATTGTCTTCGTTTCATCTTCATTATTGAATGTTTTAGTGTACGTCTTCTTGTTTATATAAAAAAGGTGATTATATTTGAAATTAATCTATAATTGGATAACATACAAGTAAATACTAATAAAATCAAGGTGATATTATTTTGTCATCTTTTAGTTGGAGAGTTTTGTGCGTTGATGCTTCAATAGAGTGGAAACTAAATCTAATCAAGTATTACTATTAATTTTTTATTGGTTCGACAATTTCTACAATTATTCTTGCTTCAGATTTTATATTAAAACATGTATATACTGAAGTGGTCATATTCAAGTAAACCCAATAGTTGGAACCCAGAAAGAAGAAGAAACAAATAAGCGATAAATAATATTTGGTGTACACAAATTTTTGACAAAAAAAAAAAGTGTTACATCTAGATTGATTGCCAATAGACATGGGGTCCAATAAATAATATGCATTGTGAACTAAAAATATCTTAAACATATCTCAAAACTTGTAAATCACAACATATAGCTATAACTAGAGGTTCTTGGATGCAAAACCCGTCAGATCTTTAAGAATGAGGGGATACATCAGATCTAGCTGTAAATGGTACGTCTGGAACACCCATATGGTATTTTGTTTAAAGACTTGAGTTGGTAGATCGTAAGTTTGCCAGTGGAGATTGCACTGTAGTCGAAAGTAAAATTGCAAGCCTACCAGCAGCAATGATAAAGCCTTACCTGGAGGAAATTCTTTGATCTTCGAGTTGATTATCATATGATGACTTTTCTTGGGGGTAAAAGCCACCCCATTGTCCCTTCTGCATAATTACGTAAATGTCACTGTCCCTTATCAGTATACAAAGCGAGAACATGGTGATTACTATAGCTATGGCGGTGGCAAAATGATGGTGTCAAAGTGATCGGGCATCTGCTTGTGTATGGAGAGAGAGAGAGAGAGAGAGAGAGAGAGAGAGAGGTGAAAGAGCTAGCGGCAACTAGGAAAGAATATGGAGTTTAGGGTCCGAATTGTGGCTGTTGTATAGTATGTATTCATTTGCATTTGTTTTTACCATGGTAAACCTTAAAACCAACAGACCATCTTGCTTCATTGGCAAAATTTTAGTAGTAGTGTAACATCAATTAAGTTGATGACTTGTTATTCGACAACCACTATATATTTATTTCAATGATGCCTCAACTTAGCAGATTAGTTTTTGGATACTAATAATCTCACTCCAGATTTGTCAATAAAGATAGAAAAAGTGTCATTAATGACATTAAAGACTGTACAGTAGTATATTTTACCTATAACAATGGAGTCTAAGTGATAATAAGTGGAAGATGGCTATCAACTTTTTTTTTCCTTCTCAAGTTTAGGTGGTTTTAACTTAATTTTGAGTCCCATCATAGTTCTCGGTGAGCCGATTGATAGCTTTAGCCTTCATACTTGTTATTTCAAGCTTATGTATCTAAGAAAGCTATGCCTACGAAATATTATCAGAGACAATATGTGAGAGTTGCTTATTTCATTTGAGAGGTCATGGCGCTCCTTCATTAGTCTGGCAAAGGATTTTTGCAAGCTCGGAGCGCTTTTTGCTCCCTAATTATAACTAATATTTTCATTACTTTCATGTAAACATAAGAAGATACTATCAAAGCAATCGATCATGCGATTGAGAGAGGAATAAGGATCTTGATGTCAATAAAAGTGGGTTTGCAGTCGACGTGGAGGCACCACAAGGAATGCAGTCCGAGTCACATGCCATGTGTGCTGATGTGGGACATAGCAAGGGTTGAGCAAGGGCAAAGACCAAGGGCTTCCCAGACAAAGCCTGAAGGTGGCAGTGCTGCAAGGATGACGGCGCAAGACAAATATACAACGACAGTCACAGTCTGATGCATAGGTCAAGAGTCAAGGTCTTGTATGTTTCTCTTCCTAGAATTCCAAAGCTTTTGGATTCTAGAGTGAGAAACTGATTTTGACAAATGAGAGAATTATTTTCAAAATGAAATCCAAAGTCCCCTATTTATAGGGAAAAGTGTGCCTATGTCATCAGCTGACACGTGTCATCCCCTAGGAATGAGACTTCACCAGAGGCTCCAAAAATACCGGTTCTACGGGGACTATCGGATATCATATTCACCCGGCCTGCTACTCACAGCGTCGCTCTGTCTGTCTGGAAAGACTGGCTCCCACAGCATCGGTGTGGCCAAAGAACCCCCTCGATTTAGCCACCATCCAAGGCCCTTGCGGAGTTCCACAGGCCTGACAGCACTGGGGAAGACCCGACGCCTAACTGCCAAGTGGACTAGGCGTGATGCCATCTGGAGACTTACTCCCATCTCGAAATGACCCGGGGGTCATAGTCCCTTGGGGTGTTGATGAAGCCCTCGCTGCCGGAGAACGTAGGCCAGTCACGCAGACACCATGGCAGAGATAGTGTCCCAGAGGATTCGCCTATCACGCGGGCTGAGGTAACATCCCGGAGGAGCCGTCTACCTGGCAGAAGGGGAATCTTCATGTCGGAGCACTTAGAGCTCCCTGGCAAAGATAGTGTCTTAAAGAGCGAGCCTATCCCTGTGAGGTGATTTCTTGTGTCGGAGCGCATGGAACGCATCAAGGTAGCATCCTGAAGAATCTGTCTACTCGGCGGGCCGATATAGCATGCCAGAGGAGCCGTCTACCTGGAGGAAGGGGAGTGGAAAAGCTCCCTGGCAGAGATAGTGTTCCGGATGAGTTGCCTATCCCCATGGGTGAGTCCTTGTGTCAGAGCACTCAGAGCACGTCAAGGTAGCATCCCGGAAGAGTCGTCTACCTGGCGGAATGAGAGTCTTCTTGCTGGCGCACTTAGACCTCCTTGTCGGAGATAGTGTCCCGGAGGAGTCTCTTATCCCCGTAGGATGCTGCACATTCTGGGGAGTGGGTCGAAGCACGTTCCACAACCAAGGCAATGTGAACATGGTGTGGTGAAAGGATGGACTAATACGAGGAGCATGGTAGTATGACAGAGAGCTTGGGGGCGCGACTGTATCAACGGTGCGGCGCATGGGGCCAAATGGAGTGTGTATGGTGCTGAGGACACGGTAATGTAACAGAGAGTCTGGGGGCGCAGCTGTATCAGCAGCACAGTGCGAGTGCCAGGCGAGAGTTGTCGCGGAGATATTGTCCGGGCGCGAGTGTTGGGGGTCGCGGAGAAGGAACACGGGCAACAGGTGTTGTGGAGTCGGCGTAAGGCCAAGGAAGAGCATGCGATGCATGGGAGGTAAGAGGCATGCCAACCCACTAAGGGGGAAGGTGGCGGACCCCCAAGGGGGAAGGTGCACCAAGGTTGTTTCGAAGGAGAAAATGTACGTGACTTGGGGATGGTCGTATGACCAACTTGGGAGAGTTGAAAAATTAACCGTTGAATATGGTGACATGTCACGCAAATCAGGATCCCTGGTGGGCCCTTGGGTGCAACCAAAATAGGTTGGGAACATAAGCCCCTTGTGTGGGGTGTGTGCAGAGGGGCAACCCAACCAGGCACCGCACAAATACTCGCAAGTTCATACTTAAGAAACATTTCTGATGTCTGTTAGCCCGAGAGTCGTTGACGTCGTCACTGCATGATGAGGGTGAAGAGTAGGTGGCTCAAGCCACCTCGGCACCACCTACTAAAGCCTTGGTATGCAAATTTTGTCAAAGTTGCAAAAAAAAAAATTCTAAGTGTGGAAGAGTGACGAAATGTGTAAGGGGGTGAAGAAGTGCCATCCTAAAGCACATAAAAATTTTGTTATAGGAAAAAAAATTGGTATGGTTCTTTGTTTTGGTTGATAAGAGGAAAGAAAAAAAAAAGTTAAGTGTTGTGGAATGAAAGAGAGGAGGTGAGAGTATGAGGCATGTGATATTTATGAAGTAGTGTAAAGAAAATGGGTAGTGATGAAAGAAATGGGAGAAGAAGAAAAAAAAAAGGAAGGGGGGGAATGTGTGCCAAGGGATGTGTGAGGGGGTGGACTTGGGGAGTGAGGAGAGAAAGAAAGAAAAAAAAAAGTAAGCATTGATTTTTAGTGAGTTAATGAAGAAAGTGAGGGGAGGAGGGGAGTTAATAGGAAAGGGAGGAGAAGAGAGAGAGAGAGGGAGGGGGGTGGGGGTTGCTTTGGGTGGGGAGGTCAGCCTTGGGTACTAGGGTCGGCCATGGGGGGGGGGGGGGTAAGAAGTGGGTCTTTATTAAGTGTAAGGAAGAAAAATGAAGAGGGAAACATATGATGTGTAAGAGAAAAAGTATTTAATGTGACAAGAGAGAAATAGTGTAAAATGGGGAAAGGGGAGTGGTGTCTCGGGTGGAGAGGGAAGAGAAAGAAGTGAGGAATTGGGTGATTATAGAGGGGAGAGTGAATGAAGAGAGAGAAAAAGAGAATGATGGGAGTGATTGGATAGAGAGAAAGGGAGAGCGAGTGGGTTTCTTTAATGAGAGATGATTTCAAGAGAGAGAGAAAGAGCTGCCCAGGCGTGGGGGTGGGGGGTAAATATATTTATTTTTTTGTGGTCCCCAAGGAAAATTTTCAAAGTGTATATAAAGAGCATGAGATGGGTGTGAAAATTTTTTATGAAGAAAAAATTCTAAAGGAAATGAAGAGAATGAGGGGGGATGGATGTATGAAAATTTTTTGTAGAAAATTTTCCAAGTGTTGGAAAAAGCATTGGATGGTGAAAAATTTTGTGGAAATTTTTCTAAGTATAAAACGAGGATCAGAGGGTGGTGACCCGACCGCAAGCTGGCAGGGTGAGAGGGTGGTAACCTGACCGCAAGCTGGTAGGGTGAGATGGAGAAGGGCGGAGGGGGTGAAAAATTTTTGAAAATTTTCTAAGTGTTGAGAAATTTTCCGAAGTGTTGGAAGGAGCATAGAATGGAGGGGGTGAAAAATTTTGTTGAAATTTTTTCTAAGTGTTAGAGAGGGAGAATGAGAAGGGTGAGGAACTATATGATAGAAAAAAAATTCTAAGTCTAGGAAAAAAAGAGTGGAGCTCGGGTAAATACGTCGCGAGGGAGGCCGCTGAGGGTGGTGACCTCGCTGGCAAGGGCAGTCGTGAGGCCTGAGGGGATGTCAACCGACAGAGTCGAGACTTAGGTAGCGTGGCTCGAGCCACCTCGCGCACCACCTACCAAGTCACCATGCAATGAGAGACAAAATGGGTTGGGAAGGGGTGAAGCCCTCGAGGGAATGAGTGATGGCATCAAGGGTGGTGACAGTAGACTTGTGCAAGAGCAATGTAGCTTGAAAATTTTCTAAGTCTGGAAAATAAAATTTCATTGATAACAAAAGTGGACGACATGCCTAGGTACAAGGGACTTAAGCACATTGAAACTTGCAAAATGAAGGGAAAATTACAAGTGGGGAAAATGTACTAGGCAGACTAGGGCTTGGGCTGGTGGGTCACATGTCCTGCACTTAGAGTTTGGGCTCGTCAGATGCAATTTTGTCAGCGAAGGCGAACTTGAGGCCCCTGCACCACTTGAGGCCGTGACCAACTTTTCGATGATAGGGGCAATAGTTGGGATGGGCTAGGTCTTCCGGGGTAGGTTCAGTGTCGGCATCGGGCAAGGTTTTTGCATTGTCGTTGATCCAGGTCTCAAAGAGAACTCTGACTGTCTTCAAGTCGGGTATTCCGGGGCAGGCGTCAGCTGCCTTCGCTTGTCAAGGCGCCGATCCCTTCCTTGGGATTGGCGCTTGCGGCTGTTGTCGTGTCACTGGCTACTTCTACCGTCGTGGCCAGGGCAATATGAGTCTGAGGATTTTGGGTCTTTGACGAACCGACCGAGTCATATATGCGTCGTGCAGCTTCCTTGAGATGTCCCCAAGACCGAAGCTGAAGGTTTTTAAGGTAGACCCTGTAGGTGTTTTTCGCGTTCTTGATGCAAATGGGTACAAGGGTCTCATCTTTGTCGAAGTCAGTGCACTCCAAGCACTTGTGATGAACTCGCGTAACATAGGCATTGAGGTCTTGTCTGGGGTTCTGACGGATTTCGGCAACGTCAACGATGGTCGCACGTTCCCTTTCATAGTGAAACTTGACAAGGAAAAGTTGAACCATGTCAGACCAGAAGGAGATAGTACCGTCAGGCATCTGGTCGTACTAAGAGTAGGCGAGGCTAGTTGGAGACTTGTGAAATTCCCAAAGCTTCAAAGTGTCGTCCTCCCCGTAGTGCTCCAATGAGCCAGAAAAATGGGTGAGGTGCTCGCGGGCATTGCCCTCTTTGCCGTTGAACAGGGTGAAGGATGGTTTCTTGTACTTGAAAGGGGAAGGCTTGGTAGCGAGGCTTCTAGAGTATGGAGCATGGCCTGACAGCTTAGAGGGGGAGTGTGGTAAGGGTGAGTGCTTGAGATGGCGGAGGATGGCATCAAGGTCATGCTTGGTGACATACAAAGCATGCGAGGGTTTGTGCCCGGTCGGGATGATCCTGGCACCAGAGCCCCCAGACAGGGCCACCTGAGGCATTGAGGGGATGACAATGGTCGAGAGGGTTTGGTGGTGGGGAACAACTTGTTGAGGTATGGTTTGCATATGGGTAGTGTCAGCGGCTGGAGGCCGGTCTTTAGGAAGGGTCGACTGAAGCAAGTCGGGGGTATGAGTTGTGTTTAGGTGTCGATTGGTTATGTTAGGGTTAAGCTCCATCTCAATTGAGTCATGAGTCTTCGAAGTACTTTGAGCAAGGGTAAGGCGTGGCGCCGCAGGCTGAGGTGTCGTAAGTCCTACTGTCGAGGGCCCGGAGGAGCAAGGCAGCGGTGGTTGCGACACTGGGACCTGGGCAGTGTCCAAAACTAGCCCAGGCCCTGAAGGCTAGATCTGAGCATGAGGCCAACCCTAGAGCTTGGGTGACACGGTGAGCAGCGGGCACAGGGTGGGGAACTCTGAGGCCTTGAGAAGTTGGTGATTGTGAAGTCAAGACTTAGATTGATTTTTGCATTTCTAAGATGACAGCCATGAGAGAATATTGAGAGTCTTGGAGTTCAGTGATGGTAGAAGTAAGGTGTTGGATTATGGCGTTAACGATTGAGGCCACATTGGGTGAATCCATCCTGGGGAGAAGAGGGAGTTGGTTGTGGCTAGTCTCTTCTTGGTCCTCAAGGTGATGCTCCTCTCAGATGGCTGGGTTGAGGCTTTGGCTGGTAGTCCTGGTAGCCCTACATTACTGAGGCAAGGTTGCATGGTTGCATGGGTGTGTCAGGCAAGGGACGAACTGCACTGTGATGCTCACCTCCCCAGCAGAGTCGCCAAAATGATGCCAAGGAAAGTGGGTTCGCAGTCGACGTCGAGGTGCCACAAGGAATGCAGTTCAAGTCAGATGCCAAGTGTGCTGATGTGGGACACAACAAGGGTGGAGTAAAGGCATAGACCAAGGGCTTCCCAGACAAAGCCTGAGGGTGCCAGGGCTGCATGGGTAATGCGCAGGGCGAATATACGACGACAGTCACAGTCCGATGCTTAGGTCCAGAGTCAAGGTCTTTTATGTTTCTCTCTCTACAATTCCAGAGCTTTTGGAGTCTAGAGTGAGAAAGTGATTTTGACAAATGAGAGAATTCTTTTCAAAATGAAATCCAAAGTCCCCTATTTAGAGGGAAAAGTGTGCCTATGTCATCAGCTGACACGTGTCATCCCCTGGGAGTGACACGTCACCAGGGAGGTCCAAAAATACCGGTTCTCCACAGACTGTCGAATCGCATATTCACGCGCCCTGCTCCTTACAGCGTCGTCTGTCTGTCTGGAAAGACTAGCTGCACAGCATCGGTGTGGCCAGGGAACCCCCTCGATCTAGCTATCAATCCAAGGCCCTTGCAGAGTCCCATAGGTCTGACAGCGGTGGGGAAGACCTGACGCCCAACTGTCAGGCAGACTAGGCGCGCTGCCCTCCAGAGACCTACTGATAAACCCCCGGTGCTAGAGCACATATATAGGCCAGTCACGCAAACACCCTGGTGGAGATAGTGTCTCAGAGGAGTCACCTATCTCGCGGGCCGAGGTAGCATCTTGGAGGAGCCGTCTATCTGGCGGAAGGGGAGTCTTCGTGCCGGAGCACTTAGAGCTCCTTGGCAGAGATAGTGTATTAGAGAGCGAGCCTATCCCTGCAAGGTGAGTCCTTGTCCCGGAGCACTCGGAGCGGGTCAAGGTAGCATCCCGGAGGAGTCGTCTACCCGACGGGCCAAGGTAGCATCCCAGAGAAGTCGTCTACCTGGTGGAAGGGAGTTGAAAAGCTCCCTGGCGGAGATAGTGTCCCGGAGGAGTTGCCTATCCCCGCATGATATTGCACACTCCGAGGAGTGGGTCAAAGCATGTTCCACGACCAAGGCAAGGTGGCCAACCCCCAAGGGGGAAGGCGCCCCAAGGTTGTTTCGAAGGACAAAATGCACGTGACTTGGGCATAGTCGTTTGTCCGGCTTGGGAGCGTTGAAAAATTGACCATTAAATATGGTGACGTGTTGCACAAAACAGGACCCCCTGGTGGGCCCTTGGTGCGACTAAGTAGGTTGGGAACATATCTTATAGTGTGAAGCATCTTGTAGCGATAAAATAGTGCAGCTATATAATACTGTTTTGTGGTCTTGTTAATATCATTATATGTGAATGCATCATGTATTTAACGATACTATTAGAGTGTGTTTGGATATAGAATTTTGAAATACGGGGTACTTTAAATTCCTTCATTACAAAATATTTTGTTTGTGAATTTTTTATTATTCTGTTCATTCTTGATGGGTTTTTGTAAATTCTTTATTTGGATGAATATTAATGCATTCAAGACTTCTTTGAAAGTTAAAAAAAAAAAAAAGGAAACAAAGAAACAAATAAGCTGTTAAAAAGGGTGAGGAGAAAATATTGTAGAAAGGAGTTGAGAGCATATTTCCTAGAAGTAGGCACAAATTACATAGTCGCTTTACAAATTACCTCTTTTACGGGATTTGACAAATAACTAGTCCAGACTAATTTTTTGAACTATGGATTTAGATGCCCTATATTCTTAGTTCAAATCTCTCTGAAAATTTCGCAAATTCTCTTTTGTAAAGTCCAAATAAGAATTAATGTTCAATAAATTTTTAGATATCTTTCCAAAGTTAAAGCCCAGTTTAACATAACTTTTTTTCCCAGTTTTGAAAATTGGAAAAATTATAGTACCGTTTGGTAACCATTTTTTTTTTTTCTTCAAAAACCAAATTTTAAACTGGAGAAGAAAAAATAAACTCCAAAAACGATATATATATATTTTAGACCACAACAACCACCCTCCCACTGTTGACAGCCACAGCCGCCGGCCCCCTGGCGACCACCGGCCATCGTCACCGCAAACCATCACCAAAAAAAAAAAAAAAACTGGGTTATCAAACACCTACTTGTTTTTGTAAAAAAAAAATTAAGCTGCTCTTTAATTTTTTTTATTTTTAGAAACAAAAATATTGTCAAACAGAGCCAAATCCTGAGTTCAAATGTCACATCTAAACACACTCTTATAGCATAACAGAATTAGAGGATCATGGTTCTTCTGAAAACGAACTTAGGTAAGTGTTGAAACTTGCTACTTGCTGTCATGTCACATGCATATGGTAAGTTAGGGATTTTATAAGGGACTAACAAGAAAGAGACACCGATACTATAATTCTTTAACACCTTCATGAATGTGGAGTTGCAGTTCCAAGCACTTTGTAAATGAAGATCTGGTCAAAGATATCATGCCAACATTTCTTATAAGTTGAAGAACGTTTGAATCCGTATGTAACATCTTTTATTTTTATATTAATCAGCCAGTGGATAGATGAGAATATTCATTTCATGTAATTATGTAGCGTATGCATGGCTTAATGGACTATGACATAGAAAAGTTTACTAAGAATGGAAGACAATTTCATCCGGAAGCATGTGTTTGCCCTTTTAAGATTATACTTTTTTTTGGCATAAGGTGAACAATTTGGCAATAGAATCAGGAAACGAGAGTGCGCGGTCAAGTTTCAAAGAGTAAAGGACAACTTTTGGATCTGATACATGCATTGGTGGTGTGAATAGAGGCAACTAATTATTAACTCCACGAGTCTCATAAAACTAATAACCATGTTCCACATGGTTATTAGGAAATGCGTTCTAATTGAGAGAATGAATCTCTCCAGCTCAGCTCTCATTACAAACCCTAGAAATGAACCCAAAAATACATTGTCAGGTCTATTGAAAGCGAATCTGCACAGCTCCACTCTCTCAATACAAACCTTGGGAATGAAACAAAATTCATTTTAGATGTCATTTTCCTTCTAATCAAAACCATGATAACTGAAAAGAATATAGCTAACAAGAGGATGTTTTGATGTGAGGACTGTCGCTACTTTTCTTAAATTTTCATCCTCAAATCTGATCCCAAAGGCAGTGGCATATTTTTGTTTGGGCAAAGTCTTGCTCGAAGTATTTTCTTTTTCAATGGAAAAAACAAGGGATGGCCATTGACATGACCTAGAGAAAGAGTAGTAATGTGATGGTGTCAGAATTTGTGCAGAAATAACCATGAACAGTGTTTTTAATTTTTTTTTCCCCTTCCTGACATTGGATGAAGGTCAGAGAAGGAAGGCGTTTTCAACCATTCTCACCGTCTGAGTGAGAATTTTCTAAAACAGAAATAAAAAATGGTAACGTACACCAAAAATGGAATCCATTTTTGCCATCATTTCAAAAATGAGAAACAAAAATTCTTATGAAAGAGGTCCTTAATTCCCGTTGAAAAGCTCCTTCCTTTTAGCTTTCATGAAGGCTTCTCGGATAGCTAGAGTTACTAGTATCGCGGGTAACTTAAGGCATCTTGTTTTTTCTTTTGAGTAGGTAGACTGCAGTCCCTAATTTGGCACCCCCTGCAGCAATTCCAAAAGATGAAATACAGATGTAACATATGCAGTGCAGCAATTTCGAGAGATGAAATACAGATATGTCTGCAAAAAATATGCCATATGAATCAAGAAAAGTTTGTTGTTTTTTTTTTAAATTTGCCATCCCCATCAAATCAAGTTTAAAGAATTTGTACATCTAATGTAGCACATGGACGTTATCATGCTAACTTGGCAAAACTGAATGCATTTGAATATTGGATGCTTAAATGTTAGGAATCTTGCGAGTTGATCCACACTTTAGAATTGTTTAATGACCTTTGATTAAGCCCCAGATGTATACAGTATGCTGCCTTCTTATATAAAGTAGACTCCGAACTCGATAGTTCATAACCTCTATCTATCAGCACCAAGATTATCCTTTCCTTACTAACACTACCATCAATCATTCATCAAAATGAAAACCTTCGGATCAGTTTCAACTGAAATGGAGATACAATCTCCAGCAAGCGAAGCATGGGCGCTCTATGGTGCGGTCGGTCTCACAGTTATAACTGTCCCTAAGTACTTAGCAGCCGTTGACATTGTCGAAGGTGATGGGGGAGAGGGAAGCATTGCCAAGTTGACTCCTCTATCAGGTATATCATTGAATTCATGTTGAGCCAGTCATACAGGTATTTAAAATATATATAGGTAAATTTATGTTGAGCCAGTCATACAGGTACTTGTACATCTCATTAATTAGTGACGACACTTCACATCACACATTTTTCTGAAGGCTGCCAAACATTCACTTTGTTGTATTACTAATGTCATCCACAAAGAGAAACTTTTTTGGACGATGTAGCCGTGGTGGCGTTGTAGATAGCATAGTCAAAACATTCCAAGATGATCGACTATGATTATTTTCGTCCAGAAGCTCCATGTGAAACTGAACTTAATGAATCTAGCTATATATGATTATTCCTTGTGAACTGTAACTTCATTGTCATTTGATGTGCATGATCAGGTTCTCCCTACTATGAGAAGTTTACCAAGGTTGATGACAAGCATATGGTGAAGGAAACTGAGATCACTGAAGGGGCATTTCTTGATTTGGGATTTACTCTGTACCGTATTCGCTTTGAGAATATACCAACCGGCAAACATACTTGTATCACCAGAACAACAATCGAGTGGGAGATCAAGGAGGAATATGTTGCCAATTCTACCAGGGTTTCTATCCTGCCGAGTATAAACATTGCCAATGATATCGAAGCCTATCTACTTGCGAACAAGAAATAAGATAAAGGCTTCGAATAGAATTGTTGTCAAAGATCATTTACTTACGACCAGATTCCAATCAATAAAGGCTGCTGTTTATGTTTCAGCCTTCAGGGTCGGTAGTTCCCCTTCTCTATGCCTTCTTCACAGCACTTTCTTAAGCTTTCTAGTTGAATAAGGCTTCTGCCTTCATCGCGTGTTTCTAATAAAGTTGTTCGATTGATGGCAAATTTTGTTGTTTTCGTTGAGATACTGTATCTAATCTTTGGTAATTTCTGTAGGAAGAACCTTCTTATATTCTAATATTATATCGTCATTCAAATATATGTACATATCTGTGTGCGTATATGTATGGAGAAACCTAACTTCCCCTCCCTATAAGTGAGATTTAGCCATCTCCCCAATGTTCTTGTACCATCTACCCTTAGTACAAACATATTAATTCATAAGGGAGTTTTTGGACTACCAAAACTCTATAGCCCTAATGGCTCCCTTTGTTTCTTCCCGGCCATCACCATCATCTGGAGATCCATCTCCACACCGCCACCGTCATCGTCCTCCTCATATTCTCTCTCTCTGTCCACTTGCAGTCATTCATGGCACCATCACCATCCGATCTTCGTCTCAAGCAACGTGATGGATCTTGTCGTCGGTGGATGGAGCACTTTCACGTTGCCGCCGTCATCCTTTTATCTCATCCAACTCATCTAGTTACTTAACATAGTATTAGAGTTCTGGTGTGACAAGGTATTGAGTTCGATTATCTTCTCTTCCATGTTTTGTTCCTTTATTATAACGAACTGTCGTGCACACGCGATGCGTGTGCGACTCACAAATTTATCAAACACATAAGTAATAAAAAAAATAAGTGAATTTTGACTCAAAGTCAATCTCAAAGAGGGCTTTAATTTTTACACATATAATCCAACTTTATTTACTAAAATTACTCCCGTCAAAGAAAACTTATTTATCTTATGACTGTTCTTGTTAATTAAGCTAGTGAATAAAGTGCGTGTGAAGTTTTAAAGACACGGGAAATATGGATGACGTGTGGAGTTATAAAAGCTCGATTAGCAACACACGCGTGGCATTAAGTCCAAGGCTATACCACTGGAGTGTTGTCGTGGACCAGCCTTACCATAAATAAACTTCCACCAAATTAGTTTCCGGTCACCTTCTCCTCTATGATAACTAAATGATTACCATGTGAAGAGAAAAATATTTCACTTTACCAACTTCAAATATATATATATATATAGAAAAAAGATAACATCTAGTGCACATCAGTGCTTTGTCACCAAACAACGGCCAGAGACCCATAAAGGGTTTCAAAGCGTCGCAGCAATGCCGCCGTGGCGATTCACCGACCGCACGACAGTGGCTGAGGACCACCAATTGACCACCTATCTCCGGAGCCACCACTTTCCCCATCACCACCACGGCCACCACCGTCGGACACTACCAGAAACAAAAACAAATGATCAGACCACCATGACCCACCACGAACCAATTAAAACACCGAACACCTAGCCCAAAAACTCTGAATACTCGCTACCGATGCCGGCCATTTATCATCATCCATAGCTAAACTCTTAGGCTTATTTCATTAGAACACTATCGCTTAACCAAATAGAGCGTTACCACTGGAGTCTTGAAAAAGCAAATTGGAGCAATTTAGTTGCAAATTTTCAATCGGCAATGGAGATTGAGGAAGGGAGGAAAATAGTTTGATAAGAAAGAAATGCAGTTACTAAATGCAGAGAGTGGGGGAGTCTACGAAGTAACTGAAGATGTGGAGAGTGGGTAATGAGGTACGTTACATTTATGTCCTCAAAATGGACACTTGTCGGCATTAGAGTGAGTTTCAGTGTAACACCAAAAGGGTGTTACACCAAAAGTGTTGTTTTCATTATAAGTAACGAGTCATCGTGGCACACGCGATGCGTGTGCAAAAATGAAATTAATAATACAAATTTTATTATATATAAAAAATTCTCATATACGTGTTTATTGTCATATTCAGTAAAATGAATCTTAAATAATAGAAAAATAAATTAGCTATATATGTCAAAAAATAAGTTAGCAAATTATTATTATCGTATCAAACTTGGCCTTTAATTTTTTTTTTTAACTATATATTCTGATGAATTTTAACTTGTAAAAATCTAAACATATTTTTGTAGATAATTACTTACAATTAAGATTTTTATTTTGTGTCATTTTTAAAAAAAATTCTTGAAATGCCACTTGTCATCATTGTAGGGTAGTAGTTATGTAACACTAAATCAAATTTTAGCTTAATAAGTAGTACGAGTCACCGTGGCACACGTGATGCTTGTGCAAAAATAAAGTTGATGATATCATTCTCTTTAAAAAATCAAGAATTACGTATAAATATTTACTGTCACATTCAATAATATGATTCTTAAACTTTAGTAAAATAAATTAGTCATGCGTGTGGCAAAATAAGTTAGCAAAATATTTTCATCTTATCAAACTTAGATTTGATTTTAACTACAGTTTTTTTTATTGAATTTGAAATTGTTAAAACCAAACATGTATAAAGATAAAGTTAACAATAGAGTATTTTTTAATATCAAGTTTAAACTTTTATAATTTACTTTAACTATACTTTTTTTTGATGAAATTTAAATTATAAAAAGTAAACATGTCTTTATAGGTAGTTATTTACCATTTAAGATTTATATTTTATATCATACTTTAGAAAATTTCTTGGAATACCACTTGTCACCATTCTAGATAGGTAGTTATGTAACACCAAAAAGGTGTTACACCACCAAATCACGTTTTCCCTTTATATATAGTATAGATATAGATAGATATAGCATTGTCGCTTACCAGGACTGGGTCAATGAGGACTGGGTCAATGATTTATGTTGTAACTGATCTGCATTTTCTTTCTTTTGCTTTTGTATTTTGTATGCTTGGTATATGTCTATGTACTCTCTGGCCCAATAGTTTACATGACAAGCATAGTCATGATGTCAAACTGGCTAATCTGTAAACTTAAACTTTATTTCAATGCAATTATCTTTCTACCAAAAAAAAGATAGATATAGAGTGCTAAAGTATGATATACACATTGTTAAACTCATTCTCTAACAACTTAAACTTTTAGAGCAACTAGCAACTTAATATCAACCTTGCTAAACAAATGGATGACATCCTCGTCACTTTTGTATCAATATGTCGGTTCATGTGAAAACGACAAAACAACAAAGCAAATGGCCACTTCACTACTGCACCATCCTCCCCTATTGTGGAAGCATCTGATCTTTCCCTCCCCTCCCTGGCTCAGGATGAAGATATGGAGATTTGGTCTCCTCATGAGATAAATCATCTCCCCCCTGATATGGATGCCCTCATAATTAATCACTTCGAGGAAGTGCAAACCGATATCCCTTTCTTTCCTGCTGAACACGAACAGCTTCTGGGTAACCTCGCATCGCCTATTTTGGCGCACCATGATCCAATACTTCATGATATTTTGGCAAAAGCTGAGTTGCTCCCTCATGCCATCTCCACCTCTTCCTCTAGTGCAAACACTCAGGCTGAAATTGCCAGTTCTCAAGCGGAAGAAGAAGAAACTCACCGGGCAGTTGATGTTTTCTCGTCGGAAATGGATTACGTCACTTCGCCGGCCATTGCAGCGGTTTGTGTTCCTCAGCTAGCCACGTCCACAACCTGGTCCCATGAACAGATAATTGCTCCTGTTCATGATTCTTCAAATATTCCCATGTCTGACACTCCCACGATAAGTACGTTGCAAGTAGAAGGAAATCTTTCCTCAAATCTTCCCAAATCTACAGATCTCCCACCTGCTGAAAATATCTCTCAAGCCAATCTGCTGATCTCCCACGTGGTGGGCTCACCGTCCACAAGGGAAGACCTCTTCTGTTCTTCTCACGAACTGGGCCACTCGGCTAATGGTCCCTCTCTTGGCCCTCTTGGCCCACTTGTCACAAACCTACCTATTTCTCGGCCCAACATCAATCTTGCAAAATTCACCTTTGGCCTTTCTGACTTTGGCCTATCTCTTCTGGCCCACCCCATAAACAAACATATCTTCACTCCTTCATGGCCTAGCCCACCAGGCCTTTCACCGCCCCAACCTGGTAACCTCCCAAATCCCCTCTCGCCGGCCCATTTCATAACCCCTCCACAGCTCTCTCTCTCGGCCACCCGAAGCCCACTTCCCTGCTCTCTTCCTGTAATCCCCTCCACTGAAACCCCTCTCCAGTCAAACTCCCCCAGCCTAAATTCTTCATCCTCTTCCCCACAACTCAACTTAAACAAACCATCATTCTGTCACCCCATTTCTCCTTTACTAACAACTCCTCTGTTTCTAAAAAGCCAAAAAGATTTGGTCCTCAACCTTTCTAAGACTGATGAACCTCTTAAATCACATTACCTGGAACGTGATCCGTATTGGCTAGCTATTCTCAGAAATTCCTCGACACCATCTCACTCTCAAGCTCCTAAGAACATATTCAGGGCCCCGGACTTTGAAGTCTCCAGTGACGGTACTGATAGACCGGAAGAACCAACACTTGAATTTTCTCTCATACCAAGCACTCAGACCACAAGTGGAACCATTTTCAAGGCACCTGAATTTGATATCTCCAGCACTGAAGCAGAACCTATGGATGAGCATTCAGCTGGGACAGGGAAAAAACGAGTCAACATGGTTGAAGACATGAAAGACTTGGAGGATGCTGGAAGGAAAAAGCTCAAACCACTTCTCCTGGCCAATCTTCCAAATCCGCCAGGTGACCCTCCTTACAACTCTGATGCACGATATGCTATTTCCTTCTGCCCTAGCATGCTTACTTTGTGTCTACTCAAGTATCTTTCTTTATTCATGCTGAGGAACAAAAGAAAATTCAGTTTTTTAGCTCAACTTGTCGACGACAACCATAGAATGCGCAAATCACAGAAAAAGAGAGCAGATTTTTCCCCCACCTGTGCAGAAACTCCTACCCGTTGTTCTGCTGCCTTTTACTCATCCCTTCTGAAAAAGCGTAAGCTCTGCTCTCCATATCCAATGCTCGCACTCTCGTCGAAATCGTTAGATCGTGAAATTTTGGATCTTTTCCTCCCTCCTAGTATCCCAAACAGCACGTTCTCGCTTAAAAGAAGTCTTGGCGTCAGAGACAATCCTTTCTTCCGAGTTTCGGGTGTTGCCCCTTCGCAACCCCTTCACCCTCAATGAAACATCTCTGTTGGAACTGTCGTGGTCTGGGTCAAGCCCGTACAGTTCGTACAGCTCTCAAATTTACTCGCGCCCATAAACCCCAATGCATTTTCCTTCTTGAAACTAAACAGCAACTCTCCTTGGTATCCAAAAAATTCCTGAAATTAGGATTCACCTCCTCTGCTGGTGTTGAACCATCCGGTATTCTGGGCTCAAAAGGCGGCCTCTGGGTTGGTTGGACCGATGATGTTAATGGGATTATTCTGTTTCAAAGCAAAAATCTCATTCTTATAGAATTTTCCAATAAGCTAGGCTCCTCCTGGATCTCTGGCTTTCTTTATGGCCATCCCAATTTATCTAAAAGGAAGCTTACCTGGGCACGTCTCTCGAACATTATCTCCACAATCTCTAAGCCTTTAATGCTTATTGGAGATTTCAATCAGGTCTTGTCTCTCTCTGACAAAACCGGCCCAAATTTTGCCTGTATTCCTGGCCATAATCTTTTGCAAGATTTTCTTACCATCAACCATCTGACGGATATCCACTGGGTAGGCCCCCCCTTCACTTGGACAAATAACCGTATTGGACAGTCTTGCACCTATGAACGTTTGGACAGATGCGTCGCAAATATACCTTGGCTTTCTCTTTTTCCTCATGCTCAGGTTAAAAATCTGGGCATTCAATCTTCCGACCATGCCCCTTTACTTCTAGACACTAATCCGTCTCAAGAATTCCTCCCCAGGCCTCATCGGTTTGAAATAATGTGGCTCAAACACCCTCAATGTGCATCTCTTATCAAACAAGCCTGGTCTATGGCTTGTGTCGAATCGCCTTTGTTCCAAATTGCTACCTGGGGCAAAAACATGATGAATATTTTACGTATTTGGAATAAACAATGTTTTGGCAATCTGGGGGCCCAAATTGAGGATGCTAGAAATCAGCTTCAACATTTTCAATGCCAACTACCAAATTCAGATGCACAGTTTTTGGATCAACAAGTAAGGAAAAAGCTGGACTGACTTTTAGACTGTGAAGAAACTTTCTGGGCCCAGAAATCTGCCATTCGTTGGCTTCAATTAGGAGATCAAAATACGAAATTTTTTCACACATCTACGATCATCCGGCGGCTCAGGAGTCATATTTCTTCTCTCATAGATGATCATGGCATTACTCATTCCTCTCACACTGCCATAGCCAGCTGTCTTCTGACTCACTTTAAAACTGTCTTCTGTCCTCCTCTAAACCCTTTGTGGCACTCATCCACTCTTGATAGTGTATCGAATCTTACCTCCCATCTTCTTCCTAATCAAATAGATTGGCTTAGTAAACCTTTCACTGGCCTCGAAGTCAAGACTGCTCTTTTTGATATGAAACCTGACAAAACTCCCGGACCCGATGGAATACCAGCCATAGTTTATCAAAAATACTGGGATTTTTTGGACAAACCAGTCACCCGAGCCGTTCTCTCCTTCCTCCGGTCAGGCCATATCCTTCGCGAAACCAACAAAGCCTACATTATCCTTCTGCCAAAATGCTCATCGCCGGTGTCCCCCGGTGACTTTAGACCTATTTCCTTGTGCAACACCATATACAAAATCATAGCCAAAACTATAGCCAATCGTATCAAACCTTTCCTCCCTCACCTTATATCCGAATTTCAAAATGCTTTTGTGGGAGGGCGGCAGATTAGTGACAATATAATCATTGCGCAAGAGCTATCCAACAAAATCAGAACATCCAAAGGTCAAAAGCAAATTCTGGGAGCCTTCAAAATGGACATGAGTAAAGCCTTCGATCGAGTGAATTGGAAATTCTTGGAAGCAGTCTTACAGAAATTTCGATTTCCTCCTCATATTATTCAACTTATCATGGAATGTGTCACAAGTGTTTCTTATGAGATTCTGCTGAATGGATCACCCTCAGAAAGATTTCAACCATGCTGTGGTCTACGGCAAGGTGATCCATTGTCGCCGTATTTATTTATTCTATGTGCTGAGGTTCTATCCGCATCCTTGATGAGAGCACAAGATTCCGGTTTAATTCCCGGCATCAAAGCAGGTATCCGGAGTCCACCTATAAATCATCTTTTCTTTGCAGATGATGCCATGCTATTCACCACAATTACCCCTGCATCATGTCAACATCTGAGTACGATTCTTCTTAATTATTGCACGGCTTCGGGACAACAAATCAATCTTGCAAAATCTTCTGTCACGCTAAGTCCTACTGCCACCTCTGTGGATTCTTCTTTAATTGCTCATTGGCTCGGACTCCAAACAACTAGTAACTTTGGACAGTACCTCGGCAGCTCACTTGATATTGTTTGCAATCGGAAATTATTCTTTCGAGATCTAGTCACCAAAATTCAAAACAGATGTGCTGGTTGGAAAGGTTGTCTTCTTAACAAAGCTGGTCGGGCCACCCTTATTACTTCTGTGCTTACTTCTCTCCTTACATACCATATGCAAGTTTTTCTCCTCCCAAAATATGTTTGTAGAGCAATTACCTCGATTCTTGGTAGATTTTGGTGGTCAGGTGACGAAAACAAGAAGGGTATCCACTGGATTAATTGGCATACTCTTTGCGCTCCTAAACTGATGGGAGGCCTCGGGTTTAAGGACATTGCATCTTTTAATTTAGCACTTTTGGGAAAAACAAGCTGGAGAATTTGGACCGAGCCTGAAGGATTGATGGCCCGCATTTTATTAGGAAAATACTGTACAAGATCTAGTTTCCTATCTAGCCCCAATCGAGGAAATTTCTCTTGGGCCTGGCGGAGTATTGTAGCTGGCAGGCATATCCTTCTATGTGGTCTCCGCTGGCAAGTTGGCACTGGAACTCAAATTTCTATTTGGAAAGATCATTGGATTCCCAACTGTGCAATCAGGCCCCATTACGATGGCTCTGATTCATCCGTCTCATCTGGATCAGTCAATACACTCATCTCTAATGGTGCTTGGAACAGCAACCTTATATCTCAACTGTTTGCCCCTGACATTGCACACCGCATATGTGCTATTCATCTTTCTCCTCATCTCGTTGCGGATCAGCAGTTCTGGCAGTATGCTCCCTCTGGTATTTACTCAGTCAAATCAGCCTACCCTATGATCTACCAAATGAAAATGGAAAATTTACAAAACCTTGGCCCTCTCGTCACCCTTCCAATTCCAGGTCAAAAATTCTGGAAGTTTGTCTGGTCATTAAACGTACCACCGAAGATGAAATTTCTCCTATGGCAAATCTTATGGGATCGTCTTCCTCTGCACTCAAACCTTAGACGACTTAATATCACCACCACAGACTCATGCCCACTATGTCTTAATGCATCCGAAACTCTTGATCATCTCTTTCTAACGTGCCCAAAGATTCGATCTGTTTGGTTTGGTGGCCCTGCTGGGCTTAAGACCGATGCAATTATTTGTCCTTTCAAAGAATGGCTCATCGCCTGGCTTCATAAACCTAAACCCTCAAGCACATACTTAAACCACTCTATTGACATTATTTCTACGATTTGGGGTATATGGATACATAGAAATCACCTCATCTTTCGCCAATCCATTTTTAACCCGCACCTTGTTATTCTGTTCGTCAAAAAATCTCTCCCTTCAAATTAAATCTGCTTTCTCTAAACCTTTTTGTCATTCTAGCCCAGAGAATTCCTTTCACAAACCCAACACTAGGTTTCCTTTTATTCTTCAAAATTCTATCTCAACCTGTGACTGCCTTAACAAAAAACCCATTCTTCTGTTCTTAGCTGTTTGCTTCAACTCTGCAAATCTTAAAACTGGAATTGGGATTTCTTGTGCCAATCACCTTCGCATACGGTGTGGCTCAGCTGCCATTTCAACTACTGCCTCTGATCATTCAGCAGCCCTTGCTAAAGGAGTCTTAACCTTGGTTACATGGGCAAAAAAACAAAACTTTTTGCATATCGTTATTCTTACTAATTCTCTTGCTATAGTCTCGCAGATGTCGGATACTGAAGATATTCCTGATCAAGTGACACCGATATTATATGATGCTTGTTTTGGCATAGCTGATATGCACTTTTGTAGTATTAACAAAGCCACATCCTTGCAACTTAAAGAGGCGAGATCCCTAGCAGCTTTTGCATGTCATGCCAGAATCTCCGTTTATCAGGACTGGGTACACAGGGTTTTGCTGCAATGAGCTCTCTCTCTCTTTATCTTCATCCTTCGGTTATTATGTATTTCGTTTGTAGTTTGTTTGTTTCTTTCCCTCGGTGTCGCTTGTTTCTTTAGGTTTTTAATGGTTTCTCGTCATGTTTGTCTGTAAAGCCTTAACGGCTGCAACTGTGTAAGTTTGTTTCTCTTTATCAATGCTATTCTCATGATTATTAAAAAAAAAAAAAAAAACAAAGCAAATGGCAAAATGTTTTTAACTACCATTGTCAGACATACAGAACAATATACACCAGTAAAAACAATGAACTGGAACCAATAAAGATGTTATGTGATATACACATACAGAACCTCATACATTCATGATATGTTTTTTTTTTCTAGCGCCCTAGAAGCGATCCTGCTCTTACTTTCAGTACTAAACACCTTGTCTTTAAGTTGGATACAAACAGTAGTAGCGTGATCTATTGACGTCTAACCCCAATTATGCCTCAGCATAGCAGATTAGTTTTGGAAACTGATAATCTACTCCAGCTCCGTCAATAAAGTTCCAAAAAGTGTCCTTAAACGACATTAAAGAGTACAGAGTAAAAAGTTTTAGCAACAAAAATGAAGTTTAAGTGATAAAAAGTGTAATGCGGTTATCAATTACCTATTTTTATTTTCTCCTCAAGTTTAGGTGTTTTTCTTTCGAGTCTTGTAGGTAGTTATCAGCGAGGTGATTGCTAGCTTTCAGCCTTTCTGCTTGTAATTGCAAGAAAGTTTATGTACCCAAGGAAGCTATGTCTACAGATTATTATTATAGACAATAATAAATTTCATTTGAGAGGTCATGACGCTCCTTCATTAGTCTAGCAGAGGGTTTTTCCCGTATCAGAATGTGAACACAAGAAAGTAATATCAAAGCATTAATCATGCGATTGAAAGTGGGATAAGGCCTCTTAGCGATAAAATAATGCGACTAAATTAAAGTGTTTTATCCTTGTTATTAAAATTCGTACCGAGTATATATTAACGCAAACAGTATTTTGCGGCACTATTATATTAGGATCCTGATTTTGGTGGAAAACAAAATAAAAATTTGTTAAGTGTCAACTCTTTGAAACTTGTTCCTTTCTGTCACTTCGCATCCATATGGTAGGCAAGGGGTTTTATAAGGGACTTGTATGAAAGAGACACCAGTACTACAATTATTTATCTCATTAACTAGTATGGAGTTGCAGTTCTAGCACTTTCTTAACGAATACTAGGTCAAAGATATTATACCAAAACATTTGTGTAAGTTGAATAACATTTGAATTCCGTATGAAAGTGCGTGCATTGGTTAAATTTGAAGTTCATACATACGGGTAGAACAATTTTATCTGACACCATATGGTTGCACTTTTACAGTAACTAGTTAGACCGCCACGAGCTAGGGGTGTGGGTGTTACAAAATATTATTTATGCAAAAACTGCAATCTAGAGCATTATGTTATCCAATTTTAAGAGATTAAGAATATGTCCTTTTTTACATACTATCCTAATTAAGCGGATGTAAAGTGAGCATCAGACTATGATCTTCAACCATCTGAACATATTAACAAAAGTACAAGAAACTTTGGATCACGTTTTTTACCCCAAAAATGAAGTTTGCAAAAATCTATTACTAACTTAAGGGATTTTATGAAGGATTTATCCAATACTATAATAGTAACTAATGTGAAGTTGCAGTTCCTAGCACATTGTAAGCGAAGATTAGGTCAAATATATTATACCAAACATTTAAGTAAGTTGAATAACATGTGAACAAAAATGTTATCAATTGAGGTAATTATGACATGTATGCATGGGTTAATAAGAAGTCCATACCCACGGGTAGAAGTAGACAATTGTATCCAACAGCGCGCATATGTTTGTTCTTTTATGATAACTAGTTGTGATGCACGTGCGTTGCACGTGGGTTGTTTTCTATATAGTGATCAATATTACTTTTGTGATATTTGTTTTCTACATAGTGATCAATATTACTTTTGTGATATTGCTTTTCACAAAATATTTAGTTATATTTTCAACGTATTAATTAATGGAGGAAAAGAGAATGGAGACCGGAGGAGAAAGAAGTCATTAGTCTAATAAATTTGATAAATCAAGTAGTTTGTTTCAATTATAACTTTCCTTTTTTTTTATCTCTCTTATTTAAAAGTACGTCAATAATAAAATATCAATTCATACACTATACTATTTGATTTCTAAATAGAAACCCCCATATAGAGAACACTATAATTTGCATTGATATAATGGTTACGAAATATGTGTATTTGAAGGCCATTTTGACACATCCAATTTTAGAGTCGTTTTATATATTTATGGTATAATTATATAAAACGATTCATAGAAAGTAAAGGAACCAATGAAACCCAGTACGAATAGATTTCATCAAAAAGATATAGTAATATACATGCATAGAATTATAGCAAATGTTGGCTACATATATTGATACAACCACCATTAGGGGTATAGAGATCATCTAATAAAAATTTGATTATCACACAACACCTTTTTATAGCCGGCATTACTCTTTTGTTGCTCAAAGTTTAAGTACCCTTTATTTTAGAGCCAACAATCAACAGTAAAGCATATTCATCTAGTAATCCATATTCTGTCAATGATAGACTTGGCAAAAATTTGAAACCTCATTAACTTACCTTATTAATCTAATGAAAAATGACATCGCCCATTTATCCACAAAACAATTAACATGAGGAATGATTCTTAGGAATAGAATCAACCTTCACAAATTTAACAAGTCGACATCAATTTTGGACATCATACTATCTTGTGAAAGGCATGTAGTATCAACTACACTTTAAACTCAAATCAAAATTTGTTTGTAACTCTAGTACAAAAGTTTCTCCGATGCCATCCTTGTCATTGATATTTGAAGTTGTAGCCAAGGCCAGCTGGGATGAAGTTTTTGAGTCGTAAGTACTTCAGTATCAACTTTATCTTCCACCCCATCTTTGAGTTAAGACTCAAACTCTTGTATAAATCTGCCGATTGGCATACAAGAAATTGGCATAGTTTGGAGTGCACCAGCACATACCCTCTTTCCCCCTCCAAATGTCGTCATCTTGTACAGATCCACGCTGTCATTATTCTAGTCAAGAAATCTCTCAGACCTCCACTCTTCAAGATGCTCCCTCACTTTTGTCATCCATGGTACATCCGTATATGTTTAAGCGATCTACACAAATCAATGTAGCAACTCCATAGGTAAAGTGTTAAACTGGCCGGAGAAAGTAAGAAAAAATGGGGAAAAGGTAGCAAATTAAGAAGGGAAAAAGTACAAACTCATTTCCAGCAGGAATATGGTATCCAACTAACTCTGTGTCTTCGTGCACATATCATAGAGGAATTACTGGAGCAGGACTATACTTTCTTAAATTTTCTTGGAAAGAAGCTGACATGAGCATGATGGATGTAACAATCAAAAGACAACTACTACAATTTGACTACCCTCCGCAAGTTCCTTGAAACGCCAATATACAAATTTTCTTACGGTGGTTAAGGAACGAGATAAGGTCATTGTATTTAAGTCACTCTATAGCACCAACACCCTTTTACCAACATATAAATGGTGACATATATGGAGGCTTCTGTAAAACAGAAATCCCAAGCATTGAAATGGAAAACAACTTTCAATAACCCTTCACAGATTAACAATATGATTTATTGATCTTAATTAAGTACTTTCTAGCTTAAACCATGTTATTCTCGGTCTATTTTTCATGACATGCATATGCAATGTCAGACTGAAAATGTCAAAAATGATGAAAGAAAAAAAAAACACCTGGGTACCGGCACATAAAGTAGCCTCAAAACGTTGATGAAGACAGTAGTAGATAGCAACTTGTATACCTTTCGACCTGAGGAATGCTCCGGTCACTGCATCGACAACTTCTGTGGAACCTGTCCCAACCAGTGAACGACGGTCATGGTCTCTGATGTCAAGTCGAAGTAAGGAATGGATTCGGAAAACATGGAGTGGGAATACAATAGGCATTTTCGTTGACAGAAACTACTTCATGAGCATCGATTAATGAACAAAGAGCCCTACAGGATTTGCAAGGAATGGATTCGGAAAACATGGAGTGGGAATACAATAGGCATTTTCGTTGACAGAAACTACTTCATGAGCATCGATTAATGAACAAAGAGCCCTACAGGATTTGCAAGCAGCACGCAACAAGTTGGATGAACCGGATATGAGGCTTGATCGATAAGTTACTAAGCACAAACATAAGAGATCTGCTAGACCTGTTGTTCTAGCGTGCTCCAAATTTTTTTTTGGGAGTTTAATTTTCAGGAGCCGAACTTACTGCAGGTGCTTTGAGACCCTGTGCCATTTGAGATATAATAGCAGTAATGCAAGCGCCGGACTCATACATAACTTTTCCAGATGCATCGTTTGTGTAACCAACAACCTAGAGGTTCCATTACATAAAAGCAGAAACCGAGTTCAAATACTGCTAAAAAGGATAATAAATTTTCATGTCATCATCACACTTGTGAGTACAACTCCACCAAGCCAACCCAGTGCCCGAAGTATGAGCTACCACTAACTCTGCAGTTATCTAGTAGCTGCTTAAAACTGAAAAGCTCTGCACATAATATAGCAATCATGAATCAGAATTAGCTGCAAAGTTTGCAAAAATCATGTTTGTTAACAGTAATTGACGAAGTCATCCAAAGTTTGTATTCCAGAAAATATAAGTTTCTTCTGGTAAAATAATAAAAACTCCAAAAACAGAGTACCTAGAAGAAGAAAATCAAACCAAAGAAAAATATTCTTGAAGAACAGTGGACATATACCTTCGCCATTAATTCATAACCATCAGATGTTTTGATGTGGACCACGGTAGCAGTAAAGCCAAGAAGTTCACATTATATTTCATCATGTAACCCAGCAGAACTAATAGCACCAGCAGCTAGCAAGTTTGAAAGAATTCTCAATGATTGGTTCGAACTCACCACATCTTGATCCCTATACAAAATAATTAATGATTAATAGGTGCCTGAAAAATCAAATTCTAAATAATAGACGAAGTACGAAGAAAATGTAGAAGGCATCTTAGTGACTATGATGAGGCGGAGCTACCAGGAAAGTAACAGAGATGAGCCTTAATCTACAAATGCTTCAGTGTATATGTAATTTTTCAAGCATAGGTCCGTTGAGAGCTAATTAAAAAAAGAAATGGTTCTCTATCATTTCTGTGTGCTTAATTTGTCCCCTGAGGTAATTACTACAATTGAAACAGAATGAAGTGGTCACCACCCACACAATTGAAAGATAAAAAGGAACCTTGATATGCCACAAAACATACAAAATTTATTGAACATAACACAAGATTCTAATTAGGCACTTACACCAAAATGGCTTGGTGAACATGCTTTAATGCTATGTAAATGTAAGAACCGGGACTCCATTAATTGTTTCAATTTACCTGCATGAATCTTGGGGCCCTTTACACCACTTTTTTAGTGGTAGCAGAATAACTGATAGTGCTTCATTATCTTTACCAATAATCTTTGCACCCTTAATTGTGCAGGAGTTATTTCCAATAAATCCAACTCCTGGCAACCTGAATAGTGCAACATATGGTCAATACCAATTACCTTGGATACTAATTCAGCAAAACATGCAAAAATAATGTAACCACCTTTTTAAGTGTGTGCACGCACGCTTGCATGCATGCCTATAGTAAAACATGAAGAAGAAAGACTTCCAAATGGGGCTTGATCAAAATACATTGGATTTTATTCAAATCGTACCAAAAAAATCAAACTCAAGACAAGCAGGAAAAGAAATGCACACTACATGAATGGAAGAAAATAAGGTAAACGTCAATAAAACTCTTGAAGTAAAATGATATTCAATTTTCAGTTTGCAACGAGATAGCAGTAACTAATAATCTCGTGTTCAAACCATAGGTCGCACTTGATAGTAAAAAGGAATTCAGCAGCCTTACTCAACAACCGCGGCGATGTCCTTCAAAAACACATGCAATGTATGTCGCTAGAGAACCAATACATGGAAAATGTTGCAAGGAGGTGGAATAGGTAGAAAGGCTACACTGTGGGCAGACAAACAAACATATCATCACGTGTTATTTAATGCTTAAACCAAACCCCTCAGATCGATGCGTGTGCCTTTCTCCGCCCAAGTCCAATCACTGCCAATATCTCATGCTAGAGAACTCCTTGGTTCAAATTGTAACAAGGTATAAGCAAGAAATAGGAATAGGAAAAAAGGCTAATCCCTGAGGCATAAATGTAAGCAAGTGGTGTAGTATCTTAGTTACCGCATGCCAAAGGAAGGAGCATCAAAGCAATACACGGAAAGCAATAAAAGTATCTAAGCACAAGAGGGTCCCTATAAGGAGACTCCTTTTTTTTTTCATTTGCTACAGAGCCCGTCTTTTTTTTTGGCTCGATAAGGAGCTTCTTTGAATGTGAGTTCTCCTCTTTACTTAAGGGAAAAAAAGAGAAATACTCTTTCTTGCTTAACCTCACCTTTCTTCTTCTTTGTATAGCTGCTCTGCATAAATTTTTCAGTCCCAAGTTAGGCATTTCCTTTTAGCATAATTGAATAGCTTCTGAAATGGAATCCCATAAATGGATGTTGTAATCACCCTATGTGATATGTAATTCATGACGCCTAAATTCTCTTACCACACCACATAGAATCACCCATATCTAAAGAGACGTAATGCTTATGCAGAAAATTCTCAAAAACTCCTAAAAAGATTAAAAACTACTTGATGGCTGATTTGAGAGGAGTTGATCGGTCAATTCTAACATTTTCATCTTCACAAATTCATCGCAGGACCTAGGACCCATATTCTTTTCTCTGCTGGGAGGGCTAGAAAAGGAAATTAAAAATATTTTAAGTAACGAAAGTGAATGTCTCAAACAAAACAACTTCATTATCGTCTACAGCTTTCAACTCTCAATCCGTAAAATACATTTTGAAAATGGTTTCCATCAGCGCAACATAACAATAAATGGTTGCTAACCTAATAAGATGCTGAAACTGGTGAAGGGCTATCATGGTGACATCATAAATTGATGATCCGGCCACCTGCAAGCACCAACCAATATGTCTTCTACAAATTCACTCCGCCCTATAAAAATGAACTTCGATAAGGTCACCTCGTAACAGTTGTAAACTTCTATTTAGCACAGGTTAACTACTTCCGAGCATACTTCCCAATACATTTACAGAATATGATTTCTCTAGTGAGAGCCTTTCGAAGTTTGAAACTTATGGAGCAAATCTGACTGGAGCTTTTGCTTCTCTGCCTCCAGAAATTTCATATCTAGTTTTTTACCTGCTTGCGTCCAGACTAATTCTCTCTTATTGCTCTTCTACTGGTTAACTCACAATTTGCAACACAAACACACTCATTGGAGACTCGTGTTTTTTAACTTTGTTCTCTGATGCGGCCTTTTCAAAGGTACTGGATGGCAAAAATCTAAGGTCAAACTTCCAAGTTTCATCTTTTATTAGCTAAGGTAAAGAAGAGCATCATGAATGCAAAGCATCCTCATGTATAAACCAAATACCTTGTCAACCGAGAAGATAAGTTTCAGTAAAAGAGAACAGTTAAGGTAAAGGAGAGCATCATGAATGCAAACTATCCTCATGTAAAACCCAAATAGTGTGTCAACTGAGAAGATTAGTCTCAGTAAAAGAGAAAATTACATACAATCCTAGTCATGGCATGATTACCTTGCATTACTTTTTTGTCGGCAGTTGTTCAAAGCGATGCCAAAAGAAAGAGAAAAGGTATGTTGGTTTTGAAATGGAGGCATACCTTTGGTCAAGTGCTTGGATATTCAAAGCAAGCTGCGAAACCAGTAGTGGCCAGTGTGCTTGCTTTTCCAAAGTTTCTGAGAATGGCTATTATCTGATACAATTACAAGAAAATCATATGGCACATGTGGATGTGTACGCACTCACACAGTGGCTATGAACATTTTCAATCCAAAATGGCACCATTTTCTTTATAAAGCAGTCAATCCAAGCATTTTTAGCTATAGAATAACTCTCTGCATAGAAATCACATAAACCTCCAAAAATGTTTGGGATAAATGTAATAAATAGCTTTAGGCATAACAAAATCTGAGGCTTAAGTAAGTCAAATGACCGTTTGGCAAGGTATCCCATTCCTTCGAGTCTGCAATTTCCTAATAAATTATCTAGAATGATATGTAAAATAAGGATTTGGATGCAGCAAAGATGCCGAACGAAAAAAGCATAGAAAGTATAAATGCAGCAAAGATGCTGAAGACACCACCAGAGACATATTGTTCTCCAGCTGTGATGCCTAGGCTTCCAAACACACCGCTCAGCCCATAAATAGAATGTCCTGTGTAAGCGGGATAGACAAATATGGCTTACAAAGAAAGTTACTTTCTCCTATCAAACTATTGCCAAATCTCAAACTAAAGTACTGGGCACTGATCATCACCGGTATGAACATCCAATAGCAAGAGCAGAGAAAGATTCCCCTAGTCTTTCTAATTCTGTGAAGTGAAAGCCATATGTGGTCAAGTTATAAAGCGATTGTTTTGATAGCGGTTTGTTGATTTTTACAGTCATAAGTTTAAAATATCACTGCTTATGATAAATAAGGCTAAACAATCTCGAAACCATTTTCTTTTCTTTCGTTCTTTGTTTTAACTCGTGCTTTTAAAGTAGCAATGACAATCGCAGGTTGATAAATATCTAGTCTACGGACACTTTTCTTAGTTTCTAAAGCCTCTTGTGAGTTTCTATAAGCTACCTTCCACCATTTCCTTAGCAGTTACAAGATTCTCGATGTTTTACAACTTCGTCATTACGAAATCTAGGAGAAAATCATAAGCTGCTGATTCTGCGATAGTTCAAATAATCTCCGGCGAAATAATCTTAAGTAGTCTCGTATAAAATTAAAAAAATATATGCATCAAGAAAAGTAACTTGTAAAACGACAAAATTTAAACAAGAGTAGACTTGAAGCCCAAATCAGCCAACAATAATTGAGAATGCAATTCGCATATATACTTAGTTGGATCTATTTCATACCAAGAAACCAGGTTCACGCCACTGTCAGCCGACTTATGAGGACCTGCAATATCAAACATCTATGTTCATCACGAAATTAAGGCACCCAAAAAGTTTAAATGGCATTAACTTCTTTTTCTTTGTAGGTCATGACCGTGTAAGTTTGCAAAATCTTGTTATACGTATTAACATGTACTCTCAGAAGCAAGTACTCATACAATTCTAATAGAAGTTCTTTTAACTTCTCACCTACAGGTAACTTGCACTTGACAGCATATAATTATCCAATACATGGCATATCTTATTAGTGGGGCCAGCATCCAAACATAATCTAGGATTTTAGATCACCTAGTTCCTTTTGGGACAGACAATGACGAAGGGAACTAAGTGGCCTGACATTTTGTTCGCTCTAACATGTCAAGTGAGAGGTATTTGAGCTAGCTATTCGTTCAGGAGTAAACAAATGTTAGAACTTATTCTAATTGAAAAAGGTAACTTTATGCAGTGTAGTTACTTTTTCAAGGTCTCCAAGACCAACAGCGAATGCCAACTATCTTGTTCACACCTCCCTCCTCCTCGCAAGCTGGCGCAAGCCTATGGCAGCAAGGCTAAGTCAAAGCGGTGCTCCATAAAATCTGCATTAATGACTATTTCCACGAACATATAAGCTATGTTCTATGTCCTTTCAAATTTACTATCTCATAACCTGCATTGCGTCAGGGAGGTAACCTTATAACTGATATAATTAGGGGAGCGTAATCCATTAAGGACAACAATAATTATGAATTGCCAGTTGCAGTCTTTTATGTAAATAGATGTTGTATGCAAGCAGAGCAAGAATTATAAGGAAGGTTATCAATTAAATTGAGGAATCATAAAATTATGTGTACCAACCTTAGAATACACACCAGCTCATAGTTTTTTCCAGCTCTCCTGCAACTGCATATAATCATTTAAAGAGATTTCTCAGCTTTTTGAAATCTGTCAACAAAGATGCTACAGTAGAAGAAAATCCATGATGCCATGTACCATTGCGTTCCTCTGCGCAGCTGTGTCTGCTTGTTTCTTTTTGGCCTTAATTAAGCTATTAAATTGTCGAAATAGGCGTCACTAACAAGTGGACAAGGTTCTCGTGATTACAAAACCATGAAACAATACGTTTTAATATCCTTTCATTCAATAGCTTTCCTTACTGAACCATTATAGGGAAGATTTTTGCAATTACACAAGTTTTGCCAAGAGTAACATGTTGGTTGGCAGAAGCATGTCAGATAAGCATCCAAATGAGGAATTGCTTTTAACAAGAGAGTACTGTAAGTCGCACGCCACACCAATTCACAGGCTGTTAAATTCATGGCCTGACTGTGAATAGCATGATAAATAGCTTATTGGAGATTGTTACTCCCTATTACGGTAATTTAAAAGGTTTTGTTTCCTCCGACGCATCCACCTCTCTCCCACAAGTATCTAGCCATGGTGCCAGAATTGAGCCCCACTCACCATTGGCCAATAAGACATTATACAATATCATTCTCTATATACCTACCACTCAATGGGCTGATACTATAAGTTGCAAGCCATTTTTTCACGCGGTGCCTAAAAGCCATATTGAAGGCCAACTCTCACAACCACCAAGCATGATGCCATTAATCACCAACTATAAGAGTAACCACAGAAGTATGGTAATGTAACTATATCTTTTCTGGATTATGCAACAGGAATGTTTTAATGATAACAAGTATGTAGGTATCGGATATGGACGTGCCAGGTATGATGAAAATGATCAAGTTTAGATTTTAAAAAGCTGGATGGAACTGGAGATTTACCGACTAATAGAAAAAAGGCACCAAATTCTTACGGCTGAAATTCATGTTGCATGACACTTGTTTCCAGATTTTATGGTAAAAGTTACAATCAGCTGCAAATCGAACCAGAGCTCTTCCATCTACATAAATTGGTTCAAACATTTCCAGATGTTGCAAGTGCAAGTTAAAGAGAAGGAAAAGACCAAGTAGCATTGACAGTCTCATGTTTCCTAATCAACACATTTCAAAGCAAACCTCAATGCGAAGCAGTAGAAGAAAATTCAGCACAAAAACTAACCAAGATGCCTTCTGCAAATTCAATCTGCCCTCTAGAAATTAACTTTGGCAAGATCACCTCATTACAATTGTAAACTGCTATAAAAAGCCCAAGGCCACAAGCTTTAGACCAACATGGAAGGTAGATGCCTGTAGTGGGAAAGCTTTGTTGGATGGGAGAGAGAGACTGGTTTTTTATTCTTTTGGCAGAGTATTAGTTGTGGTGTACATGCATTGTATGTAGGTAATTACTCTGTGGTGGTCAATATTTCTTAAAAAGGTAGAGATTCACCTTCGTAGCATAGAAATAATTGATCAATTGTAGTGGAAAAAGAAACCTTATGGGTGATTTAAATTGGTGCTCAAAAGATATAGAAGAATCCAAACCAGAAAGAGTGGCAAAGAAGATCATTTTTCCAACACTTATTCCGTTAGTGAATACATGCACATAGTGTCGAAAGCCGATTATACAATTCGAAAAACATAAACCATAGAATCTCTCCTTCACGTTATATACTGAAAACATTATTCTAGATGATAACTTGGACCCAACCTGCAAAGAGCTCAAATTGACTTCAAAGTTTGCCTTCAAAAAGGCACTTTGCCATCTTGCTTGCCTGGCCAGTTAAGTAGTTTTAGGACATGTTAACTTGCACTAAACTTTTATAACTCTAGGAATCTCCAACAATGTTCCCATGGAAACTGGAGAGCTTGGCAAAACAAAGGCATGTTAGATTGACAAAACGTCTTTCACCACAATATTTTTTTATGCTACTTTGGGCATCAAACCCGCTTGCTCAACTGAACATATTTCAGTCTCCTCATTCTTATATTATTTATAAGACTAAGAATTCAAAATACTGTAGCAACAATAAACTTTTCTTGTACAATTCCTCTCTCTTTCTATAATGTCCACTATCTTCAATGGACACATTCACTTTTCATATCCTCAAAGTGACACATTAACTTCTCATGTCCTGCCATATCACAATCTGTTGTATTCTCCAAAGTTGTCTGCTTCTTTTACATCAAAAATGCTATGACGCCAGCAAAAGATTGAGTTTAACAACACCTTAAAGATATGGGATTGATGTCTTAGCACTTTAACTTTGCCACTTCAATAAACTTGCTCGATCTAGCCTGATGCTCATCTAATGAGACTTATTTACTTAAAACCAAAGGGTTCCCAGTCCACGAGTTAATTCCTCGATTTGAGGGGTCAATGCGCCCTATGTATACTGCACTTTCGCATGCTATCAGTGCTGATTTCTTCACGCACTTTTGAATACTCTGTAAGCATACGACTTTAAGCTGCACAATGTGCTGAGCGGGCATGAAGAAAACACATGGTTACATGTGGAATTTAAGGGATGTATTCTCTCAATCAAACTACCAAAGACCACGTTGGATGCAATTAATTGTGGAAACCACCTATACTTTCTAAGATCACCTACTTTTTAACTTAATTCTCTCTTACCAACCCACTGCCTGGCCTGTCATTGTAGTTTTCGGGATATGTTAACTTGCACTAAACTTTAATTCCTCTAAGAATCTCCAATAATGTTCCCATACAGATTTCATGTGGCGCCGCTATCTTCTAAAAATGTTGCTCCCACATTTCATAAGTCAAGTACTCCTTATTAGTCATTCATTCGTCACCCATGACTCCTTTCAATCGCAGGCACACCGCCACAGTCTACAGCAAAGCTAATCCCACTGTATATTGTAAAAGTGGCCTATACCCTTTTTGGCTCTTATTACCGAAGATTAAAATTGAGTATGTCCACCATATGCTGGAAGATGACATTCTGCAGTAGCTCTAAGATGTAGCCCTTGAAAGCCCACCATTAGGTACATAATGTAGATGGAAACACCAACCAGAATGTCTGTGCGCATAAATCAAAATCATAGATTTAAAGTACGTACATGTGCGTATATGTGAATCGTAATCATAGGCTGTATCTGAGGGCGGTGATCGAAGAGGAAGCAATACCATGTACATTAGATTGATCCGACACGTCATAGATAAACATCAGAGAACTGAATGCATGTCTCGAAGAATCAAAAGTGAACCAAATACAATTCTGTTAAATCAAAGACTAACCTGTAGATGCAGATGAATTGTGGAATACCAATCTGCAGATGACTTTCAGTTTGACCTCCGATTCACCATTTAGCAGTTTGGTATTTCTTCTGGTGGTGTTCACAAAAGATATGGGTTGTAGATGAATTCTTGAAGTACCAATCTGTAGATGACCTGCGATTGCTGTTTCAGAGCCTGGTATTTCTTATGTAAGGATGGTTTTTCAAATGTCCGTGTTGAGAGCAGGCTGTCTATGAGAAGTGAGATCGATTGTTGTAAGAGGAGCAGGCGTTTGTTTATGGTGCCGTTTGGAGTCGACATGCCTTTGACCAATTAATACGATTCGAATCCACTCTTAACACAGCTCTTGGCATGCCATTGCTATCTTCTCCATTCCATATTAAACATCAGACTTTATAGGCGTTTCCTTGGCCAGAGAAATTTACACCGGCATTTTGCCAAACACCTAAAGGAATCTTCATGCATTAATCCTCAAAACCAAGACTAATTAGAAAATCCCCGAGCACTGGATAAGACAGTTTGAAAATGGTACCTAAATCCTTTTTTTCCTATGCAAATCTTCCGAACAAAAAAAAATCAGCAAATTCCCGGTTTTTTCTCCACCCAAGGCATTATGGAAAAAAAACATTTCCTAAGCCGTTGTAATTTTTCGCATGGTTTTCGAATCTTCTTTTTACTACGTCGATCCTAAGAATCAAAAGTAATTAGCAAATCCCCTGGGAGTACTGGGTAAGAAAGTTTGGCAATTTGGAACCAATAAAGACATGAGTGAGGTGCTTAGAAGGCGCAAAGTAACGTTTTGCACTAATACATATCTTTAAACACCTTGCATGCAATGGTAAAGGGAAATATAACATGAAGCTCTTTGTTTAAGATTAATGGAGAAAGGCGTGGAGGAAAAAAAAAGGAGAATTGGTGACGGCAACCAAAGCCAGAATGTCTGTGCACACAACTAATAATAGTGCATTTAAAGTACGTTACACATGTGCGTATATGTAATCATTGGCTGTGCTTGAGGGCTGGCCATGGTCACAAATGAAGCAGTAGCATGTGAGATAGATTCATCGAATGCGTCATAGATAAACATGACATGGAAGAATAGAATGTATGCGCTGAAGAATCAAAAGGGAGAATAGATTGTTTCTGTTAGTTGAGTCACCAAATGCTTCTATTAATTCAAAAACTGACCTGCAGATAGAGTCTTGTAGGAAGAAGTTCGAAGTACGAATTCCAGACCATTTGATGTGAGATTTGTCGTTTTAGCGGTCTTGTAGATCTTCTGTACCTATGGTTCTTTGTTCTTCACATGCCCTTCTTGAGGCTACACAAGAGTGTCTGTAAGGAGGGAGGGAGGTTGGCGTAAGCGAAGCAGCAGTTTTCCTTTTTTAGTTAAAAGGCGCCGCTTGGAGGTGGCCCAAGCGGGTGGCACAAGGTTGATTGATTTTGAAAATACGGGGGTAGCTGGTAATATGGAGTATTTCAGAGGGTAATTTGGTCATGAAATGTGTAGAAACATAAACACATTCGACTATTAAGGTAGAGAGATTGGCTTGTAAGTAAGACGTCACATGGCGGTTTCTTAAGCTTAACATGTACTCAAAATTGAGATACACCAAGGTTAGTAGGTTTTTTATAGAATACAACATATATGAAAAAGTGAACATTGAAAGTGTTATTAGACAAGTTAAAGCATACTTGAAAAGGTTGCAATCAGTTCATCACATGCTGAAATCACTTGAAATTAAACACGAATATATCTATGTGCGATAACAATGTATATGGGCTACGGTTCTTGGATAATTATATGGCATTGCACCTTCGAAAAGGAGGTTCTATCCTAAGTTCTTCTCCCACAAAAGTACTAAGAAGTTACAACTTGAGTGCAATTAAGTCCAACGCTCCATTCACTCCATTAAAATTCACTTTCAGAGGTCTTTTCCCCCTCCCTCTCCTCTATCTCTGTCCAGTTTGTCACATGAAAGCTTAAAAAGAAAATCAATATGAATGGCAAATGGGTCTCTGAAACTTGATGTGTGATTCCCCTATTTAGCCTTCTGTTATGCTTCTTCTTCAATTCAAACCAGCAACTGAAAGTGTTACTTGTGATGATATTCCATATTATTGATGTGCTTTCGAAATTGGGCTTGATTTTTCAGCTGCAGCTATGGAATTTCAAGATCATTCTGGGAAGATCTCTCCACAAAGGAAACTGGGTAGGGGAAACAATGAGATCAAGAGGATCGAAAACATGAAGAATTGTCAGGTCACCTTCTGCAAGCGCCAAAATGGCTTGCTCAAGAAGGCCTATGAATTTTTTGTTCTCGGTGATGCTGAGGTTGCCGTTATTTTCTTATCTAGTCGCGGCCGCCTTTAGGAGTATACTCAAGAACAGGCATAAATAATTTCAAGCATGAATATCCATGCATTGCAAGTCACCTAATTCCAAATTAGTGGTAAATTTGCATCTAGTTATCCAACCAATGTAGAATCCTCAATGTCTATGAATGGCAAGGTAACCACACCTAAGAGTGAGAGCTTATAGTGGACGCAATCTCCACCTTTTTAGTGCAGCTCTCCATCTTCGTATATCACTCGCATCTAAGGGTTTTGTGCCTTTGACATATTAATACGATTCGAATGGACTCTTAACACAGTTCCTGGCATGCCATTACTAACGTTCCATTCCCTACTACACATCATCCCTTTAGTGGCACTTCGTTGGCCTCAGAATTCACACCAAAATAGGCATTCTATCAAACACGTAAAGACATCTTCTTACATCAATCCTCAAAACCAGGACTAATGAGTAAATTCCCTGCAAGCACTGGGTAAGACAGTTTGGAAATGGCTCTACATCCTCTTTTACCTAAACCTATCCTACGTACCAATGATAATTAGCAAATCCCGTGTATTTTCTCCACCTAAGGCATGTGATTTTCCTAATAATTCTTAAATCTGTTTTTTCCTATGTCAATCCTAAGAACCAAAACTAATTAACAAAATCCTCTGGGAGCACTGGGTAAGACAATATGACAATTTGGAACATAATCAACAAACAGTACAAGGATATTTCAAAAAGACGTGGAAACTGTCATAACATGGACCTGAATTTTCTGAAAATAAGGATTCTTTTTATTTCTTTTGCAGCCTTCATTTTAGTCATATATAAATGTTCATCAAAGTATAGTATCACAGAGCATTTACCCTTCATTGTAGTCATATACAAATGTTCATCGAAGTATAGTATCACACAGCATTTGTAGATAGCATAAAATTTGGTTTGTTGTACCTGCAGCGCCATCGAAACTTCTGTTGAGCATGGTGAATCTGCAATCAATTGCCTTTTTCTTAGTCAATCATCAAACTTGACTGTAATTAGTTTAAAAATCCATATAATTGTAATTCTACACCATAGTATTCAGCAAATGCAATGGTCTTTTGGCAAGGGTATTTATGGGTAAATTCACCCACAGTTTGCCCTTATATGGATAAGAGTTGTATCTTGCATATCAGCCCTCCTTAATGCGTATAAGTCTATAAAACATTATTTTTTGCCGGTGTTTCTACAAACATGTCATGCCACACAAGATATACTCATGGAAACACTTTTTTTTATTTATAATCTTATCCTTTATGCACATTACTCTTGATTTCTTTTCGGGAGTTGTTGCTTTTATTAGCTTCTTCTTCTTCTTTTCAAATATCATAGCTGACTATCATTTATATTATATCTTTTTTTCCACTTCTACTTTACGTAGTCCAGTGGTTTTGGTGTCTTATATCTCATCCTAATTAAGTAACATTACAATTTATTTTTTTCAGGACTTGTTGCTGCTATTAACTGCTGCTTCCTTTTTTCAAATAGATAGCTGACTACCATGTACATTACATCTTTTTTCCACTTCTACTTTTCATATTCCAATAGCTTTGGTGTCTTATATCTCATGCTAATTAAGAATATTATGAAGGATAAAACACGTGTGTGGAAACGAAGGAGAAACTGAGAGTAGAAACTTAAAGGCAATGCAACTTTTTTTGTCTATATTGCTTAGATTAATAGATTTCGCAGACATAATTGTTAACTACAGGTGTAAAAGATAGATACCAAAAGGACTTTTGTTCTGCAAAGCATCCATCTAACAAAGAGAGAGGATAAGTTTAAGGACTAAGCTGTTAGGCGTAGAGAGTTGAATGGACATGCTTTAGGTGGTACCAATATAAGAGGGAAAAGATGACAAAGAAATAAATTAACGTATAGAACAAAAAGAAAAAACATGTAGAGGGGAAAGACCTGACAAAACCTTCCTGTTACACTAAGGCTTTGGAGAACCAGAAAGTAAGGAAGGAAAATGATAGGAATTTCAAAGGGATTTATCTTTTCTAATTCGTAGTTAACAAAATATTCCACATTAGCAGGTTATTGTTGCTTTGTTATCATTTTTCAAGATAATAACTTGTTAATTTACAATCTTAACAACTACAGCCACAAATTTCTGGCCTGTGATATCTAATATTTTCTCACATTTACTGGTTATTACTCAAACATGGTTGCTGAGGCAAGACCTCTTCTTTCATAATCATTTAAGCTTGGAAGTTGCCGGTATTGTAGCATTGAAGACCTTGCTGAGGCAAGACCTCTTCTTTTATAATCACTTATGTAGTCTGTCTATACATTTTGTTTCTATGCCATGTTATTTGTCTATGATTGGGTAAGACAATATAGCAATTAGGAACAAAATGGAAACACATTTGACGTGCTCAGAAGGTGCAAAGTAACATAGTGTGCTAATGCATATCTTCAAACACCTTGTGTGCAAAGGGGAAGACAACATGAAGCCGTTTTCTTAAGAAACCAATGGAGCACAGACATGTAGGAGCCACATAAGGAGAAAACTGGAGATGCTAACCCAAACCAAAATGTCTGCTCTTACAATTGAATTAGTGCATTTGAAGTACGTCACACATATGCGTACATATACATCATGATCATATGTTGTACGTGCTAATCATGGGTCTGGCTGTGGTGGTGAAGAATGCAATCTCATGTGTAGAGTGATGGAATGCGTCATAGATAAACGACTTGGAAGAAGAGAACGTATAACACAGAAGAATCGAGTAATGGAGTGTGATTCCGGTAATTGAGTAATGAAATGTGATTCTATTATTAATGCATAAACTTACCTGCATATGAAATATTGGATGAAGTCCTATAGGAAGAACTTTCGAGTACAGATGCAGGAATTGTGTGATGCGAGATTTGCCGCTTAACAAACTGGTAGTTCTTTCATGAAAACGGTTCTTCGGATGGCCTCGTTGGGCAACGCCAAAGCGCATGTGTGCAGGGAGATCAGGTTGGCGAAGAGAAGAACCGTTTTGTTTTTTAGACTGGCACCGTTTCGAGGTCGGGGTGACCGGATGGCAGGAGTTGCTTTGTGGTTTTTAAAACAGGCAGGTAAATGGTAATATGGTATATTTTCAAGGGTATTTTGAGAATAAAAATGTTTAGAAACATGTCTAAACACATGATACTTTTAAGATAGAGAGACTAGTTAGATCCCCACACGCTAGGGGTGTGGGTGTTGCAAAGATGTTGTTTATGCAAAAATTGAAATCGAGAGTGTTATATTATTCAATTTTAAGATATTGAGAAGATGCCCTCTCTTACGTACTATGTTAATTAAGCAGGTGTAAAGTGAGATTTCTTCTACCTTGTGAGCATATTAACTAAAGTACAAGAAACATTTGCTCTTGATCCCAAAGGTAAAGTTTGCCAAAACTATATATTACTAAAGAAATCTAATATAACCCGCTTTTACCCATTTCCTTTACGAAACTACTTTCACCGGGTTATTGATAAACTGATGGAAAGAGCTCTGCTACTCCTGCGAGAGAGAGAATAACCAAAACACTTCTAGATCAAACCTTTGCAACTCCTGCATTGACCACTTGACCTCATATTACTAAACACATCCAAGATGGAAACTTGAAGATGAAGTTGTAGTCGCTGAAGATGAAACTTAGCTTCTATGTATTCTCAACTCTTGAACATAGTTGGTGTATTAATCTTGAATATTTTACAATTACGTAAAACAAAATCAGTCTTAGGTAAGTTAGCATCAAAGCACGTGCTAGCTCGTTCTGCAAAAGGGATAATCAGGAAAAATGTCTATTACATGCGTTTCGTATAAAACATAACAAGAAACATATATTTTTTACAATTTCAAAGAAACTTGATTCACCCAAGCTTCGCATTGATCTTTTGAAACCTGCTGAGGGCTGAATGATATGGCAGAGCATGCTGCTTTAAGAAATAGAAACTCAAATAAATATTAGTCTGCCTTTACGTGCTATATATACTATTTTTAACTCCAGAAATTATGTTTTGACAAATATAAATGCAACACATGTAAAAAAAATGTTCTGATGCATTAGTATTTCCACATAGCACATGCAAAAGACCAACTAACTAAGATAAACTAATAAATTGAGATACTGATGCAAGTTCTTCCCTAAGTGCATATATTTAATCGCCCATTGAGATCGATTGTCATTTTGTTGGCTAGGTTAGACATCAGTAGTGTTACCATTCAACAATTAGCATTTTCTTCTCATTTGTAAGCTCATGTTTTCCTCGTAAAGTCAAGCTCTAACATTGACCAAGCATAATGAAACATCGCATAATGCAATCACTAATTTCTCGAAGCATCCAATGGCACAACTACCTTTAAGAATCGTCTCGCTGGCACCATTACTCCCACAAGTAAAGTTATGAAATTCACATTTCACAGCTAGAACGATAGCATATGTTTACTAAACAAGTCTTTAGAAGCCGACAGTTTTGGATGCACTTACAAATAGTGCATACACTGAAAAATGAACTAATACTAGCCATTGTTTCCTTGCAAACAACGTGAAGTTTAGGACGATAAAAGTTTTGTTCGTTACTGTTGTAAAAATTATAAATAGTTTCATCAAGGTTCTGAGCACTGAGATTCTAGTCGTAAGTAGCAAGATGAACACAATGTATGTCATAAACTCAAATTAATCCTTGTACAGTGCTTTATGGCATAATTCAAATGATGTTGTTTTAGTGGCAAAGCGCTAATGCAGTCTAGCAAAGAAATGAATCTATATGCTACCCGATAAACTGAGAGTTAATTAAAGGATCTTACCCAGCGGGTGACCAAAATGAGAAGTGGAGTAATGGAAAAACACAAGGGAACATGAGTAGCGATCATCTGTCTTCTATGCGGCTGATAGCCAGCACAAACCAACACATACAAGTAGAGATCCACTACTCGCTTCCATTTAAATAGATTAGAGTTCTATCGCATTTAACATACGTCTGTCTCATTTCGGCCATACTTGCATTAGTAAAAACAAAAACAATCTGAACAGTAGGTGTAGTTAGCAACATTTTAAGCAGACTACTAGATAACAAGAAGAGGAAAAATAATTCACGCGACAATCTTACAAAAGTGTTGCCAACGAAATCCAAATCAATCATCTTCGTAAAGTAGAAATCACGTTTTTCTGAAGTAAAATCCCATTTTCAAAACACTTTTTTGGAACTTATTTATGTTTATCTGCTTGTGCAAAATTCTTGGAAAGGAAAAAGTTATGAACATGAAAATCACGTTTTACTTTTATCTTGCCAGAAAGAAGCGCGAGGACTTGCATTTCTTGATGCTGCATTTCAACCACCATCCCCACCACTTTCGTCGTAAGAAATTCCCTTCTCCTACAACCACCGAACCATCTTCACCTGCAACCCATGTCCACGTGGTATATGCCCCC